>OX328130.1:13597433-14107433 GCA_946811695.1 Gonocerus acuteangulatus
TTACTGGTAACCTGTCGATAACAGGTTATCTCTAGGCTATCTTTTTGTTTACATTATACATTATACTTTGATTACTTATCTATTGATGAATAGTATGACAGGAAGCGAGGTATAATAAACTGCACAAAATTATATAGTAGCGTTAATTTAATATACATTATTTAACGCAATGAAATAACTGCTTTTCTGCCATGACGAAACACGGGTATTCAGCTAGTTATTCATAAATTGGAGAAAATTGCTTCGATTTTGATCACAATAGGTAGTGTTAGCCCTTAAATGTGGTGTCTTCTCCCAATGCTTACATTGGGATATTATGCCTAATTGGCGGAGGAAACCTGCGAAATTTTATTATGAGGAAGTGCTGGAGTGGAAGAACATTTATGTCGACGGGTGAAAGAGGAAAGTAGAACAGAAGCCTAATCGAGAGAGGGAGAAATATCGATCATAAATTACTTGGAATCAGAATGTAGTTCGATGTTATAAATATCATTGTAGGAAGAATATCCATGCAGGAAGTAACAGGCTGAAGGTAACTTCCACAGACACCATTACCATTTGGCATTTAAGAAGATTAAAAAGTCTTAGTAGGCGTAACTGCGTCATCTTAAGGCGTTTTCGTTCGTATCCCTTACTACAGTCAACAGGAATAGAAAAAAAGAGGTTTGTTGCAAAAGGTACGGTAGACGATTTTTTTTTTTAAATTGTACAAGTTTTGCCTTGGAATTGGTTAAGTGAATAAAGTTTAGAGAAAAGGTGGGCTGTCCATCAGGGAGGGAGGGGACAACGAATCCGCAAACGTTGCTTCTGGGTTGTAGGAACTACACGTGGCTGATACGTAAGATTTCCCGGAAGGTCTAAGACCTGACGAGAGTTTCTCGTCCAGCCACGTGCTAAAGCAGGAGTGGGGTAAAAGGGCATAAAAAGAGCTGGCTTACTCCCGACGGGTCAGAGCCCGTACCCGTCCCTGAGATTTCGGCCCAGATGCTCTTCAGAGGTAGGTCAGTTCCAAATAGTCTCTAACCTCCCCCTAATGATAATATTTAATAACACTATCTAGCTGTCTCTCTCACTCAACCTTTTGTCTCATCTTAGTATGATGGTTTATGATATTTATGTATGTAACAATTAACTTTCGTACGGATTATAGTTTTGAAAGGAATTTCCGCTTCTCTATAATATTTCCCCATTTTCTATTCCTTAGTATCCCGACCTTGGCCCCGTACAGTATAGCTGATTAAGAAAATATTAAATAAGTTAATAAAACACTAATAACAATAGTTCAGTGTGAGAAATGTGGCAGCATTCTCGATGTTCGGCATATTCTTGTGGACTGCCCAGCATTCCGAGAGGCTAGGGAGCAAAATCAACTCCCAATGTCCCTCAAGGACCTGTTGTCGAAAAGAGAAGCGTCTGTGAAAAAATTAATAGAATATTTAAAAGAATTAAAGCTTTATAACCAGATTTAGGTCGAGTACCTAATGATTAAATGTTCTAAAACTGTATATATTATTTTAATGTTTTTTTTTGTTTTTTTTTTGTTTTTTTTTTAGTTTGTGTTTTTAGACATGTGTCAACCACATGGGTCATGGATGTCTCAGTTAGAAGACTCCTTTATCAAAAGGATTATACATTTATTGTAATGTATTTATACATTTATTTTAATGTATTTATACATTTATTTTAATGTATTTATACATTTATTTTAATGTATTTATACATTTATTTTAATGTATTTATCTTGTATGAGAGGAAGTATTTATTGTATGTGCTTAGCGTTGGTGTGTGTGTGTTCTGTTTCATGTGTATTGGTGTATAATCATGAGTGTGTGCTAAAATTGAAATATGTAAATATACCCTTTAGGCTTATATTTAGGATTAATGTTAATTCCGATATATGTTAAAAGGGAACTAACACACTTGTACATAGTACTTTTAGTATTAGTGTTAGATGTAAGTTATAAATAAACTTGGCTTATACATTAAGCCTCGTTAGAATTGTTTCATCATATGTTAAAAATGTAATAATTCACTATGTGGTGCTAATGACCTTGGCAGTAGATGCATAAAAAAAAAAAAAAAAAAAAAAAAAAAAAAAAAAAAAAAAAAAAAAATAGTTCATTTTGTATGGCGTTTATTATAGCTCTTAATTAACATGACATAATTTCATTAACGGGTGTTTCTTATTGGAAATTTTATGTAGATTCTAAAATTATGGTATTTACGATACAGTAACCAACAATCCGCAAAACAACTACAAAAAAAAAACAATAGTTTTGAAAATACACAAAAGCTTGAATAGCTCTTCAACATGTTGAGATAGGACGCCCATTTCTACGCCACTGAACAACAAATGAGGTGCAGAATAAACCCCTAAAGTATTGTCATCTCAATGTGTATATATATATATATATATATATATATATATATATATATATATATATATATATATTATATATTCTTATAGATGACCCAAAATATCCAAATTCTTTTTTATCCTAGGAGGCATGGGGTCATTAAAGCAGTCTTCCCTTTTTTTATACTACTTTATTTATTGGGCCCGACATGTTTCGTGCGTCTTTTCTTCGCACCTCTTCAGGGGCACTTCTTGCAAGGAAGTCCTCTTAGAATTAAGCCGGACTCCAGAGAGAGTACTTGGTAACGAGAGGACTTTCTTGCAAGAAGTGCCCCTGAAGAGGTGCGAAGAAAAGACGCACGAAACATGTCGGGCCCAATAAATAAAGTAGTATAAAAAAGGGAAGACTGCTTTAATGACCCCATGCCTCCTAGGATAAAGAAGAATATATATATATATATATATATATATATATATATATATATATATATATATGTGTGTATATATATATATATATATATATTTAAATAATACCAATTACAATAATATTCGGCTTTGCCCCGTTAAAAATATTTCCCATTTATAGGATTTCCCGGGATAATTAATTATAGAATGCTATGTTGAATTCCAAGAAATTCGGGGGGGGGGGGGGGGAGTTTACGAGTTGGAATCTAAACATTGTGAGTTGGAATGAAATTTGTGAGGGAATGGTTGTGCAGTTGGGAGAGATAGTGCATCGATAGAATGCAAAGCAACAGCTTATTCTCTCTCTCTCTCCTTTCAAAACAACGATTGAAATTTATCTCTCAGGATCAAAATAGCAAGATTTGGATAATCCGAATTTTCTTGGTCATTCATAAAGGCTTATTGTGAGGAAGTATTTCTGACAAGGCTACGTATTGGTCACTTTCACAACTGATCGATTTATATAACGCGATGTCGTTATTCTTGTGTGTGTGGGGGGGGGGGGGGGTAAGGAAATTGTTTTTATGCCAGAATTTGAGTAGAAAGGTTTGCTCGTACACTTTTTATATGTTTCTTAACGTTGGGATTCAAATTACACCTTTTTTGTGAAACTGTCTTCGAGAGAGGTTGATGAAACTAGTTCTTTGAGAGCTTAACCCTCCGTTAGTAGCGCGCACCCGTGAGGTGCATACTTTTTTTATTTTTTGGATCACGGTTGGCAGCCATGTTTCGGCGGACTCTCCGCTTTAGTATCTTCCGGATTTCTGTTTTCCCACCGGCCAGTCGCATTGACGCCTTTTTGTGACGTCGTCATCGTCGGTGGCTGCCCTCGTCACCTCTCAGGTGCTGCGCCACAACTCACGTAAGTTTTACAGATATGAGATATTTACACGTTTCGTTCTCTTACTTCGTTATCTACACGTAAATATCTTACTAGGCTATCATCTATGAGTATGTCGGTGAGTTTATTCGATCGTAGAATAAATGAGAGGAGAAATAATTGGCCTTCAACTGCTAGGTACAGCACCACTATTCGTGTGATTTCCTACCCTTTTTTACATGAATATCCTGTAGGATAAGATTTAAGATGGCCCCTATATGCATGTTAGGATCACAGGACGTTGTTATTAGCATAGCTATGCTTTAGCGATGACTAAACTAAAAAAAAGTCCGACTCGCAGGAACTGCATCATGTTAGCGCGGTTCCTTTCTTATCCCTAGTCTAATTTGGAAAGATTAAAATATTTATTTATTGATAAGGCTTCGCAACTTTAGCGAATCGCCTTAAGATTAAAATAGAAGCAGTTATTATTTTGGTTCCACCAGTCTTGAAAGTTCTTGATTTACGATCTTACCTGGAAGGGTCGGTCAACACTAGAAAGGGACTAGAAAGGGTCCCGCTAGTTACAAGGTCTTGGAATCTAGGAAATCTATATTTCTAACAATAAATTCTTTTGTTATTTTACTTACCTAGTTTTATTGTAAAATACATTATCCAACTATAAGCAATTAAGAAATAACAAGGAATAAAAACAGACAAAAAAACCGTTCGAATAAACGAAATCAATTACTTTAATGATTTAAGCACTTATTTCTCCGATTGACATCGCCTAATTAAAACTTTCGTCAGAACATTTTTTGTAGAGCATTTAGTAAGCTTTCGAATGGTAACCTTTCGCTTCCCAAGATTTTCAACCGTTTTCGAGATATTAAGAAATTATACGAAGTTCCCAAAACTTTTCATTATTTCTAGCAATAGAAAATTGGTCTCATTTTACCTATCCTGTTTTACACACAAATACATTTTCTTAGCATAAGAACGACAAACACCCTTCATAAGAACTAAACAGACGTATTTGAAGTTTTAAGCACTTATTTCTTCGACTGACATCACCTAATCAAAACTTGTTTCAGAATCTTTTCTGTAGAGAATTTAGAAAGCTTTCAAATAGTTTCTATCCACTTATGAAAATTTCCCAACCGTGTTCGAGATATTAATGAAAATATACGAAGTTCCCAAAACTTTTCATGTCTGTTCATAAAATATTTTATTCTAACCCTTCCTTAACTCCAAACGTAACCAAAAGTTTAAGATATTAGTTTTGATAAAATTTGAACATACAAAAAATGTTTCAACTGAATCCCATGATTTTATGTACCAAAACCAAAAACGTTATTCAGCAACTATGTTCCCAATTTTGTCGAAAACGGTTAAAGCTATCGCCTTAAAAACGGTTTCATTCGTTTTCCTAGGCCAAGAAGCCTACAAAACGAGTACTTACAAGCATATGAACTCAAAAATGTAAGCGTTGCGATTTTATTTGCGCGAATTTCGCCCCAAACGCCATCTTCCAGGGGCCGATTTTGCTGGTTAACGAACTTGACATTTCAAATAACAGACAAATATATATATATATACAAATTTGAACCACTGTTATTTTCGGTCTCTAGGGGTTCTGAAACGCGAAATTTTCTAGTCGGCACTTCCGGATTGTTTCATGAGATCAATTTTATAAGCGGGGTTCCTCCCTATGAAGGGAGGGAGGAACCGCGCTAACAATATAAACAGATCTAAGGTGTTACACGGGAGCTGGTGAAAGAAAGAATGAGGTCTCGTATTGTAATTCTCTGTATGCAGGGTATGCTTCCAGGTAAAGTCATATACTTTTACTGCCCTTTACCGTTACTCAGAAGGCTCTTTGTGTTTACAAACAAAGGACTCGGTATAGACCACCCGTATTAACCCAAAAGTGATTATATCAAGCTTGATAAACTTCCTGAATTAAATTAAGGAATTTAAGAGTGCTTAAAATAGTTTCTTGATCTAGTCAAAAATTCAAGGAGAATTAGATCATGAATAGAAAATCTCGGCCAAACAGAAGGAAAATAACAATAACAAGGATAGTCAAACTTCGTTTTTAAAGATTGTTACTTGTAACACAAAAACGGTCACTCATGATTCTAATAAATTAACTGTGAAGGGTGATTACACAAATATTCCTGTTGAGGCTTTAAAGCTTCAATTTAAAAAACATATTAACCCAAAGGAATTATAGATTGGCCTAAAAACAAAAAAACGATATAGAGGTTATATCAACAGAGTTATTAAATATATGCAAAGACCTGTTGATCAATAAAATAAAAATAAAAAATAGAGTTCTCTGTAAAAGGTTTAATGAGTTCTATTAAATACATATTTTCCAATTTAGTTATAATTTTAACTATTGGAATTATTATCCAAAGATTCATATAATTACTCAACAATAGATTCTAATTTGAAGCACAGCTTTTTTCGATATCTACCTGTTCCAATTGTTTTTCTTATTTTAATTAATCTATTTTATTGTCAAATACATTATCCAACTACAAGCAATGAAAAAATAGGAATAAAAACAGACAAAAAACCGTTCGAATATACGAAATCAATTACTTTAATGGTTTAAGCACTTATTTCTCCGATTGACATCGCCTAATTAAAACTTTCGTCAGAACATTTTTTGTAGACCATTTAGTAAGCTTTCGAATGGTAACCTTTCGCTTCCCAAGATTTTTAACCGTTTTCGAGATATTAATGAAAGTATACGAAGTTCCCAAAATTTTCATTATTTCTAGCAACAGAAAGACAGATTTTTGTACCAAATTTCATCAAAATCGGACCATCAGGGAAGCCAGAAATGAGCGAACAGACAAATATATATATATATAAATATATATATATATATATATATATATATATATATATATATATATACAAATTTGAACCACCGTTATTTTCGGTCTCTAGGGGTTCTGAAACGCGAAATTTTCTTGTCGGCACGTCCGGATTGTTTCATTGTATCAACCTTATAAGCGGGGTTCCTCCCTATGGGGGAGGGAGGAACCGCGCTAAAAAATCGTAAAAAAAAAAATTGTCCGCTGGCATTCGCGCAGGCGCGGTGGTCATGTACGAAAACGAAGACTGTATGTTATACAGTATATTACATATATTTGTCGGGTGGACCTAAAGCATATTTATGTTTCTGAATTTGACCAGAATCCTCTAGAGGAAATAAATTATTATTTCATATTCATACGTTGTGTATTCAAATTTTATATACATGTCTTATATTTTTTGGTCATATTTCATATTCATAATATTTATATATTTAGACATGTTTCATGTTCTTTCACTCATCAGTTTGCTGTGGCACATTTTTTTTGCCCGAAATAGGGTTTGCACCTGTGAGGTGTAGCGCCACTATGGATGTCCCAAATAGGGGCGCCACTACTGGAAGGTTAAAAATTTCTCTAATTATTTATTATAAATAAATTATTTTTAAAAAATTTATTTACATATTTGTTTTGTATGTAAAATACCATACATGTTTTTCTCATAACATTTTTTTCTATCTTCAACAGCAGTATATTTGGGGTTTGATTTGGAAGGGTAGGTTTCACCCCTTAAACGTGTGGTTGGGTCGATATAAAAAAAAAATACTTATCGATTATTTTTACGAGTTTAATACATATACAAAGTTTCATTATAACACGGACAGTTGGGAATGTTCCCTTGTTAGCTAATTTAGTCCGAGTGACAAGATGGACGATTGTGTCCATTACATGACGGACCGTACTGAAGGCAATTGTCCATCAACTTGTGAAGGAGCACTTATGACTAGTAGGGAGTGACAAGCATTATTGACAAGTACTATCTTTTCTAGACAAGGCCTTACCTCATACAACGCTTATCCCGCACTGGTGCGGGCTGACAAATTAAACTTAATTCTTACTCCCCAGTTCTTCTAGTTCATTACTGCATAATACTTGCTCCTGCCTCCACTATTAGGACTAAGTTCACTAATGAGTAAAATAACAATTATAAATACGAAATCAGCTCCACGTGAGGCGTTAACCACTCCGCGGGACCCGCACAACACCCGTGTATTGCATGTAGCGGTCAAAAGATTATTGAAATGCCTTTCCATTTTAATCCCCGCTATTTAAACTGTTTCGAAAACTTCGGACCTGCTAAACGCATATCATGGCCTTTTTGAGTCCCAATTATACGGAATTAGCTTATGGAAAACTTCCAAAAATGTGAAAGAAGTCCTAACAATACAAAAAAAAAGTCCGTCACGCAGGAGCTGCATAACTAAGCACTTTCCTCAGAATTTGGGTAGTGTAGACTGCTTTCCAGAACAATTTGCTTAAAATATCCTACATAAATAAAATAAAAACATGAATAGTTCTCTTTTAATTTTGTAATGAGTAACTGATAAATTATTAATTTGCTTCCAGAGTTATGTTTACACATGGTACCTACTACACTACGTAATAAATACAAAAAACCTCATATTATCGTATTTTGATCTAACGCAGGAACCGGATACAGTCCCTCTAGCGCTCCTTGCGGCGCCTTTGTGGACCTATGTCTGGCTGGCTTTTCTATTGAAATATATTACAAGGTAAACCCCCCTTTCCGATCGACCGATTCAGCTCATTTTTATAACACTTCTTTCCCATGAGTTACCCACGTTCACACAGCAGAAATTACGACCAGTATGAGTATATTAGTAATTTGGGTCCGGAGTAAACCCCCCCCCCTCCTAATGAACCGATTTAGTTTATTTTTACAACACATATTTACCTGTGGATTACCACTACGAATACCGAGTTTCGTTGAAATGTACCAAAAACCACGGCTGGTAGTGGCGAATTGGTATTGTGGGTCCGGAGTAAACCCCCCCTCCTAATGAACCGATTTAGTTCATTTTTATATCTCACTTTTCTCTCTGTATTACCACTACGAATACCAAGTTTCGTTGAAATATAACAAATATTACGGCTGAAATGGTCAAATTAGTGTTTTGGGTTCGGGGTAAACCCCCCCTTCCGGTGGACCGATTTTGGTGGTTAACGAACTCGTTCAATCGTTTGCTAATTGAATGCTGTATACCAAGTTTCGTGACGAAAAAACAAAAACTCTGGCCGCTATCGTGTTAACAGACACACACACACACACATATATATATATATATATATATATATATATATATATATATAGATATATATAAATTTTAACGGGGGTCATTTTCGGTGTCTACTAGGTAGGATCGATAAAGATTTGAAGACATTTTTCAAAAATTCCGTCATGAGTCCAACCTCAATAGCTACTTTCCTTCGGAGGAAAGTGCTAAAAGAAGCGATTCGGACAATATTAAACTGAAGGAGGAACACGTCCTGTAAAAACCCTTCTACAAGATAGAAAATTTTAACAGTGCCATCCCTATACATTATAAGAGTTTAAAATACCATTAAAAAAGACCTCCCATTGTATAAAAAACATGGGGATTTTCACTCCTATGCCACAAGGGCTTAATTGCAACTTAATGGCATTGAGCAAGCACAGTACATTTTATAAAAAGTCCGTCAGGCAGGAGCTGCATAACTAAGCACTTTCCTCAGAATTTGGGTAGTTTAGACTGCTTTACAGAAATATTTGCTTAAAATATCCTACATAAATAAAATAAAAACATGAATAGTTCTCTTTTAAATTTGTAATGAGTAACTGATCAATTATTAATTTGCTTCCAGAGTTATGTTTACACATGGTACCTACTACACTACATAATAAATACAAAAAAAACTCATATTATCGTATTTTGATCTAACGCAGGAACAGGATACAGTCACTCTAGTGGTAGAAAGCGCTCCTTGCGGCGGCTTTGTGAACCTACGTTTGGCGGGCTTTTCGATTGAAATATATTACAAATTAAACCCCCGCTTTACGATTGACCGAATCAGCTCATTTTTACAACACTTCTTTCTCATGAGTTACCCACGACGTATACCACGTTTCGTTACAATACAGCAGAAATTACGACCGTTATGAGTATATTAGGAATTTGGGTCCGGAGTAAACCCCCCCTTCTAATGAACCGATTTAGTTTATTTTTACAACACATATTTAATTGTAGATTGCCACTACGAATACCGAGTTTCGTCGAAATATACCAAAAATCACGGCTGGTAGTGGCGAATTGGTATTGTGGGTCCGGAGTAAACCCCCCCTTCTAATTAACCGATTTCGTTCATTTTTATATCTCACTTTTCTCTCTATATTACCACTAAGAATACCAAGTTTCGTTGAAATATAACAAATATTACGGCTGACATAGTCAAATTAGTGTTTTGGGTTCGGGGTAAACCCCCCCTTCCGGTGGACCGACTTTGGTGGTTAACGAACTCGTTCAATCGTTTGCTAATTGAATGCTATATACCAAGTTTCGTGACGAAAAAACTAAAACTCTGGCCGCTATCGTGTTAACAGACACATATATATATATATATATATATATATATATATATATATATATATATGTATATATATGCATATATATATATATATATATATAAATTTTAACGGGGGTCATTTTCGGTGTCTACTAGGTAGGATCGATAAAGATTTGAAGACATTTTTCAAAAATTCCGTCATGAGTCCAACCTCAATAGCTACTTTCCTTCGGAGGAAAGTGCTAAAACGGGCTTGCGTACATGGGAGCAACTTCATACAACCAATTACCTAAGGAATTGAAGGAGGAGGAGGATAAGAAGTTGTTTTCCAAAAAATGTAAGAATTACTTGACAGAACATCCTTATTATACAGTTGACGAATTTTTTTCTCCTGGCACATTCTTTGCTCTAATTAACACCATAATTGTTTTTTTTTGTGGCCATTAGTGCCGACGTCCAGGGTGCAGCCAGGAATTTTCTCAGTGAGCCCTGAGATGAGAAAGTTCTTGTCGCCGGTGGGGATCGAACCCACTATCTCCCGCTTATGAATCTAGGGCGCTAGCCGCTAGACCACGGGAGACCCCTTTTTATTTAATATATTGTATTGGAATGGCTTATTGTACAATTGTTGTATTGCGATATTTTATCTATTGTTAAAATCATTAAATGTACATTATAAATGTCTTTCCGTTCCTATTTCCTCTCTTCTGTGGGTTAATAGAAATGAAGATTTATTTTACTTCAGAAGCCCTAATGAATATATTTATTTAAATTTTAACGTTCATTTATTATTAACTACGAATTTTAGGACGGGTTATCTGTATGTTAACCAGGATAGGGCTGATGCCTTTTCTTTTTTCTAAAGAAAAGCGACCACCCCTAGTGGGAATCGAACCCGCGACCCTTGACTCGGAGTGTTATGTGCTCAAGCCTTAACCCTAACGGCCACCGGGCCTCGAAAAATTTCAGACATTTTTTGGAATTTAAAATTATGAATAAACACACATAAAACACAAGAGACAAGAACTGAACAAACGCTTTGGACTTCTCCGAGGACTTATTGGACCTAAATCAAAACTGAAAACAAAAAACAAACTTACAATATACAAGACTATAATAAGACCGATATGGACATCCGGGATTGAACTTTGGGGATCAGCTAAGCCATCAAATATAAACATTATCCAAAGTTTCCAAACCAAAGTCCTTGGTAAAATCCTCAACGCTCCTTTCTACGTCTCAAACTTGACTATCCACCGAGACACTGATGTACCCTTTGTCCATGATTTAGCCAAATCCCGATTCCTGAATTTTTTCTCTAAACTCCCAGCCCACCCCAATCCTCTTGGCAGTTCCCTCTCTTCCATTGTTATTCCTGATAATCCTCCTCGCCGCCATTGGCCACTTAGCAACTTATTGCTAGAAATTGTGTAAATATTGTAAATAGTGTACATAGTTCAACCAATTTTACATTAAAATAAGATAAGAACATAATTGTCATTGGGAGTAGCAGTAATGTCTCCCTTTTCCCCTCATCTCATCCAGTGTGTTGCCATTGTTTGATCAAATTTACTTATTGTACATATTTGTACAGATTGTAAATATCACGCCAATTAATCAAAACACGCCATAATCGTGATATTTTTATTTTTTTTCTAATCTCAGAATCTGTAAAAGGACATCTTGGATGATTCTTCCAAAAAAATGTCTGTAATTTCTGCTTCATTGCAGATTCGAATCATGAAATTCTCTTCCATTTTCGTGAAAAGCCATTTTACACTCGAAATGTACTCAACTACCCAAATTGCCCATATAAAGGCCCCCTCTAGGGCAGGAGGCGGGTACTTGTGTGGGCTCACTTTATCTCCCACCTCCCCCGAAGGACCCGAATAAATTTTTATTCAAACCCTGCGGCGGGAATCGAATAAAACCTCTCGACTGGAGGGAGTGTGTCCTTAAAAAAAACGCTAATTATTCAGCTGAATGTTGAGAGAAAGGGTTGGGACTGGGATAGTGGTAATTTCCATGCTAATGGTGGATGCGGGGATGGTTATGGCCGAATGTAATGGCCTTATACCTTCGGGGAATAATCACTTCCATACTTAGCTTCCTCTGCGGGATTCATAATGTATGTATATTAGACCTGTGGTTGGAGGAGTCGTCCGAGGGGTTGGCTTTTCGGCGATGTTGTGGTACTAAAAGAAGAACCCGCTTGGGAAGGAGGGTCCGCGCTTCTGGGGACTCGGTCATGAAATAATACTATTTCGGACGACAGTATCGAACGAATGTTGTGTAATTTGTTTATACAAAAAGAACACTTGGTTAAACAAGAACGGATTCATATAAGCTATCGTTGCCATTCTCTAAAACAGAAGTATTTTCTCCCTTACAAGATGGGTCGCTCACTACTGAGCCGGTTCTTTGAGCGAGCCATGGTTAAGTAAAAAGAGCGACGATGCTTCGGTTCTTCTGAGGTCGGAAATTTCGATACCAAAGTTGCAGGTCTATATTTCTTTCTTTATACGTCAACCACTAGTTTGACAAAGCGCCTACTTGGTTTTTGATGAATTATAAACAGTCAGATGTGTGATGTTTAAACATCTAGATTAGATAAGTAATTAAATCATACACTCCGCCTCACGGGGTGGACATCGGCTATTTGTCCATTTAAACATCTAAAACGCGGCATACAAATATCGCTTTTTATAGCATGGTTCTATCTTACATTGCATACTAGTGCAAAAGAGCCAAATAGACCAAGTGATCCGTGTAAAAGGACTGGTTCTTTTGAGTGACCGGATCACTCAGAGCGGCTCTTCGAGGTTAGCCTTTTTGCCCATCTCTAGGCCCGGTGTTTGCTCTTATTCTCTACGGATCATGACCTTAGAAGATCTGAACGTTTTAGCTACACCCGAATACCCTAAAACTCAAGCTCATATCTGGAAGGGTCAATAGATCCATTTTCATGGAGTGAAAGGAGATAACCATATGTTTCGATAAGAATAATACGGTACATGGTGTCTCCTGTCATGCTTTTTTAAGGATAGCAAATTCCTGTGGTGGGTTCGTCGTCCATCTTTCCATTTTAAGCATTATTGACACAAGTTGACATACCTCGGTTCTAGGAAGGAGGTTCTTCGTCCCAGCGATTTCGAAGTGGCTGGGACTTGCATTTCTCGGCGTCCAGAGCTAATCAGGCGACATCGTGCTAAGATGTATCACTTATTTCGCTACTGAAGACTGGGAGTATGATCTATTCCCCCAAAAACCTGACTTTGAAAAAAAGAGACCATGTTCCAGGCCCCTCCCGAAAACAGTTTGCCTATGAAAGTTATGATATCGTAGTATTAATACCTTCTTAAGAACCTAATAATACCCTCTCAATTATTTGCGCATAGTTTTCGTTAACTGATGGCCACTATAACGATCGAAATATTATAAAATGTCTAGCATTTAAAGATTCAGGCTCTTGGGGTAACAATTCAGGGTTATTATAAACTATTTAATGACTTAAGACGTATGTAATTTATCGAAAACTAGTGTTAATAACAAATTTATGTCTATCATCCTGCAAAATTTCATGTCTCTTGCTCATGTGCCTAAATAATTTTGACGACTAAGTGAGTCGTATGAATTCCGATTTTCTATCGTCTATATCTCAGAAACGTTTCAATGTAAAATTCTGAAACTTTCCAATTTTACTCACATCTATTAGTATAATACCTGTGTACAATATTATTAGTTCTTTAACTGGTACAAACTTATGAAAGGGTAAATATCGGTTGTAATACGTCGTGTAATATACCCACAGTGTGCGTAGGCCGGAACTTGGCCTTAGGAAGTAGGAATAGATCCTCTTATCGCTATTTTCTAATTCCCATATCTCCTATTGACCATTTATGTCACCAAGTATCAGTATCCATTGACCAGGTTAGTTATTTGTATATTTTCGCACACTATTGAGTGCTTACAGAAAAACTGTTAAATCATATGATAATATATTGTAATTTTAAATGATCTCTTACAATCTGTCGGGATTAATTCTTTGCGTTCTATTTTTCTATCTTTCTTTCTTCTAACTTTTTTTTTTCGTACTAAAATACCCACTAGTGTGTGATCATGCCAGAGGCAACATTTCAATTTAGAAATAACAATGCTATAAAACTCTTGTACGTTCCTGGTAAAAGAAAACGAGCGGAACAAAATATGTGAGAGGCAGTTAAAGAGCCAAGTTACAGGCTTAAAGAACACTTAAGAGCTCCCTGATTCCGGAAGGTAAATTTACAGGGCTGCGAATAGGCCCTCATGGAGGTTAATGGAATGGAGTGGGGAAATCGTACCGGCAGAAGTACACCCTACGGCTTATAGCCTTTTCGACAAGCTTTGTTATCACTCCAAAAACATACCGACAATTACATACAATTACCTTATGACCTTAAAAGAAATGAAATTAACAATTCAGTATAACTTTTTTTATTTTATTTTTTTTTATTTTTGTGTTAACGCTTTAAAGCGATGTACACCTTACATTATATATATATATATATATATATATATATATATATATATATATATATATATATATTTAGATGGAACGGCATTTTTCTCCAGCGGTGGTACTCCTCCTCACTTCTTCCCGGAATATTTCGATGGATTCATCTCTATCTTCTTCAGCCAGGTACTTGTTTCTTCCTCGGTGGTAGCCAAGGGAATGACATTTTTCTTGATCTGGGCTCCTTTTCCCCCCTCTAGCCACAATATCGGCGGACGAATGGTGTTGAAGCTCCCTGGTGTAGTTGGGATTCTGTCCGTTGGCAGCGCTGATGGTATTGCGTCTTTTTTTTTCCTCCTGCTTCTATTTTCCTCGCCGTAAGGTTTTATATGTTTGATGTTATTTTTCGTCGCTGGGATAGTATTTTTAGATGGAACGGCATTTTTCTCCAGCGGTGGTACTCCTCCTCACTTCTTCCCGGAATATTTCGATGGATTCATCTCCATCTTCTTCAGCCAGGTACTTGTTTCTTCCTCGGTGGTAGCCAAGGGAATATATATATATATATATATATATATATATATATATATATATAAAACATTAAGTATAACTTTCGTTATTGTTACTAATAATTAGGAGCTGGAGAATGCCTTCATTCCTCTTTTAACAATTTATTTTTGCTGGCTATCAAATATACCGTTTTCTCACCTTTTTAAAACGCGCGAAGTTGTAAAAAAAAAAAAAATAAAAAAAAAATAAAAAAAAAAATAAAAAAATAATTGTCCACCTTTAATAATTTCTGCTGGACTTATTTACGGTAATTTCTTCAATCTGACTTCACTCTATTAAAGGGAAAGTATTCCACTATCAAAAGGTCAAATCTGCCGAATATTTGACTGTCCAACAAAAAGTTATGAATAAATACTTTTCCACTCTGAAAAGTATTGATTTTCATATTCGTTAGTTTGCTTTTGTATCGACGATATGGAATGTATATTTTATTTACTGATTTACTTACTATCTTTATATTTTTTTAAAAAAGTTTCTTTTGAAATTTGAAATAAATGTCGGCAAATTAAACACTTGATTACTGCAAGTCAATTAGAGTTGTATAAATATTAATACTTATTACAGCTTAATACTTAATAATAATAATGAAAATCACCACACAAAGAAATAGCCTAAATGACAATTAAAAGAAAAAAGGGGGTATATTGTCCCTCATAGAGTTTACGCTAAACCTGGTGCTGGTCCATCCTAGGTAATAATATCTCGAGCCCTTGCACACCCTCCTCCCCCATCAGCAACCCCAGTCAGAACACTTCTTCGTAATACTCCCAAATATAATGGGTATTTCCGAATGACATCTTGGAAACATAAATTTTAAGGTAAATTCATTATTGACAAGAATTTTAACCTGTACCTGTACAAGTTAAAGTTCTGTTACTGCTAACCTATAAATAACGGGTTATCTATAGGTATTCTGTTTCTTGACACTAGTCCGGACTGCCTCAATATCGAGAAACAGTATACTTTGATTACTTATGAATTGATGAATAACTTAAAGTATGGCGGGAACCGTGCTATAATAAACTGCACAAAATTATAAAGTATCGTTAATTTTGATAATAGATATTTAACGCAATAATATGCCATGAAGAAGCACGGGTATTCAGATAGTGCTCCAATATGTAAATATATATATATATATATATATATATATATATATATATATATACATATATATATATATCGGATGAATTTAAAAATTAATACTTCTAATCCACAGCCTTTCATTCAAGTAAGAAAAAAAGTATACATTTTTCCTAAGCTGCATTAGGTATTTTTCCTCAAACTTTTCCGGGTTCGGAGAAATATATTTGTTATAGGAAAAGAGAAGAATTTAATAATCTCTTTTAAAATCTAGCACAAAAAATATGAGTGGGTGTTGTTCCTTTGAATCGTTCCTTTTATATTTTTTAAAGAAAAAGGAATAAAACTAATCTTATAATTAACTACGGTGCTGTAGTAACGATGTCTGCTTTATATTATTGAATCCAATATTTCTTGCTTAATTATATATTAGTAACATCTAAATTTTAATTAGTTTTTACATAAATTATATTAAAATAAAATAATAAAGAAATAAATGGCAGTATTTTATCCAATGAACTTACATAATTAATAATGCAATAAAGATAATTATGAAATAATAATAATTAAAAAAAAATAACTACGTAATCTTAGCGTCTTTTCGTTCCTATCCATGCTGTCATTTTGAAAGCTTACATTAGAAACCGTTAAAATTTTGTCTTAACCTTACGCGAAACATCTAAACAAACGTCATAAGCTAATATCTCAAAGCGAAGAAAAATATTAATGGTCACAGCAGGAAACTTACATAATCCTCAGCGAAAATTCCTCCTTTTATGCATTGATATATCCGAATGAGTTATCTGTACAAAAACTCACACGAGAACTTTTTATATATATTGTTGAACGGAAAATCAACCATTATTCGGCCGTTAATACCATTCTATCTAGTGGTTGTAACCTTTTAATAAAGCCGACCCGCAGTCGGTCACCCAGTCAGGTACTGGACACGCCCGACGTTTGGTGACCAACGCGAACCAATGCATTCAACGAGCCTATGGCCGTTGGCGAAACCTTATTATTAGGAAATATAATAGGCTTTCGGACGGATGCTTTAAATTTACTGCGATTTTTTACCAGTTTCGAAATATATAAAAATATATCAAAAAATAATGTATACAGTGGAACATGGATAATTCGAACTTCGATAATTCGAAATCGTGGTTAATTCGAATATTTCTCTCGGTCCCTAGAATTTAGGGCATAATCAATGTAAAAAAATCGTGGTTAATTCGAATAAAATTTTGGATATTTCGAATTTTTTTCGAGTCTTTACCAATGGGAGATGTTCGATCTTATTTTTTTTTTTTTAAATACTGTCCCCTCGGGTAAGAACGATAGCAAGATACGGATGTAGGGGTTCTGGGACAAGATGCTTGGCGGTTCCATCTATGAGAGGTAAAAAAGTGTGTTGATTTGACATTGAATGACTCATAGTCTAGTTCTTGGAGTCTAGGAGTTCTGCAAAGTGGTGGGTCGCGCTTCCTTTCTACCAGGGGTTGTAGTCACATACACCATCCTGTCGTTTTATCCTAGAATTCCCTTCCACCATCCCTCCCATCTTCATTTCTTATTCAGTTTTAAGTGAGTCAGCGTCTAGATCTGTTGTATTGTTTGTGCGTTGAATTTCCGGTGTACAGCGCAGTTCAGTGACCTCTTGATTTATGATGTCGAAGCCTACCAGTTCTAAAACTTTAACGTTGCCAGACAAAATAGCTGCAATTAAAGAAGTTGAAAATGGAATAAAGAAAAAATCTGAAATTGCCAGGGGCTTTAGAATTCCTCCTAACACTTTATCAACTTACCTAAAAAATAATGAAAAAATTCTTGCCCATGAAAATGACTTTTTTCAAAACAATAGACTTTTATTTTTACTTTTTTTATAAATTATTTATTACATATGTACGTAATCATCAATTTATGAAATATTTGTTATTGTTTAAATAAAATGTGAGAAAATATGAAATTCGATTTTTTACCCCTTTTTTTTCAAAAACTTTTGTAATTCGAATTTTGGATAATTCGAAGTTTTTTATCGGTCCCTAGAGGTTCGAATTATCCAAGTTCTACTGTACCAAGTTTCGGGTGGAAAGAACTAATCTGTGGCTGCAATACTGTTAACACACGAACTTGCGCATTTATTATGTTGGAAGGATAAACATTTGAAACATTTCCTTCGTAAAATACTAAACATTTCCAGCAACAAAAATGATTTTTGCTTTGCTGTTTGGAATGAATTATGTCGCAAAGCAGAAAGATAAAAATATTTTATTACTTTTAAATGCTACAATCAGTAATCATCTAAATACGAATTATAAAATATTCTTAAATGACGTAACTGTTGCCGATATTGTGGATAAATATTGCAAATACAGAATGGCTATTCCTGGCCGGAGAAATACTTCAATATTAATGAACAACGAAAACTGATCCAGTTTATTTCGCTGACTAACGGAAAATACAGCGCGTGGAATAATTCTGCTCGTATGGAATTATCTATGTATATATACACCAGAGAGGGCTGTGTTTGTTTTCTCAATGGAGATTTCGATGGGTAAATATGAGGATAAAGAGACCTGCACTAGGAAATATTCTAGTGTTCCGTGGATTCAGGCCAAGCGGAATGTTGTAAGTAGAAAAATACACATTCACAATCTAGAAAAGATCTGTGTGAATGTAGCGAGCTTCCGTTATTTTGTCTAGTGTCATTTAGAAATGTTGGAATGGAATATATTGTTCACTCCAATAACATGTCGAAGAAAAGAGAGATTTTAGGCGCCTAAATGTACAGGAAACTGACAGTACCAAAGCTCATAGGAAATTACTCTCTCCTCCTCACACACTGTTGAGGAAAACTCTATTACACACACGTACAATTTATATTATTGAAAAGTTCATATTTTCTAATGAAATGAAAACGGATATCAACTGAGGAAAAGGCAAACGATCATTTAGAAACACTTTTGACTTTTAGGTATTGATTTCTGAGGTCAATCTATCGAAAAGTGCAAGAGATTCGTTTTTTGGAGATATTGAAAGGAGATAGATTTAAGGCTGGGTCACACAGGACGCGGTATGTATCGTGGGGAGGAGCGATCCAATGATCGCCGTGGCGTTCTGGGATACTGAAACATCACATAATAATAATTCAGTTTCTTCACCCAAACTGATCGCGCGACAAATGTGTTATTTTTGTATCGGCCGGCCTTGCGATAAAGACAAGCTCGCTGCGATAGATCAAGTAATACAAGTAGATCGCTCGCCACCCTCGGTAAGATATCGCTGCCCGCCGCGATACGGATCGCGTCCTTTGTGCCCGAGCCTTAAATCCCGACATAGAAAGTAGAAAAATACACATTCAAAATGGAGAAAAAGTTCGAATTGCAGGAACGGTGAAAACTGATATCTGTAATATCATACGGTAAGCTTAGAATAAAAAACGAGAATATTTTTCTTGTGATATTTCGAGAAAGAAAAACTCCAACTCCTATCAAAGCTCAAAACGAAGCGAGAATTTAGGTGCCAAAATTGACAGAAACATTCTTTCAGGATATAGACAAACAAAATCAATTTATTTGGTCCAATACAAGAAACGTATTATACACATTTTTTTCTTTTCAAGTGAAATTTATAGGTTTAAAATGTCATGATATAGTCTGTGTTTAATTCGAGCCATTTTTATTTGTCCCAGTTGATAAAAGACGCAACTCCTGGAGGCTGGAAGTGTTTGATGATATTTTCGCACCAGCTTTTCTATGTGAGTGAAAAATGGATCAACCTCCAATTCTCTATGGATCTGGCTGTTCCTTACGAACCAAGGAGCATTTGACACTATTCCGAGTACATTGTTTTGAAAAGTTTGTAAACGTTTTAAGTGTGTGTTACTGGCACCAAACCAGACAGGGCATGCGTAAGTTAGTATGGGTAGTACTGTCGATTTGTATAGTAGTGTACCATAGGTGTATTTTAGGCGAGTTTCAGGATAGAGAAGTTGCAAGACATTGAGCCAAGGCCAATTTCCAAGGTTTTGTCGATCGCAGCAGTCGGTTTGAGCAAGAGATCATCTTTGACCCGCAGGAACTGCATCATCTAAGCGCGGTTCCTTTCTTGTCCCTAATGTCATTTGGAAAGATTTAAATAGAAACAGTTATAATTTTGGTTAGACCTTTCATGAAATAATTTATGGCCCCAAATAAGTCACGGTTGCAAGGATACATAACTCACTACCTGACATAGAAACATTACTCCCAGGCCTTGTCAAGGTTCGCTCTAGTAACACACAACATACTGTTTCTTATTTTCTTTTATTATAATTCGAATTTTACAGATAAATGCAATTCAATTAAAAAGTGATTTAAACAAAGACGAAAACCCGTTCTAAAGAACAAAACAAACCCCTTTGAAGTTTTAAGCACTTATCTATCCGATTGATATCGCCTATTTGAAAATTTCTTCAAATTCTTTTTTGTAGAACATTTAGTAGACTTTCGAATGGTAACCTTCCGTTTAACAATATTTCCAACCGTATTCGAGATATTAAAAAAAATATACGATGTTCCCAAAACTTTTAATGTCTATAAATAAAATATTTTACTCCAATCCTTCCTTTACTCCAATCCTTCCTTTACTCCAAACTTAACCAAAATTTAAACACCTTTGTTTATATGAATTTCAAATATGCAGAAAATATTTTAAGTGAATCCCATGATTCTAAGTACCCAAACCAAAAACTTGATTCAACAAATATTTACCACTTTCCTTGAAAACGGTTAAAGCTATCGTCTTAAAAATGGTTGTAATCGTTTTCCTAGGCCAAGGAGCATAAAAAAAGAGTACTTGCAAGTATATGAAATAAGCGGAACGATTTTTTTCGCACCTATTTCGCGCCGAAAACCATGTTCCGGTGGACGGATTTTACTGGTTAAGGAACATGACCTTTCAAATGAGACGAAAGATTTTTGTACCAAATTTCATCAAAATCGGACCATTTTTTATATAGGACAGATATATATATATATATATATATAGGGGAAGGTGTTGTACCTTTGACCACTTTGTCAAATTGAATTTTTTTTTGGCTTGAATATTAAAGCTAAATTCATTTTTTTTATTTCATTGTAATTAGTATTCTATTGCTTATCAATTTTTTCAAGGTTCTAGCTTTGCATTTAGTATTTTTTATTAATTTTTAAAAAAATAATCGTTCAGTGGTCAAAGGTACAACATGTAGTTGTACCTTTGACCATGGGGTGTTGTACCTCTGACCACCTAAAAACAACACAGCAGTGCAGAAAAAAAAATGTTATTCAGTAATATTGTAATTAATTGTAAGTTCAATAAATACAGGACAAGGATGTAAGAATAATAAAAAAGCTATTATTGATATTATGTTATGCTTAATATGCTGAAAAATCCAGTCCAATCGATAAAGGTTTTAACTGTCAAGCAGATCCACTAGCAATAGTAGGGTATGGAAGTTTAGCCAGAATTTCTTCGATATCCATATCATACAAATTTTCATCTTCTCTCGTAAACTTGTCACTTAAAGTTTGTTTTTTCAAATATTGGATCTTAAACATTGGACATTTAATACCACAGATATCTTACTAAATATATAATAGTATTTTTACTTTTATTTTTAAAAAGGAAAAAAAATTCCTTATTAAATTTAAAAAAAAAAATATATTTTTCAAATTGTTACTGGTCATCGACGAAACTCACAATATTTATCAGACGAATCAACGTCACTTTCTCCTGAAGAAATTTCGGTGTCAGTATCAGAATCTGAACTCTCATTAGAATAATTTTCTTTTTATTTACCACTTTTTTTTTTGGAAGGGGTTTATTTGTATGTGGTGTCTTACGTTTAGGGTGGTGCTTAGGTTTTTTTATTCACCTTCAATAATTAGCTTTTCACAAATATCTGTCAGGATACGAGGCCGTTTCCTACTTGGCATTTTCCTTGCATGAGCTTTTTGATGAGGCCTTACAACTTCAAGTGGAACGATAAGGGGCGATAGGTTTGAACTGCTACACTGAAGATTGATAAAGTCATTTTGAACTTATTAATTTATTATTTTTTAAATTCTTTGAATAATGGAAGCAACCAATATTAAGTATTTTTTAAAAAAATATGTGGCAGAAGAACATAAAAATTGAATTATGAAAAAATTACTCAGGTGTGAAAGGAACAACAACTAGTCGTGGTCAGAGGCACAACACCCTGGTAGTGGAAATTAAAAAGCATGCTAAAAATTTTAGGGTTAAGATAAATCAATTTCGGAAGCTACACCATGTTTCTTATTGTAATAGCTACCTTATCAAATGATTTCCATCTAAAAAGACTTAATACAAAAAATATTATGAGGCAAAACGTTATCAATAAATAACTTACACTTTTATGATAGAAATGGATAAGTATTTTTTGCAAGAATCCTCTTTGACTTGAATAAGCCAAAGTAGGTAACACAAGCCCTCTAGTAAAGGAGCTAAACACTAATTACACCAAAATTTATAAAATGTTGCTACATGCCGCCACAGCCTCGGTGGTCAAAGGTACAATATGGCCAGAGGTACAACACCTTCCTCTATATATTTATATATATATATATATCAAATAGAAAACGCACTCTCCCGGTATCTTCTCCCTTCTCTTCAAAATCTATAGTACATCCTACATATTCAACAAGATTTGAGAATTTAAAATAATGATTTCATATCTAATTTTGATATCTACTTCCAGATCCCCCAATCGTCACAGTCAGCCCCGAGACGATCACAGTCAACGAGTCTGCAGAGGTTTACATGACCTGCGAATATGTAGCCAATCCTTCAGCTCTAAAGTCCGTCAGGTGGTAAGTAATAATTCATGTTGTTTTTTTAGTAAATTACAAAAAAATGTACCTATTAATGTTATTACAACAGAAGCTTTTTTAAAAACCTTTATTTCTTCTTTTTTACTACCTATATACAGATTCTTAAAAAATAATCCCATCGGTAAATGACACCTTCATTTTATCAGGATGTGCACACATACGGCCGAGTAAGGCGATGAAATTTACAGGACAGCAACTCTAATACATGTACAGTGAAACCTCTCTATAGCGGACACCTCTGAGAGAACCAAAGTTGTCCACTATAGAGAGGTGTCCGCTATACAGAGGGGTTGGTCCAGATGGATACGTACCGAATTCGTATATTTAATTCATGTTTTTATTAGCCATTTAATAATGATCCACAACAAGTTTTTTTTAAAGTATATAGAAAGAAGTTCAATAAGTATAAACTTAAAAAGAAGTTTTTATTCTAAAAAGTTTAAAGCATAAAGAAGCTCGTGCTAATGGCCTCAGCAGCAGATGCACGTAAACAAACAAACAACAACATGAGTTCTGAGTTCTCGGACAAAAATGTTGTCACAATTTTCCGTCCATTTTTTCAAAATTTCATCTTTCTTTTTCAATATTTCTGCTGCTTGTGTTTTACCTATCTTAAAAAACTCGTCAACTTTACGCACATTACATTTTTCGCGATTGGAAAATGTTATCACATCAATTTTAGCACTTTCCTCCGAAGGAAAGTAGCTATTGAGGTTGGACTCATGACGGAATTTTTGAAAAATTTCTTCAAATCTTTATCGATCCTACCTAGTAGACACCGAAAATGACCCCCGTTAAAATTTATATATATCTATATATATATATATATATATATATATATATATATATATATATATATATATATGCATATATATATATATGTCTGTTAACACGATAGGGGCCAGAGTTTTTGTTTTTTCGTCACGAAACTTGGTATATAGCATTCAATTAGCAAACGATTGAACGAGTTCGTTAACCACCAAAGTCGGTCCACCGGAAGGGGGGGTTTACCCCGAACCCAAAACACTAATTTGACTATGTCAGCCGTAATATTTGTTATATTTCAACGAAACTTGGTATTCGTAGTGGTAATATAGAGAGAAAAGTGAGATATAAAAATGAACTAAATCGGTTCATTAGAAGGGGGGGTTTACTCCGGACCCACAATACCAATTCGCCACTACCAGCCGTGATTTTTGGTATATTTCGATGAAACTCGGTATTCGTAGTGGTAATCCACAGGTAAATAACTGTTGTAAAAATAAACTAAATCGGTTCATTAGGAGGGGGGGTTTACTCCGGACCCACAATACCAATTCGCCACTACCAGCCGTGATTTTTGGTATATTTCGACGAAACTCGGTATTCGTAGTGGTAATCTACAGGTAAATATGTGTTGTAAAAATAAACTAAATCGGTTCATTAGAAGGGGGGGGGTTTACTCTTGACCCAAATTCTTAATATACTCATACCGGTCGTAATTTCTGCTTTATTGTAACGAAACGCGGTATACGTCGTGGGTAACTCATGAGAAAGAAGTGTTGTAAAAATGAGCTGAATCGGTCAATCGGAAAGCGGGGGTTTAATTTGTAATATATTTCAATAGAAAAGCCCGTCAGGCGTAGGGTCACAAAGCCGCCGCAAGGAGCGCTTTCTACCACTAGAGTGACTGTATCCTGTTCCTGCGTTCGATCAAAATACGATAATATGAGGTTTTTTGTATTTATTACGTAGTGTAATAGGTACCATGTGTAAACATAACTCTGGAAGCAAATTATTAATTGATCAGTTACTCATTACAAATTTAAAAGAGAACTATTCATGTTTTTATTTTATTTATGTAGGATATTTTAAGCAAATTGTTCTGGAAAGCAATCTACACTACCCAAATTCTGAGGAAAGTGCTTAGTTATGCAGCTCCTGCGTGACGGACTTTTTTCTTTAAGTGTCAGAGATTTCCAAGTAGATATATTGAAGAGAAAGCACGATATTTACTCAACAAGAGCTAAAAAGAAAAACTGATAAGTGAAGAGAGGGAAGTTCTGCGGAAGGAATGTGAACCGAACAGACTTATGGAATATTCCCGGAACCGTGATACCTCGTAGGCAAAACAATAGTAATCTGCCAGCGGGAAAATCATATGCTTCTGCTGAAAAGGAAGGGGTTCCTGTTGTGAAGATATTACTAGTCACTATTCTGTGTATATATCTTATTCTTTCAAAGAGTTTGTTATTGTTAACGCAATTTTCTGGAAACCTTCACCGATGGGAACGCTTCTATAAATAACATTAGCTGTAATTATCCGTAGTAAGGAGGTAAAAAATCAGGTTTTACTATCCGTGTCCTTTATACAGAGGTGTCCGCAATATAGAGGTTTATTTTACCTATAGAAAAATTCGGGACTGTGAGAAAATGTCCATTAATAGAGGTGTACGCTATAGGGAGGTGTCCGTTAAGGGAGGTGTACGCTATAGGGAGGTGTCCGTTAACACATTCACTGCCCATCAAAATTTTAAAAGTTCCTCAGGAGCCAACTACTTTTTTTGCTTATTTTCATTAATAAATAGCTAATAGTATGAAGTATAATGAGTTGAAATGCATTTCTAATGACGCTAACATCCGGTTTGAAGCACGCCCCGGGAGCCGGGGCGAGGCCACCGTGCGAAGTCTCACCCCGGTAGCCGGGGCTTGGGCACCAACTCTAGTCTCACACAGTTACATGAAATGGTTCGTATCATTGTCTTTGTTGGGCAATCTATTGTAGAAATACCAATAAAGTGATATTATACTTATGCTGAAGTTAATATAATATGCTTTTATTGTATAAATAAACAGGCGATGTAGGTGTAATTTATTTTGCATTATTACTTTATTTTATTTATTTTCAATTTTCCTAATTTATTAGTGAAACCTATAACTATTATTCATTATCTACCTTCTGCTCCTAATATCTTACTAACTAACATACTATTCTAATTATTGATTCCTATATTTATACTAACAATTTTCCTAATTTATTAGTGAAACCTATAACTATTATTCATTATCTACCTTCTGCTCCTAATATCTTACTAACTAACATACTATTCTAATTATTGATTCCTATACTTATACTAACAATTTTCCTAATTTATTAGTGAAACCTATAACTATTATTCATTATCTACCTTCTGCTCCTAATATCTTACTAACTAACATACTATTCTAATTATTGATTCCTATATTTATACTAACAATTTTCCTAATTTATTAGTGAAACCTATAACTATTATTCATTATCTACCTTCTGCTCCTAATATCTTACTAACTAACATGCTATTCTAATTATTGATTCCTATACTTATACTAACAATTTTCCTAATTTATTAGTGAAACCTATAACTATTATTCATTATCTACCTTCTGCTCCTAATATCTTACTAACTAACATACTATTCTAATTATTGATTCCTATATTTATACTAACAATTTTCCTAATTTATTAGTGAAACCTATAACTATTATTCATTATCTACCTTCTGCTCCTAATATCTTACTAACTAACATGCTATTCTAATTATTGATTCCTATACTTATACTAACAATTTTCCTAATTTATTAGTGAAACCTATAACTATTATTCATTATCTACCTTCTGCTCCTAATATCTTACTAACTAACATACTATTCTAATTATTGATTCCTATATTTATACTAACAATTCTTACTTATAGTTACGAAATTCCCTAAAGCAGAAACCTAAACTAAGTCCTGGTTGATTTGAGCCATGAGTACAGCAATACTGCGTGTTTTCTCTAATTTTCTGTTTTTCCAATCAGTTTTTGCATCTCCTCCTAATTGATTACCCTTTATAACCTTTCAGAAAAGGTTCCGGCAAATTCGATGTAATCCGCCGACTATTGTTTCTATTATCGCCAGCCTGAAGTCATAGAGGGTCATAGATTTGGCAGGCCCTCTAATGTTTATTAGCATTTGTCTAAAATGTGAATTTAGCAGAATTACTTGAAAAATGAGCAATTTCAATTTTTTCGAATTCTAATTTATGAATCGATATCTAATTCGTCATCAGAGGCATTGAAAATTATGTCATGGATTTCCTCTACTTTGAAAATAAAGGGGTTTTTATTACTCTAAAAATATAAAATGACTCCTGAACATTCAATAAAAAAAAGTAAAATACCTTTTTCTGAACTTTTCCTTTTAGCGCGGTTCCTCCCTCCCTCATAGGGAGGACCCCCGCTTATAAGGTTGATACAATGAAACAATCCGGAAGTGCCGACTAGAAAATTTTGCGTTTCAGAACCCCTAGAGACCGAAAATGATGGTGGTTCAAATTTGTATATATATATATATATATATATATATGTATATATTTGTCTGTTCGCTCTCTAGGTCGAAGACGAATGGTCCGATTTTGATGAAATTTGGTACAAAAATCTGTCGTCCAATTTGAAAGGTCAAGTTCGTTAACCAGCGAAATCCGCCTGCCGGAAGATGTCGTTTGGGGCGAAATTCGCGCAAAAAAAATCGTAACGCTTACGTTTTTGAGTTCATAAGCTTCTAAGTACTCGTTTTATATGATTCCTGGGCTAGGAAAACGAATGAAACCATTTTCAAGGCGATAGCTTTAACCGTTTTCGAGAAAATTGGAAAAATATTTTTTGAATACCGTTTTTGGTTTGGGTACTTAGAATCATGGGATTCAGTTGAAACATTTTCTGTATGTTCTACTTTCATCAAAACTAATATGTTGAAATTTTGGTTACGTTTGGAGTTATGGAAGGGTTAGAATAAAATATTTTATTAACAGACATAAAAAGTTTTAGTAACTTTGTTTACTTTCCTTAATATCTCGAAAAAGGTTGAGAATCTTGGTAATCGGAAGAATACCATTAGAAAGCTTATTAAATGGTCTAAAAAAAAGGTTCTGATGAATGTTTTGATTAGGCGATGTCAATCGGAGAAATAAGAGTTTAAAACTTTAAAGTAATTGATTTCGCTTATTCGAACTGTTCTTTTTGTCTGTTTTTTATTCCTTGTTATTTTTTAATTGGTTATTGTTGGATAATGTATTTGAAAATAAAACAGGTTAAGAAAAATAAGAAAAACAATTTAATGTTAGAGATATGGATTTCCAAGATATATAGCTTTTCAACTGCCTAGCGTCCTTCCTAGGGAGGGTTCTTTGTCTTTGATTTTGGTACTTAGAATTATGGGATACAGTTGAAACATTTTCTGCATGTTCGAGTTTCATCAACACTAATATGTTGACATTTTTGTTACGTTTAGAGTAAAGGAAGGGTTAGAATAAAATATTTTATTAACAGACAAAAAAAGTTTTTATAACTTTGTATAATTTCGTTAGTATCTCGAAAACCGTTGACAATCTTGTGAAGCGGAAGATTACCATTCGGAAGCTTACTAAATGCTCTACAAAAAAGGTTCTGAAGAAAGTTTTAATTAGGCGATGTCAATCGGAGAAAAAAGTGCTTAAAGCTTTAAATTAATTGATTTCGTTTATTCCAATGGTTCTTTTTGTCTGTTTTATTTCTTGTTATTTTTTAATTGCTTATAGTTGGATAATGTTTTTGTCAATAAAACTGGTTAAGTAAAATAACAAAAACAATTTATTGTTAGAAATATAGATTTCCAAGATTCCAAGACCTTGTCACTAGCGGGTCTGTTTCTACTGTAGTCGACCCTTCCAGGTAAGATTGTAAATCATGACCTTTCAAGACTTTACTACTCACAAGAATGGCGTTAGTGACCTTAAGGGTTGGCACGCCATTATAATAATTAATTTAAAAAAAAAAGACTGGTGGAACCAAAATAATAACTGCTTCTATTTTAATCTTTCCAAATTAGACTAGGGTTATGAACGGAACCGCGCTAAGATGATGCAGTCCTGCGAGACGGGCTTTTTATAATTTAATGACACAAATACTCATAATTTCGTACCTGAAGGAGCAGGAGAGGAGATACTACTTTCTCTTGCGCTACGTTGACTTGTCTGCCCGAAAGTAGGAGACACTTTTCGGCCGACTAGTCAACGTAGCTTCACTTTCCGTAAATCGATTTTTAGTAAACTGAGAAATATATTATAATGATGCAAAACACGACATTAAAACGAATAATTATTCATTTAATTAAATCAGAATTAAAGCAATGGGATCTGTTATAACTGTTATGAAGAGAGTTTTTTTATATGAATATATTAAAAAAAATGACAACCTTAAATAAAATACATGACCGCTGTTGTTTTTTCCACCACGCCCAGACATTCTAGGATCTAAAGAACAACGTTCCACAATAATTAACAGTACTGAATAATTATAAAAAGGTTTTACACATTTAATTTACTGTTATTGGATACTCACGTAACTTTTGAAGAAATTGTCGAAAAAAAGTAATTTCTTCAGGAACGAATGACGTACCCTCAATACTTATTTACTTAGCAAAGCCCAGAAACAATCTAAACCCTTCTGTGAGATGTCCAGCCCTAGGCAAAACTATGCGGAGAGGATAGCTAAGTACCACTTTTTTCCTTCATCAAATAATACGGATAATTGAGTTTCATTACGGATATCTTCACAACCTAAATGCACCAAGTTCTTGGTACATTTTAGCAACAAAAAAAAAATCGTTTAAAAGCTACATAAACAAGTCAGACTACCTGGGTAATGCCAATTTTTCAGGAATAAAATAAATGATATAGAATATTGTTTTACTTTTGAGTGTGAGATTTTTAGAACTTTTAATAAAATGGAAAAGGAATAATAGAGCAGTGTTCTACACTTCATTAGGTATAAAATGTGTTAGTTATAAAGGGATTGAACACCTTTGGTTTTGAAGATTCTCTCGGCCCCATTGTGTGGCGTGAGTATGAAATCAGGACCTTGGGAGAGTAAGCGCGAATCAGAGAAATCGACTTTTTTTAAATTCTATTTTCTGATTCAGAAAGATTTAGGTAACACGACGCTTCGCCTTGTTACTTTGGTTCGCCTTTAGTTCTCTCACAGTTTTAAATTAAAGTGAATAGCACCATCATCATGAAAAATTTAATGTCCTATTTCAAGGGCAAATCCCGGGTCTGAAATGTCCCTCCTAGCATTTTTTTACCCATAAATAGCTTGTAAAAATGATAACTAAAATATTAAATTTCAATTGCATACTCTTTCAATCAGATTTATGAATCAGCATTCCAAAGAGTAGACATTCGCCTCTGCTATCCCGAAGCACTTCTAGAACTTCAACTACGATTTCCCAACATCCGGAATACGTGATTCGCCCTTACTATTCCAAGGTCCTGAAATGAGAAAGATGTGTTTCGAAAATAAACTTAACCCTGGGATCACAACATGATGAAGCTGTTACAAATCTCACAACGTGGGGTCATATAAGACCCCATATAGTCTTTCGAAATTCTTTTACAAATTTGGTGTTAGGTTTCTGAAATGGTATTCTAAGATGACTACCATATATAATATAACAATTTATAACCAAATAATGTTATTTAATTGTAAACTGGGGGAGTGGGAAATCAAACATCAAAATACCACAAATTTAGAGAAAGTTTGTTTGAATATCTGTCCTCTGAATATCAACATTAAATATAACGTTTTCTCCTATAAGATTTTATCTTTATGACTGCTAGAATAAAAAAATACTATAATTTGTAAAATTTGTTCAAAAGGGAAAAAACATAGTGGCTTGAAAGTATACACAATATAATGATAAAAAAAAAAATAAAAATATTGATATTTATTTATACACTTTTCAGATATACTTTGCCTGTGTTCAGCACACAGACTCTTACTACACTTTGCACAATGTGTTACAGCTCTCCTGTCTTTTTTACGATCAAAGAAACCACATGGTAGTGTTGTAAAAAGCGAGCCCTGACTAGAGGCTTCAGGCTTGAACCTAGCCCCTACAGCCCGAGCTCTGAAGGCTCTGGAGTGAGGCTTCATCCTAACCTTATCAAGCCCTGAAGGTTCGGCAAGGTTCTCCCTGGAGCCTTGAAGGCTCGGCCTTGGAGCCCTGGGAAGGTAGAGCCTCGGCAAGCACGGTTTATTGTCAAGCCCTTTCTAGTGCTTTACTAGATTATCTATATACAATAATTACTTACTCTATAATCATTACATTTTATTCATTTAGATTTTTTTTGTGACATTTCTCACCATTTATTTCACAATAATAAATATAAATTTTTAGCGGCATCTTTATTTACAAAGGGAGGTAATTTAGGTGTTATCTCTGATAATTCTTATTTTTTTTCAGTTGTGGTTTAACATTTTGGTTTTAATTTTGTTGGTGTGGATTAGATACTACTGGATTTTTCAGAGACAATTTACGTATGTATTATCATGACTTTTTATTTTAATGTAATACATACTATTTTTTCACACTACGTACAAACGGTAATATTTTGAAAGTTGAGAATGGCAACTGTGAACAAGTACGACAGTGTTGCCATCACCGTCTCACAGAAGAGTTTATTTTTTAGGAAAAGTTACTATTTTTACACAATTAGTGATCCATATAATTAGTTTATCAATGAAATAGTAAATTTAATTGCCAGCGAATAACTTCAATGTGGCGGAAAGAATTTAGGACGAATCTACTAAAGTATCTGCTTTGAAGCCTTTGAAAAGGCTTCAAAGCATGTGCCTTCTCCCGAGGCGAGCCTTCAAGGCTCGCGCCTTCTATCGAGCCCTGGCCAAGCTCTGAGAGCTCGAGCTTTTAGGAGCCGCGCCTTCTAGCCTTAAAGGCGCGCTCTTTTACAACACTACCACATGGTATATATGGCCATCCTCTTTTTCACTCGTATCACATTCTTCACCAATTTCACTGTCTTCACTATCCAAAACATCTCCAAACTCTCTGTTTTTCTCTTCTACAATTTGCCAAAGCATCTAATTGTGAATTTCAACTTCAGTGCAAAATTATTTATCGTTAGACATACTATATTCGCTAAATAAAAATGTTACATAAACCACAACGTGGGGTCGCCAAAGGCTTTATATACGTTCACAGGGATAAGAATGAGAAAAGCCTGGCTGTCTATTATGATCACATTGTCAGGACAGGAAGGTACAGGATCGGACATGTTTAACAGCTGGAATGTGTAGGAGATAACAAATATTTTAAGATCTCTGGGGTCACGGGTGACCCCACGTTGTGATTCCAGGGTTAAAACCAAAAACGGGTGACCCCACGTTGTGATTCCAGGGTTAATAGGTAAATTGCTTAATACATTTTAAGATAAATAGTCTCCCTGTTTAAATTAGAGCCTTGCAAAATGAAACATATTCGTTTTTTTTTAGATTTTATCAAATATTTCTATATTTTTTGATGTGGTGTTATATTGTAAGTAAAATGACCGCCAGCTGTAAGAATGTAACAAAATCTGTATACATAATTTACGCAGAAACTGACATTCAGTTAGTATGTGTTTAACACAGTTGAATATTAGTTTGTGAGGTTTGTCTTAAAATATCAGTGAGTTAAAAGTGGATGGCCGACTAAAATTTTCGGCTGACTATTACTCCACGTTAGAAATAAATGTTTTTATTTATTTCTATATAATTTTTTAGTCCCTTTGTGTAGCCATTTATCAAGTTTTCTTTTTAAATTGTGTTCACTGAAATAAATAAATAAATTATGATATTTTAAACTGAATCGTGTATTATAAATCTTTACCATTTGTTAAATAGATAATTAAATTTTGCACTGGACATAATTGCAATCTAGAATATAATTAAAGCTAGAACCGCAAAGCTATATAAATAATGCAAATAAGATTTAATGATGATGTAAATGTAGATTGAGACATCCTGTATGTACAGCTAGGCTGTACATAATGGACTGCCTCTATATATATCCAGTACAAACAGCATTTACAATCATTCAAATTTAATTAGATCTTGAATTAATTAATCCAGGAAAATAGTAAGCTTTATCTGTGCATTAACAAGTACTATGTTAATTTACTGATTAAAGTTCGTTCGTAAAGTGTTTTCCATGAATTATTTGGGTAGTTCAATAAAAGCAGGAAATGTATAAGTATGGAAAATTTTAGGATAATATATATATTCTCGAATTATAAGGAGTACTGATTATTCATTTTGTTTTGTTGTTTGATTCTTGGACGATAAACACACTGATTTAAGTCTTTTAAGAGATCAAGAATTGGTTTTAAGAGTATATTTTATTATATGTCCAGGAGTTATGTTTTTATTTTTTGCATACTTGAAATCTGTGCACAAATCACAAGTACAATCGTCAAGTTTGTTGACACAAGATGGTTAAAACGGTAAAATTAAATCAAAATAAAAACAATTAAGTATTTGTAAGAAACCAACCACTGTTGGTACTTCCTAAGGAGTGTAAACAAATATTTCAATGATCACAATACGATCTGCAAGCTAAGTTTATCTCGGGGCCACTGTCCTTTAAGCCGCCTGGGAGGGTTGTCTGGATGGGATTGGGAAGATAAGGATAGACCTTCAGGATTAGGATGGAGAGACAACTTAAAGTGAAACGGTAAAGATGGAATGGTTGGGATTCGGCTAAATAAACCTCAATATGATTTTGTTTTAAAAAAATCTATATTTCGGACGTTTCGGCTACTCATTGGTAGCTTTCGTCAATACAAAAACAAAAAAAATTATGATTGTGATAGGTAACAGAGCTATAGATACAATTAACTTATAAAAGAACATATCGTCTTAAATTCTTATAATGAAAAAGTAAATAGGTACAATAATTGATTTTAATAGTAATTAGTAACGTTAATTGATTTTACAAAGAAATAAGTAGCTACATACCAATGACAAATATAGTAGCTAATAGTAACATTAATTAATTTTACAAAGAAATAAGATACTACATACCAATAGAAATGCCGAGCGGCAGAGGAAGACCAAGGTTGGCAATTAAGTAACCATTGTAGAGTGTCTAAGGAGAAAAGGAATGTACTGGGGTATAAGTAAGTGAAACCAGCAGGTGGTGGGGGAAATGTCGGTAAGGATCAAAAAGCATGTTTATGACATGTCGGTAAGGATCAAAAGGCATGTTTATGACATATTTATGGCAGGGAAGGAGAAAAAGGTGTTAATGGAAGGATACCCAAGGGGCATGGTAAAAAACTAGGTGGGAGGTCGGGAGAGTATTTGGAAAATATTAGCGTACATAGGAGTATGAATGTACAATTTATAGTATGTTACTATTAGCTACTATATTTGTCATTGGTATGTAGTTTCTTATTTCTTTGTAAAATCAATTAACGTTACTAATTACTATTAAAATCAATTATTGTACCTATTTACTTTTTCATTCTAAGAATTTAAGACGATATGTTCTTTTATAAGTTAATTGTATCTATAGCTCTGTTACCTATCACAATCATAATTTTTTTTGTTTTTGTATTAATTTCTTTTTTTTTGTCATTTTAGCTGACGAAGGCTACCAATGAGTAGCCGAAACGTCCGAAATATAGATTTTTTTAAAACAAAATCATATTGAGGTTTATTTAGCCGAATCCCAACCATTCCATCTTTACTTATCACCTCGACGGCTAACTATCTAATCATCATGTTAAAGTGAAACGTTTGGAAACGGGTTTTAGCAAGATCAAGGACAAATGGGATGTTAAGGTCATTGTGAAGGGTTTTGTTGGAGACGTAGAAAGGTGCATTTACAATTTTACGAAGTGAAGATGGAGTTAGTTTGCCGTCGCAGAGATACGAAGACAAGGTATAGTTGGGATTCGGCTAGGAGAAAAACGTCAGACTTTCAGGAACCCGCTTTTACAACCTAGCAATTGCACTTCTTTCATCTTCACCGACATACCGCTTCCTCACCCCTCCCCCAGTCAAAACTATAAAACCCCCTGTGTAATTGCTGTCCCTCATACATTCAACCATGGTTATCTAAGTTGTTCTCGAGGTCTTCCTCCTCATGACATGAAAAATGTTCCTTTTTTGTACTGATTAGTTTTTTGTACTGTTTACTTACTACTTTCTACATGCTGTTTACTTTCCAACTACCGTATTTTCATTGTTTAAAAATAAGATTGGTTAAAATTTATTGTCTTCATGTATATACTACACTCATTTCTGCCTGTTTTTACTCACAAGTTGTATATTTATTTTTTTACTTATAAGTTGTATTTTTTAGCTGAAGAAGGCTGCCAATGTGCAGCCGAAACGTCTACAGATTTCTTCCTGAAAGTCTGACGTTTTTGTCCTAGCCGAATCCCAACTATACCTTGTCTTCGTATCAATTTTACGAAGGTCTTTTGAATGGAATGCCTGAATGTTGATGTTTGATTTTTTAGCAGTACCTGAGCTCTGGGGTACTTTCCGTATGTCCATATGGTTCGAATGATTGTTTTATATATCTTAAGTTAAGTTAGATGATGGTCCGAGAAGTCATCTAAGTTGTCTTTTGTTCAGTTCTTGTCTTTTCAGTCTCGTGTGAGGGTTCCATGTCAGTCGGCTGTCAAGGTACGATTTATGTTTAAAAATTCAAATTTATTAAAGGTTTTACTTCTAGCCATAATAAAAATGCACTTATTCCTGGGATAAAAATGTAGATTCTTTAACGTATCTTCTAGGTCTTCATATGAGATGGTGTAATCCTGTATTTGGTAGATGTGTTAAGATACTCTCTATGCACTGGCTATCTTCAACGACATATGTTGTAAAGGCCCATTTACACTGATTAGTGCGAGTGCGAGTGTTTAGTGACTAGCAAAAAACACCTGTGGACAGCAATAGTTTAGTGCGAGTGCTTAGTGCAGGTGTTTAGTGATTAGTACAAAACACGTGTGGACAGCAATAGTTTAGGGCGAGTGCTTAGTGCAGGTGTTTACTGATTAGTAAAAAGCACGTGTGGACAGCAATAGATTAGTGCGAGTGCTTAGTGCAGGAGTTTAGTGATTAGTACAAAACACGTGTGGACAGCAATAGTTAAGTGCGAGTGTTTAATGCTTGTGTTTAGTGATTAGTATAAAGCACGTGTGGACAGCAATAGTTTAGTGCGAGTGCTTAGTGCAGATGTTTAGTGATTAGTACAAAGCACGTGTGGACAGCAATAGTTTAGTGCGAGTGCTTAGTGCAGATGTCTAGTGATTAGTACAAAGCACGTGTGGACAGCAATAGATTAGTGCAGGTGTTTAGTGATTTGTACAAAGCACGTTTGGACAGCAATAGATTAGTGCAGGTGTTTAGTGATTAGTACAAAGCACGTGTGGACAGCAATAGTTTAGGGCGAGTGCTTAGTGCAGGTGTTTAGTGTCTAGTACAAAACACGTGTGGACAGCAATAGTTTAGTGCGAGTGCGAGTGTTTAGTGATTAGTACTAAACACGTGTGGACAGCAATAGTTTGGTGCTAGTGATTAGTGCAGATGTTTAGTGATTAGTACAAAGCACGTGTGGACAGCAATAGATTAGTGCGAGTGCTTAGTGCAGGTGTTTAGTGATTAGTACAAAACACGTGTGGACAGCAATAGTTTAGTGCGAGTGCGAGTGTTTAGTTATTAGTACTAAACACGTGTGGACAGCAATAGTTTAGTGCGAGTGATTAGTGCAGGTGTTTAGTGATTAGTATAAAAAACGTCTTGAAAGCAATAGTTTAGTGCGAGTTATTAGTAATCAAGTGATATTGATCAGAAGATGATCAGTGAACTGAAGCACGTTCTTTTTCTCTGTTTAGTAGCCCCCACTAAACACACTGGGACCTGTTTTATACCGGCTAGCGGGTATTAAATAGCGTACAATTTCACTTTTGCTGGCGTAGGAGGGGTCATAATTGTATCTGATTTCTGTATGACGGGTGCGACTAGGTTTAGAAATGTATTGAATTAGTCTTCAGTCATCCTGATAGCATAGTAATATTCCATGGTATCTTCAGAGGCCAATTCCATAAGGAGTTGGTAGCTCGCACCATGAATGGCTCTTCTACTTATCCCCTTTCGTTCTCATAGTCTTCTTGCTCTTGACTGTTCTGATTCCGCGACTTCTTCACATTCGGACACCGCCGCGTTTAGAACTTCCTTAAAGATTCCTTGCAATTGCAAGCGGACTTCAACAATTTTCTTTTAGGTTATTTAGCGTAGGGAAACGAAAGAAAACGAGTCCTTATCTGTAACCGTTATCGAGAGAAGTGGAAAAATTACTTTATGTAATTAATTTTTGGTTTGGGTACTTCGAATCGTGGGATTACGTTTAAATATTGTATACATGTTTCAAATTCGTCCAAACTAGGATGTTTAAATTTTGTTTACGATTGTAATTAAGGAAGTATTCGAAAACAATTATTTACAGACATGAAACGTTTTGGGACCATCGTATAATATCTCGAAAACGGTTGGGGAATCGTGATAAGCGAAAAGTTAGTATTCGAAACTATACTAAATTCTGTACAAATAATATCCTGAAGCAATTTTCGATGATGTGATATCAGTCAGAAAAATAAGTCCCTAAAAATTCGAAAGTATGAATATTTTATTACTTTTTAATATATTTTTTCCTGTGCATTTAACAGTAAAGCTGAGGAAATTAGAAGCATATTGGTAATAGTGTTTTTCTAGAGCGAATCTTGAGAGAGAAAATGCATTGATTTCCGCTTAGAGTAAACACACCAGTAGCTGACATGCTTAAGGAAATTTCAGTCCATTTTTAGCTTTAAATATTCTAATGGTAATGTCGGTGTATTTTTTTTCACTTTTATCTTGTCCAAAATCTATTCCTCTTGCTTACTACACCTTCAAATTTGAAAAACCTTCGCTCAATGATAGGATAAATGCCAATTTTGAGAAAAGTTACTTTGCTACAGTTGCTGTCAGGCAATTCTCCAATAGCTGACAGGGATTGCTCCAGTAGTTGACAGGGGCAATAAAGTCTTACAAAAAATAGCTTAAACTTTAGTATTACTTTATTTTAAAACAGGAATTATAAATTTATCATGTATTACAATAGTAGGAACTTGAGTTTTCTATTTTTGGCTTTGCACCTTAAATTTAAGACCAGGCAACTCATAACCAGTTACGTACACAAATAATCAGAAACATTTTAGCCTCTTATCAATCTAAATTAGGTATCATATTAGGGAGTAAAATACCCATATACCAATTAAAGTAAACAAGATTTTCTATTAAAGGCAAAATAAACTTAGTACTCAGGTAACTTCGGTTTTCGTCAACAGAGATCAGACATTTGAACAAAATGAACATTTTTAATTAATGATAATTATGAAATTTAAGTTTTTAAATTAAGAAGTTACATTAACAGATTGAGGAAACTATTATCTCATATCCAATTGTTTTCCATGATCAAATTTTCGAATAGAACTCTAGGCTTATTTTCAATTTTCATGAACACATCCCGCAAGCTATTCAATAGAGTCAGTGCAAAAGCAGAGATTTTTCCATCTTGTTTACCAACAACTTCATAAGCTCTTCTTGTGTTTCTTAGTGCAATTATGGCAAAACTTCTTTCATGACCAATAGTAGACAAAACAGGATTTTTTTGGGACAACCAGCTGTTCTTGGTGAGATACTCGCTACATCGAATCATCGTGCTCCCCAAATTCTTCGTCACATCTGATAGCTTGTTGGGAAGTCTTAAATTTTTAACATCGGTTGGGGCTTGCTTGTTCTTCTCTTCTTCTGAATACTGGGATCCCTTCCTGGGAAGAGCTGTATTGAGTGTCTGAGGCTCATCCAATTTTTTTTTCTTCTTGCGACAGGGTCTGTCAGCTATTGGTGATATGCCCAATATTAGAGTCCAATACCTGACGCCCATAGAATTTCCTAGTTCACCGTAAAATAAGGTTGAAAGGCAGATAAAACACCATCTATAAACACTCATTAGAAGAAACAACACGCTAATTTGAGAATATAACAGAATAAGTAAAGAGGAGAAGACGAACCGTAACTTGGTGTCTTAGCCGGGTGTTCTCTACTTGGAAGGCGCTGAACAAGTGACGGAAAACATGCAGTTGCTGTTATTACCTGATATTACAATTCTCGCCAAAATAAGCAGGATAGGCAACCTAACAACGAAGAAATACCTATAGAAGCCTTGGATTATTGAGATGGAGGTCTGAAAGGCTTTGAACCTTTATTATTTATATTTTTCGAAGATGTCAGCTACTGGTGCACCTGTCAGCTACTGGTGCACCTGTCAGCTACTGGTGCGTTTACCCTATATGTTTCACGCTTAATTAAAATTCACCAATAACTGCTTCAATTTCTTTCCTTATGGAACCAGAGATATGAACGTAATCAGGCTAAGATGACGGAGTTCCTGCGAGACCTTCGTCGGTTTTTTCTTATAATTTATGTCTCCCTTTTTACTTCTCCAACCTTTCTATAAATGCAAATTTATTTCATTAGCTTCAAAATTAGTGTTTTTACAATATTAAAAGTTTTATATAACTTGAAATAAAATTGAACTATATAAACAAATGTTGAAATGACCTTCAGCTTCAGCTAGAAGAAGAGTAATTAGAATCTTCCCTAAGGTTGTAATATTAATTAATTATTTTATCTTATTTTCAATTTGTTCGCCCTTTGAAGCTAATTCTTAATCTCTCCGACCCTTGACATTTGTTCAAAGGCTGGCAACCCATTTCTTTCATCTCTGATATGGCCCGAACCCATTTTATTATGTGATGCCGAGTGCCTAGCGAAGCATATTCGAATTATTCCTGACGGTGGACCGTTCCATATGCCTTTTCATTTCGGGTATTTTAAAATTGACTATAAATCCTTTGAAGGCAGTCCATAAGAAATTTTTTCCCCGAAGAAAAACTCCGAAAGTTCTTTTTCCCTTTGTGAAATTTGAGCTCCGTTCCTTTTATTGAAATGGTAATATTCCTTAAGTAACATTTTCCACCCCCCAAACGTTCTGATAAGCATCCGGAGCATAATTTAATGCTCTCCCTCCCCCCCTCACCCCAGTATTCCCCCCCCCTTCTATTCTAGGTGATTCTGCCATCTTTTTACGCCCGACGGAGCATGCTATCTCCTTGCCCTCCCTACGCAAGCTTTTTCCTTCAGATCCTTCATAAGGATGCCTATTTGAGGTGAAAGACTCCAGACATTCTTTTCTTCCGTTTTTCTCCTTTAGAGTTGTGTCTGTCTGCGGTGCTTTCATTTTGAAGTCGTACGCCGGGTACAGACACAGAAAGACTTCAACTTCATCTTTATACTTTCTCATAACTCTTTATGAACGTAATTTGTATATTCAGTTGGTCCCGTGTATGTACAGCAGTTATTACGATGTGCCGCACTTGGAAGCGAGGACAAGAGTTCTGGAGGATCTGAGTTCATGACTCAAAAAATGATTTTACTTTTTAATGTCGGATTCGGGGTTTCAGACCTTCCCTATGCCTACCCAGCCACCATGGGTGTATATAAGGGGGGCTGCAGACCCCCCAGCAATTTTTATTTAAGTGGTAAAAATGTTTCATAAAAACCTCAAAAATGAATTAAATAAGACCACTTACTTCAGAAAAAATATTTGTTGGGGGCTCTAATTGCGTTTTAGTTTGCTATATATTCCAAGTTCTAGGTTGTTAGTATTCCTTGCTCCCAATCCTACCAGCCCGACCCCCGAAACTATATCCTATATTCGCCCCTGGACGACACCTCTTTTATGGTCAAGAATCAAATGCCTCTACAGTTTCTGTCCGTCAGGGTACTCGTGTTTGATTAAGATATGCGAGTGTAATGATTCCTAATATAACGATATTAGGATGTAGGTATTTCAGCCTTATATTGCTAAATCATCGCTACGCAAAATGCAGTCAAGTCTATACAGAAAAGTCGAGACACCAAGCTGTCGAGAACTCAACGCAATGAGAAAGCAACGCACAACGTGCCACGACGGAAAGGCCACGCAACACTAGCCGTATATCTTCAGTAAGACACTGACTAAAGCTTTATGACTTTCTTTATGTGTTTTCCAGATCTCCTTCAGTGTTACCCTGTGCTACTCTAGAACTCAAAGGTTCACCTATGTTTCACAAGGTTTTACTTATTTCTATACCCCTGAAGAGGCATCCGAGAATGCGAAACGTGATGAGCCGTTTTAATAAATTAAAGATTATTACGATCAAGGAGTTGGATTAACTAGAGTTTTGATATAACCTTGAGCGAGCGGAAACGCTTAACACTTACGGTAATGGCATAATTTCTTTGCGTTTCCGCTCGCTAAGCTCGCTCAAGGTTATATCAAAAGTGTAGTTAATCCAGCCCGTTGATAATATAGATCAAGGATGGTTTTTCGGTGGAAAATGGGAAATCGCGTAACAACAAAGACGCACCAATGTACAAATGAATTGCGTTCTAAATAGAAAGGGAACAAGACGATTAATAAAAAACAACGACCAATAGGATTGCTCATAGGAATAGGCCAATAGACATGCCGTGATCCAGATATCTCAACGAGGCCCACATCATTAAACTCCGTTTAATCTAATATGTAAGTACCATATATATATATATATATATATATATATATATATATATATATATATATATATATATATATCCCAGAGGGTGAAACAAAATTCAGTAAAAAAAAAAAAAAATAAAAAAAAAAAATAAATAAATATATATATAGTGTAGATGGAGATAGTTAGCCGCTGTAGAGATACGAAGACAGGTATAGTTGGGATTCGGCTAGGAGAAAAACGTCAGACTTTCAAAAAGAAATCTGTATTTTTGGACGTTTCGACTGCAACAATGGCAGCCTTCTTTAGCTAAAATATATATACAACTTATAAGTAAAGAAAATGTACAAGTAGTAAGTAAAAGACAGGCAGAAGTGAGCGGAGTATATATATCAATACAATAAATTTTAACCAATCTTATTTTTAAAAAACAATGAAAATACGGTAGTTGGAAAGAAAACAGCATGTAGAACTTGTTAGTTTTGCACTGTTTTTACTAACAAGTTCTACATGCTGTTTTCTTTCCAACTACCGTATTTTCATTGTTTTTTTTAAAAATAAGATTGGTTAAAATTTATTGTATTGATATATATACGCCGCTCGTTTCTGCCTGTCTTTTACTTACTACTTGTACATTTTCTTTACTTATAAGTTGTATATATTTTTTAGCTGAAGAAGGCTGCCATTGTTGCAGTCGAAACGTCCAAAAATACAGATTTCTTTTTGAAAGTCTGAAGTTTTTCTCCTAGCCGAATCCCAACTATACCTGTCTTCGTATATATATATATGGAGGGTTCAGAGCACAACTAGACCAAGTCCATGTTGTACCGTTTTCTAAAAATGAGTATTATTCGTTTTAATTGCAGAGACGTTTTATAAATCCTAGTGACCAGAATAAGTCTTAAAAATATTTGAACTTAAACACTGACATTATTTATGTACAGGCTTGTTCATAAAATAGGAAAAACTTTGACTTAGCATACTTGTGTTCTGAAAACAGATAAGAATGACTTCCAGATGTGTAGCAAGAACTATTACAAGTGGCAAAATAACATGGGCGTATATAAGGGGGCTGAGGGGGCTGCAGCCCCCCGAAATTTTTAGTTGATCGGTAAAAATGTTTCATTAACCCTTAAAAATAAATTAAATAAGATCACTTAGTTAATAAAAAATATTTTATTTTGGGTGTAATAGCGTTTTAGTTGGTTAAAACTATTCCAAGTTCGAAATTGTTAGTATTCCATACCCCGGAAATGGTCTCAGCCCCCCCCCCCCCGAAATTCTCCCCCCTCGAAATTATTTTCTATATAAGCCCATGCAAAATAATGAACTCAGGACTTATATCCTGTAGCACAGAAAGAGCCATTTTAGTAATACTCTTCAATGCCATTAAAACATGCCAAAAATGGATTTGGTCTAGTTGTGCTCTGAACCCTCCATTTTTAAGGAGTAGTTGTACTTGTTAGTTTTTACTCCCAATATCAAAACGCGTTCCATGCTGTAGTACTTCTACAAAAATAAATAAACAACTTTCCAATGCGGTTTCAATGCTTTTCTTCAGGAGATAATTTCGTGCTCTAGATTTCCGCATTTCCCTGGACGAGCCACTTGTAATCCCTGGGGCCTCCTATTCCGGTAGCCCCTGCCTCATTATCCCGAACCCCCACCACGGCGCACCCAACCCCAAGACCCCATTACAGATGTTCGGCGTCCTCCTCGCCACATTGTAAACATCACCCCTACTTGTAATTTAGTTCTCCTCGTCCACTCATTATCGGCATTCAAGATCAGGCGGTCGGAGCAAATCGGATCCGACGTATGCTCGCTTTGAATGGACCGATTATACTTGAAAAATCCCTGGGGTTTAAACATTTCTTCAAGTGTTCCCATATTAATGGATCTTTTAATAAGAATTCCAGTCGTTAGGATAATTTATTTCCTTTTGGTGTGTTGGATCTGGAAAGAATTTTTTTTTCCTTTTTTTATTCTTTTTTCAATGTGTCTACGTTCATTATAATCAGTAAGCGCTATGATACTTAAAAATTCACTTTATCTCAAGGAAATAAAAATAAAACCAAAAGTTAAAAACTGGTTCTCATTTGTAATATATCTGCTGAGTTAACCAATGTTGGGTAAAGCTAAAAACTAAAACTAAAACTACATTCACTTTTCAGACTAAACTAAATCTAAACTGAAAATTGCAACCTAAAAACAACTAAAATTAAATTAACTTAACATAAAACTCAACTGAAAATTTGTCACTCTTTCCAACGTTGGGGCCTTAGTATTAAGACAGGAAGGGTGATACAAGTGCCCTCTGATGTATAAGCTCTGAAGCTAGGTACATACAGTTTTGATGGTTGATAACAGAGATGGGCATAATTTTATTTATAAATAAAAATACGAATTTATTCGTACTTCATATATTTGTGAATACGAATATAAATAAATTCGTACTTCATATATTTGTGAATACGAATATAAATAAATTCGTATTCATAAGTGTGAATACGAATATAAATAAATTCGTATTTCATATATTTGTGAATACGAATATAAATAAATTCGTACTTCATATATTTGTGAATACGAATATAAATAAATTCGTATTCATAAGTGTGAATACGAATATAAATAAATTCGTATTTCATATATTTGTGAATACGAATATAAATAAATTCGTATTCATAAGTGTGAATACGAATTTATTTTTATTCACATATATTAAATATAAAAATACAAATATAATTTTATTCGCAAATTTTTCTGCGAATACAAATAAATTTACAGAAAAAATTGTAAATAATCACAAAAAATGTGAATATTTACAAAAAATCAAGTGATTACAAAAAAAAATCACATTAAAATATACGAATAAACATTTATTTACATTATAATTTGTGAATAAAAATTTATTCACAATAAAATTCGCAAATAAATTATGAATTTATTCGTATTAAGAGGATATTATGACAGTTATTGAAGGTGATTTAATTTTTTTTTTTTTTTTTTTTTATTTTGATGGAGGTACGGTGTGAATAAAACCGATTTTTAAGTTGTGTCATTTTAGATATACTAGTGCGATATGATATTTTAAACAAAGATGTTTTTCTTCTAGAGAAATAACAAAAAAAGTTAATGTAATGCGGACAAAAACTTTATGATAGTCAATGAATGCCAGACTGATTTTTTATTCATATGATAGTTTAAAATGCTTACTTTGAAAAACCATCAACCATTTTTACGATATATTGCGACGACACTTTTATACATTTTTTTCCAGTAGTTTCATTTTTTTTTAATTTTTACTAGCTTGTAACTATATATATATATATATATATATATATATATATATATATATATATATATATGAATACAATTACGCAGTGGTATTGCAAAACATTTTTTTTTTTAATAGAACAAGTTTTTTTTTTTTATGATTTTCATTATTGCTTATTGGCGAACACCTTATAAATTGCTTAAAAACTTTAGTGGTCCCGTTAACTTATTTATCTCAGCAATATATAAAAAAATATTACATTAAATGATCTACATCATTCTGAAACATTTTACGCTAAAATTTAAAATATTCTTGTGAGCTTGTCCGCCTAGATCAGTGAAACGATCCCCACCGGCGGCAGGAATTTTTTTTTTGGGGGGCGAGGTTAGCTCAGTGGTAGACCACTGGACTAATAAGGGGGGGCGAGGTTAGCTCAGTGGTAGACCACTGGACTAATAAGGGGGGGCGAGGTTAGCTCAGTGGTAGACCACTGGACTAATAAGGGGGGCGAGGTTAGGTCAGTGGTAGAGCACTGGACTAATAAGGGGGGGGGTGAGGTTAGCTCAGTGGTAGACCACTGGACAAATAAGGGAGGGCGAGGTTAGCTCAGTTGTAGACCACTGGACTAATAAAAGGGGGCGAGGTTAGCTCAGTGGTAGACCACTGGACTGATAAGGGGGGGGCGAGGTTAGCTCAGTGGTAGACCACTGGATTAATAAGGGGGGCGAGGTTAGCTCAGTGGTAGAGCACTGGACTAATAAGGGGGGGGGGCGAGGTTAGCTCAGTGGTAGACCACTGGACTAATAAGGGGGGGGCGAGGTTAGCTCAGTGGTAGACCACTGGACAAATAAGGGAGGGCGAGGTTAGCTCAGTGGTAGACCACTGGACTAATAAGGGGGGGTGAGGTTAGCTCAGTGGTAGAGCACTGTACTAATAAGTTGGAGGACCAGAGTTCAAATCCCGAGCAAGCACTTAAGATTTTTTTCTTCTAGTGTCTTCGTTCATGAGTTGAATGTGTCCTCCCTGACCGTCCCAAAGCCAACCCAGCCTTTAATAAATTTATCAATGGGTACCTTGGGTGCTAATGACACTAGCAGTCGAAGCAGCCAAGGGGAAAATCAGGTGGCCGGAGAATTGTACTGACCACACTGTCTCCCTCGTGTGCCGTATGGTCATGAATCAGATACCTCTATAGTATCTGCCCCTCAGGGCCCTCATGGCCTGTTATGGGACTGATATTTTTTTTTTTTTTGAAGTATGAAGGGTGCCTATTTTAATATTTGCAAATCAAAACAGGGATTCGCATGAAATAGAAGCACGCTAAGACTTTAATCAGACTTTTTTTAATGAAGTAGATTACAATAAACAAATCTTTTTTTTTTCTTATTTTTTTGTTGGTGTTAGCAAATATAGGCTTTACCTTTGACAAGCCAACAAAAAAAGCGAAACAACCCTTCGAGGTGGTGAAGATCCAAGGAGATTATTGAATTCTTTATTAGGTTCCAGGCCATTCCTCGAGGGGGATGAGAAGGGGCCAGTGGTAATTAAGCAGACTCGGATAAAAACAAATCAAAAACGTTCTACCTTCCAATTGTTTCAAACCTTCTTTATCCCTTTTCTCTAAGCTCTAAATCCTCCATACTTTGTCCCATCCTACATCCTGTGCGCCATTATCTTTTGGACTTAATTTTTTTTTTTTTTTTTTTTTAAGTTGTGGCTTTTTTCCATTTGTAGATTTTTTACAAAAATAGTTTTCAATCGATTGCTCATATCATATTAACAATTACAAGGGCCTTCCCGTGGTCTTGTGCCTAACACCTTGTATTCTCATGCGGGAGACGGCTAGTTCGATTCCCACCGGCGCACAACGTCTTTTCGTGTGTCAAAAAAGGCTGCAGCCTCCAAATCTTAATCGACTTTAATGCATTATTTTTTAAACGAAAGCTAATAAAATTTAGAACAACTCTGTCAGGTTTAAAACTAAACATAAAACAATATTATATTTTTCATCTAACTTAATATCAGCACTGATATCGTTGAAATTAAACATTCAAATCATTAGACATTTCAATTCGTCTCATTGTTAATTAAGATCAATTGACGTTTTGAAGACGTCAGTCTGATATTTTCCAAGTCTAATCAGGATTTGAATGTTTCATTTCAACGATATCAGTGCTGATATTAGGTTAGTTTTTTTTTTTTTTTTTATTTTTATTATAATACGTTTATTTAACATCTGTACATTTTTAAGTACATTGGTTAAGTTTGCTCACAAATATGATTAATGATACATACAAAAATTGATTAATACAACGGACAACAAAGTAAAAAAAAAAAAAAAAAAAAAAAAAAAAAAAAATTATAAAATAAATAAATAAAATAAATAAAATAAAAAAATAAATAAATAAAAAGAAATATCAAAATAATTTAAGTATAAATAAATGAATAAATGGTAATCATAATACAATAAATGGAAATAACTAAATAATAAATAAGTAAAGACGAAAAAAATAAAATTAAATAAATAATTAAATAACAAATAATAATGATAATAACACTTATGGAAGGAGCCGATGAATATTGGCACTTCCTAGTTTGGAATATATTGTTTCTCCACTAGTCAGTTAGCTGGTCACAAGGCCAATGTCTCTTGAGCCTTCTAGGCGGGTTTTGTGGGTGGGTTTGGGAGGAAAGTGTTTGTGCTCTGGGATTGGGATGGAAGGACAATTTGGAATGAAAGGTTAGGAATCGGGATTTTGCCAGTTCTTGTTTAGGTTAGATGAAAAATAAAATATTATTTTACGTTGAATTGTAAAGGTTCGTTAATTATTTGCACATAGTTTAAAAAACAGGGGAAAGAAAAACCAAATATCTGGCCTGAGAAATTTGTTCTAAATTTAATTAGCTTTCATTTAAAAAAAAATGCATTAAAATCAGTTAAGATTTGGAGGCTGTAGCCTTTTTTGAAACACGAAAAGTCGTTTGGTCCCACTGTGCGGCGGCAGGAATTTTCTCATCTCATGACTCGTTGAGAAAATTCCTCTCTGCGCCTTGGATGTTGGCGCTAATGGCCCAGATATAGATAGATACAAGTATGTCTACATGAAGACTATAATACCAAAACCATAACCGCTGCGATTTATTCTCGCGCACATTTTGCCCAAAAACATCTGTCCACAAAGTATTTTTTTACTAAATACCAATATGGCGGCTGGTAAACATATTTCCCGATTTCCGCCGGACTCCTTTAGAAGCGCTTCTATCAAGATGGCGCACAGTGGTCAAAAACCACCCAAATGCGCTCAAAACTCAATAACATGTGATATTATTGATTTAGAAACCTGAAATTAAATATTTCAAGTAGGACACGATTTTTCACTCGGATCACTTCAGACATTTTTGCAGTCAACACTGACTTGAGTACTTAAAAAAAAATCCATCTTCGATTTGATTCGAATGTTTACATAGAGATAACGCGCACCTGTCTTGCCGAGTTCGTTCACGTCTAGCACCGAAATAGGCAAATTTATGCAGTCAATTTCGGTCTGGGCTCTTTCTATACATGTCCACGGAAAATGTAAGCCCGAAATTAGAGAGACGCAGAGAGACGCAAAAAGTATAAGACAAAACGAAATTTGATACGTGTAATTTTTCTACTTTTTAAGTATCCCCGTCCACGTCGACGATTCTAAAAATAATTTTTTTTTGGCCTTCGAACATCCCATTAAAACAAGAAAAAAATGCGTCAACCTTATTGGTCTGAACAAGTAGAGTTGCAGGAACGATTTTGGTACATGAGGATTTGGGAATTTTCTTCGTTTCTTGTATTTCAATGATTAACCACCGTCCTGCAATCAACAGTGGGGGCCTAAAACTCAAGAAATGACACTCTCACGAGGTATGTAACATATATTTAAGGCCAAATTGTTTGGAGAAAATACTTCAAAAAATCAAGTTTTGAGCGCTTTTTGACTATTTTTGACCACTGTGCGGCGGCTGGTAAACATATATCCAGATTTTGAGTGATGTGGTGCCAACAAACTAATGTGTTGTGAGTTTCTCTTTAGAGTCGTTAATGCCACCGCTATTAATTTTTGGAACAGCCAGTTTACCGTACAAAGGGGTTGTGACATCAGTACAGTATTGTGAAATCGGTACACTGCGTATATATTTGTCTGAGGCTAGGTGGCCGAGAGTGTTAAGGTGTGAGCACTTAACACTCCCTGCCCACGGTCGTGGGTTCGATTCACACTATGGGGGGGGGGTCTTTAGAAAAAAGAAAAGACATCAGACCTATCCTGGATAAAAAAAGGGTGGTAACCTATAGATAACCCGTCCTAAAATTCTAAGTTAATAATAATGGACGTTAAAATTTAAATAGATAAATAAATATTTGTCTGAGAGCGAACAGACAATTATATTGGTATATATTTGTCTGTACGCACTCTTTGAGCAAAGTTCGACGCTTTGATATCAGTTAAATGAACGTATCCTGACAGTATAGGTTTTTACGATTTCACTGTAATAATTTGACCACATTTTAAGGTTTATAACTTCGAACAACAAATCCGAAGTCTAAAATTGTAGTTTCTTCTACTTTTCTAAGAACTAATTGAAGAGATCCCCTTGAAAGTTGTTTTGGTCAATTCCACCCGTCGGATTACTTATTAATTGTAGTTTCTTCTACTTTTCTAAAAACTAATTGAAGAGATCCCCTTGAAAGTTGTTTTGGTCAATTCCACCCGTCGGATTACTTATTAATTGTAGTTTCTTCTACTTTTCTAAAAACTAATTGAAGAGATCCCCTTGAAAGTTGTTTTGGTCAATTCCACCCGTCGGATTACTTATTAATTGTAGTTTCTTCTACTTTTCTAAAAACTAATTGAAGAGATCCCCTTGAAAGTTGTTTTGGTCAATTCCACCCGTCGGATTACTTATAAATTGTAGTTTCTTCTACTTTTCTAAAAACTAATTGAAGAGATCCCCTTGAAAGTTGTTTTGGTCAATTCCACCCGTCGGATTACTTATTAATTGTAGTTTCTTCTACTTTTCTAAAAACTAATTGAAGAGATCCCCTTGAAAGTTGTTTTGGTCAATTCCACCCGTCGGATTACTTATTAATTGTAGTTTCTTCTACTTTTCTAAAAACTAATTGAAGAGATCCCCTTGAAAGTTGTTTTGGTCAATTCCACCCGTCGGATTACTTATTAATTGTAGTTTCTTCTACTTTTCTAAAAAATAATTAAAGAGATCCCCTTGAAAGTTGTTTTGGTCAATTCCACCCGTCAGATTACTTATTAATTGTAGTTTCTTTTACTTTTCTAAAAACTAATTAAAGAGATCCCCTTGAAAGTTGTTTTGGTCAATTCCACCCGTCGGATTACTTATAAATTGTTCCTGAAAGCCTAACAGAAAACGCTCTGAATATTTTCACGAAATATCGCATAAAAAAACAATAAACGGAGACTTCTGCATAACAACATTAGCCTTCGAATTCGGTCAATTGAAATATACAGGGTGTCCAGCATTGAGGTGTCGTAAGTTTAAGGGTTTATTCTGAATCTCATTTGTAGTTCAGGGACGCAGAAATGTAGCAGAGTTATTCAAACGTTTGTCTATTTTCTAAACTAATGGGTTTTTTGGTAAAAAAACTATGTTTTCTGGATTTCTGGTTAATGAATCGTACACAACGATCACATTTTTAGAAATAGCATTAAATTTCCAATAGCAAACACCCGTCATTGAAATTTTTTCACGTAAATTAAGAGCTACACTAAAGAGCCATATAGATGTGAACTATTGTTATTAGGCTTTTCTTAACTCATTCAATATTTTCATAATCAGCTATTTGTATACTTATCGGTGTGCCTCCGCTTCAAAAGTTGCCTTATTTAATAAACTTTAAAATGATACCTATTTGTTTAGGAAACAAAAATTATTTAACTCTAATGTTTTCTGATTTCTAAGTCAAATCCAATAAATTTGCTTAAAGTTATGACATCTCAACGCGGGACACCCTGTATATATATCTGCTTTTTCGTTGACGTCATAAGCGGGTTACCACCCCGTGGAGGAAGGAGGAAAACCCGCTAATACCCCGAGTTCGGGTGGTACAGGAATAGCCGTAGCTTGAGCCTCTCAGCCCCAGTAGGCGGAGCTTTGTTTGTTCATCGGTCCAGATACCCAAGTTAATTAAGTGATCCAGTAATTTAGGTCCGGGGATAAGGTAGGCAGCTGATGGGTTGGTGGAAGTGAACCACCCAGATTTCTAGTTCGGATTCAGCTAGTGGGAGGTTTGATCATTTCGCAGTTTGGACGGTGGGTGTTTTGTGGCTATTTCTAGTTGAGATGGGCTAAGTTTTTTTTTTTTGTTTGGGGTGTTTAACGGCGTATCAACAATTGGGCTATTAACGCCGGGCGATCTAAAGGTTTCCACCTTTTATAATGCCAACGGCACGTGGCCGGTCACCCATTCAGGTACTGACCACGCCAGACGTTGCTTAACTTCGGTGATCTCCGGGAACCGGTGCATTCAACGTGGCTATGGCCGTTGGCCGAGATTCGCAAGGAACTGTTCCTCGTGGAATAGTTCTTTTTATTGAACTAGTTCTAATGAGCTACATACTTCTATAATATAATTCTAATGAGTCTCAGGTGAAGACCGCTCAAAAACTTTGACAGGGTAATAAAAGCCCAAAATGAAGCCTAGAATTACAGTTTAATCGTACAAGCGATGCAGCCGCCTTTCGACGCTACCGGATCATTCTCAACCTTAAAAAAAAATACAACTCAATCAGTTATTAGAGTGTGTGTGATATATAATAAAAAAGGAATCATATACTAAGTTCAGACAAAAATACAACTCAACCAGTTATTAGAGTGTGTGTTATATATAATAAAAAAGGAATCATATACTAAGTTCAGACAAAAATACAACTCAACCAGTTATTAGAGTGTGTGTTATATATAATACAAAGTCCGACTCGCAGGAACTGCGTCATCTTAGCGCGGTTCCAGGTTTTTTTTTTTTTTTTTTTACGGCACATCTACATCTAGGTCATTAGCGCCGACATCCAGGGTGTAGCGAGGAATTTCACCAGCGAGCCGTGGGATGATAAAATTCCTGCCGGAGGTTGGGAATCGAACCCACCATCTCCCGCTTATGAATCCAAGGCGCTAGCCATTAGACCACGGGAGACCCCGGTTCCTGTTCATATCCCTATTCTCATTTGAAAAGCATAGAATAGAAACAGATAATATTTTCCTCGGCCTTTGTTCAAAGGGTTTTATGGCTATACCTGGGCTCAGGTCCGCAAGACCCTAGAATCCTCTTCTACCGATACTTCATTTCATACGTTTCAATGAATTGGAAAATATCAAATATTTTCACACATTCCTGTGTTCTTTTACTATAGTAATAATTCTACAGATAAAATCAATTAAAAAATAAAATAAAAAAACCAACAGCATAAAGGCAATTGAAAATATTCAAAAGACGTCAACGAATCTTTTTCTCTTGGCAAGCTATATTTCTAACAATGAATTGTTTTTCTTATTTTGCCTAATCTGTTTTATTGTAAAATACATTATCCAACTATAAGCAATTAAAAAATAACAAGGAATACAAACAGACAAAAAGAACAGTTCGAATAAGCAAAATCAATTACTTTAATGTTTTAAGCACTTATTTCTCCGATTGACATCGCCTAATCAAAACTTTCATCAGAACCTTTTTTGTAGAGCATTTAGTAGGCTTTCTAATGGTATTCTTTCGTTTACCAAGATTCTCAACCTTTTTCGAGATATTAAGGAAAATATACAAAGTTACCAAAACTTTTTAAGTCTGTTAATCAAATATTTTATTCTAACCCTTCCTTAACTCCAAACGTAACCAAAATTTCAACATATTAGTTTTGATGAAAGTAGAACATGCAGAAAATGTTTCAACTGAATCCCATGATTCTAAGTACCCAAACCAAAAACGGTATTCAAAAAATATTTTTCCAATTTTCTCGAAAACGGTTAAAGCTATCGCCTTGAAAATGGTTTCATTCGTTTTCCTAGCCCAGGAATCATATAAAACGAGTACTTAGAAGCTTATGAACTCAAAAACGTAAGCGTTACGATTTTTTTGCGCGCGAATTTCGCCCCAAACGCCATCTTCCAGTAGGCCGATTTTGCTGGTTAACGAACTTGACCTTTCAAATTGGACGAAGGATTTTTGTACCAAATTTCATCAAAATCGGACCATTCGTCTTCTAGCTAGAGAGCGAACAGACAAATATATATATATATATATATATATATATATATATATATATATATATATATATAAATATATATATATATATATATATATATATATATAAAAATTTGAACCACCGTTATTTTCGGTCTCTAGGGGTTCTGAAACGCGAAATTTTCTAGTCGGCACTTCCGGATTGTTTCATTGTATCAACCCTATAAGCGGGGTTCCTCCCTATGGGAGAGGGAGGAACCGCGCTAAAAAGAATCATATACTACATTCAGACAAAAATGCAACTCAACCAGTTATTAGAGTGTGTGTTATATATAATACAAAAGTCCGTCACGCAGGAGCTGCATAACTAAGCACTTTCCTCAGAATTTGGGTAGTGTAGACTGCTTTCCAGAACAATTTGCTTAAAATATCCTACATAAATAAAATAAAAACATGAATAGTTCTCTTTTAATTTTGTAATGAGTAAAGATAAAATATTAATTTGCTTCCAGAGTTATGTTTACACATAGTACCTACTGCACTACGTAATAAATACAAAAAACCTCATATTATCGTATTTTGATCTAACGCAGGAACCGGATACAGTCCCTCTAGCGCTCCTTGCGGCGCCTTTGTGAACCTATGTCTGGCTGCCTTAACTATTGAAATATATTACAAAGTAAACCCCCCGATTCATCTCATTTTTACAACACTTCTTTCTCATGAGTTACCCACGACGTATACCGCGTTTCGTTACAATAAAGCAGAAATTACGACCAGTATGAGTATATTAGTAATTTGGGTCCGGAGTAAACCCCCCCTCCTAAAGAACCGATTTAGTTTATTTTTACAACACATATTTACCTGTAGATTACCACTACGAATAAAGAGTTTCGTCGAAATATACCAAAAATCACGGTTGGTAGTGGCGAATTGGTATTGTGGGTCTGGAGTAAACCCCCCCCTCCTAATGAACCGATTTAGTTTATTTTTACAACACATATTTACCTGTAGATTACAACTATGAATACCGAGTTTCGTCGAAATATACCAAAAATCATGGCTGGTAGTGGCGAATTGGTATTGTCGGTCCGGAGTAAACCCCCCCTCCTTATGAACTGATTTAGTTCATTTTTATATCTCACTTTTCTCTCTATATTACTACTACGAATACCAAGTTTCGTTGAAATATAACAAATATTACGGCTGAAATGGTCAAATTAGTGTTCTGGGCTCGGGGTAAACCCCCCCTTCCGGTGGACCGATTTTGGTGGTTAACGAACTCGTTCAATCGTTTGCTAATTGAATGCTATATACCAAGTTTCGTGGCGAAAAAACAAAAACTCTGGCCGCTATCGTGTTAACAGACACATATATATATATGCATATATATATATATATATATAGATATATATAAATTTTAACGGGGGTCATTTTCGCTGTCTACTAGGTAGGATCGATAAAGATTTGAAGAAATTTTTCAAAAATTCCGTCATGAGTCCAACCTCAATAGCTACTTTCCTTCGGAGGAAAGTGCTAAAAAGAATCATATACTACATTCAGACAAAAATACAACTCAACCAGTTATTAGAGTGTGTGTTATATATAATACAAAAAGAATCATATACTACATTCAGACAAAAATACAACTCAACCAGTTATTAGAGTGTGTGTTATATATAATACAAAAAGAATCATATACTACATTCAGACAAAAATACAACTCAACCAGTTATTAGAGTGTGTGTTATATATAATACAAAAAGAATCATATACTACATTCAGACAAAAATACAACTCAACCAGTTATTAGAGTGTGTGTTATATATAATACAAAAAGAATCATATACTACATTCAGACAAAAATACAACTCAATCAGTTATTAGAGTGTGTGTTATATATAATACAAAAAGAATCATATACTACATTCAGACAAAAATACAACTCAACCAGTTATTAGAGTGTGTGTTATATATAATACAAAAAGAATCATATACTACATTCAGACAAAAATACAACTCAACCAGTTATTAGAGTGTGTGTTATATATAATACAAAAAGAATCATATACTACATTCAGACAAAAATACAACTCAACCAGTTATTAGAGTGTGTGTTATATATAATACAAAAAGAATCATATACTACATTCAGACAAAAATACAACTCAATCAGTTATTAGAGTGTGTGTTATATATAATACAAAAAGAATCATATACCAGATTCAGACAAAAATAAAACTCAACCAGTTATTAGAGTGTGTGTTATATATAATATAAAAAGAATCATATACTACATTCAGACAAAAATACAACTCAATCAGTTATTAGAGTGTGTGTTATATATAATACAAAAGGAATCATATACTTTTTTTTTTTTTTTTTTTTTTTTTATTGTTTCCTCACCAAAGTATCTCAATGGTGAGGGAGTTTATTTATTTTTTTTCTGCACAACCCATGCCATATGGGCATATCTTGTGCATATGAAATACTTCACATTCATGCTGTTATCGATTTTTTTCCTATATACAAAATTAACAATTTCTTATAAGATACACAGAATTATTATATAATTTAAGATTTATCATAGCATAAACAGATTCTTATGAAATAAAAAATTAAATAAAAATAAAAAGTATTATACAATTAAAACTTATCCTAACGTAAACTATTTCTTATGAGATAAACAAAATTATGGTACGATTTAGATTTATTTTAACATAAACAATTTATCATTATTTAGCAAATTCTAATACAATTTTAAAACTTATCTGAAGTTTTAATGGGACATACTCTTATGAGGGAGTGCCCCTTTCCTCTCTCAGTTGGTAAATGTTTTTGGCTAATTTATTTAAAATGGGGTAATAATCAATAAGTAACTTTTTGCGGCAGATTGGCCATTCTTTAATAGAGGAATCATATACTTACATTCAGACAAAAATGAGAAAAATAGTTAGTTATTAGAATTAACACAAACAAATATAAAAACAATCAAAAATGTTTTGTGGTTTACAAAGCGAAAGATACTATATCAAGAAGAGAGATCTTAAAGATATATAAATGCAAATGGCAAGGACGGTAAATTATATTACAAGATTAAAATATATTACCTAAAAACCTAACCGCTCTAGGATGACGCATTTTCTGCGAGCCAAACTTTATTAGTTGTGTCACTTTAGAAATACTAGTGCGGTGTAGTCGGATTTCAATTTTGTATAGTAGCTATTGAACTTTCCAAAATTAGTTTTAATTCCCAACAATTAATAGGAGCGCCTGCCCTCCTGTATTCATTTGCAGCAGTCAACTTCCAACATCAAATGAGGTACGTTATCTGGGACTCCTACTAGACAGCAGACTCACATGGAACCCACACACACGACTGAAAAGACAAGAGCTAAACAGGAGATATGGACTCCTACGACGACTGCTTGGACCTACTTCAAAGCTTACAACACAAAACAAACTCACTATTTACAAAACTATAATCAGACCTATCTGGACTTACGGACTTGAATTATGGGGAACAGCAAAACACTCAAACATACAACGAATACAAGCATTCCAATCCAAAGTCCTTCGTAGAATAGTTAATGCTCCCTTTTATGTCTCTAACAAAACCCTCCACAACGACCTTAATATTCCTTTCGTAAACGATCTCGCCAAATCCCGATTCCTAACCTTTCATTCCAAGTTGTCATCCCACCCAAATCCTAGAGATCAATCCCTTTCCACCCAGACCCATCCTAAAAACCTTTCCAGGAGGCTTAAGAGACTTTGGCCCCGTGACTAGCTAAACTAACAGCGGTTAAAGACACCAAAAATAAATATTAAGATATAATAGGAAGTTTCGATAATGTTTGGCTCCTTCCTTATTCTGTTTTACACTGATATGTATTCATTTACCAGCATAATTAATTATTGTATTTTATTGTACAGATATTAAATAAACATGTATTCAGAAAAAAAAAATTCCCAACAAAATTTCGATCTTACAATAATTGTCAAGCTATTCATTCCTTTATATTATTATTTTTATATTTTTATTTGGGTGCATCTACTGCTAAGGTCACTAGCCACCCACTCTCGCATCTCGAACCTGATGAATATATATATATATATATGGATGTTATTTTTCGTCGCTGGGATAGTATTTTTAGATGGAACGGCATTTTTCTCCAGCGGTGGTACTCCTCCTCACTTGTTCCCGGAATATTTCGATGGATTCATCTCCATCTTCTTCAGCCAGGTACTTGTTTAGATGGAACGGCATTTTTCTCCAGCGGTGGTACTCCTCCTCACTTGTTCCCGGAATATTTCGATGGATTCATCTCCATCTTCTTCAGCCAGGTACTTGAAGAAGATGGAGATGAATCCATCGAAATATTCCGGGAACAAGTGAGGAGGAGTACCACCGCTGGAGAAAAATGCCGTTCCATCTAAATCAAGTACCTGGCTGAAGAAGATGGAGATGAATCCATCGAAATATTCCGGGAACAAGTGAGGAGGAGTACCACCGCTGGAGAAAAATGCCGTTCCATCTAAACAAGTACCTGGCTGAAGAAGATGGAGATGAATCCATCGAAATATTCCGGGAACAAGTGAGGAGGAGTACCACCGCTGGAGAAAAATGCCGTTCCATCTAAAAATATATATATATATATACATATATATATATATATATATATATATATATATATATATATAATATATGCTGTCACTCATACAACACTGGCACCCACATGCAATTTATGTCAGCAGTATCCTTTTAAAAAAATATACTCGATCAATCACTGAATCAAAACCTTAACCTAAAGAGTTGTATTGACATATTTACAGTTACAAATATACACTCGTGCTAACACATACACAATTGTACATACATATAAATGCAGCTATTCATATAAACACACACACACACACATACACACTAACTCTCTGGCATGCCATTTATTTCGGTTGTATCCTTTTTTAAAATATATCTACTTGATCAACCTCTAAAGCCAAAACTTATACCCAAACAATTATATTTACATATACTCTTATTATTATTTATTTATTTATTTATTTAATTCAGGAGCTCCGCAACGCAGGCTATAAGCTCCATGACATGACTTAGATACAAACTTGACAAGATAAAAACAAAACAATATAAATGTAACTTAGAACATCTGTGCATATCTTTTTAAATCTAACAAAATGTGTTAAAGCTAAAACAATGAAAATTATTGAAAAACAATTATAAACGAAGAAAAACAACAAGGAGACAAACTTAAATTACTCCCAACACATTTTGCGGAAAAACAGCTGTTTTCGTTAAATTGATTACTTCGTTGTCTTTCTATATCTTCCTCTAGTCCTGGGTGGAGACTTGGTTCTTCCAGCTCCTTGAGGTTGAATCTGCATCTGCTCCCTTTCTTCATCGCCTTCCGGCTGCTTCTTCCCAGCTCTGCTGATCCTACTAGCGGATTCTCCTCCAGGGCTTCTAGCATCTTGGAGAGGAACATCTAGAATGTTTCTCTCAGGAGATATCGTTCTAGCCAGTCTTTCCATCATTTCCAATCTGCTCAGTCATTTCCTTCTTCAACCGATCCCATCTCACGTTAATATCAGGAACGTCTTCTTTATTTACACTCGCAGGCTTTCTTTCTGCTTCTATAATTTCTTCAGAATGAGGATGCTCCTGTTGGTGCGGAACACCAGAATACGCACTTTCCACAATCGCAGTATTTTCTTTCTTTTTAGGTAATAGTTTGTTAAGAGGGACTGGGTTATTCATTTGAACGTTGTTTTCCTGTGGTACAGGGCATGTAGCAGCTAAGTGATTGTTTTTGCAAATAAAGCAGCTGAGCCTTTTAGTAGTTAAATATATTCTAAATGATTTACCTTCAGTTTTTAGCACTTTCCTCCGAAGGAAAGTAGCTATTGAGGTTGGACTCATGACGGAACTTTTGAAAAATTTCTTCAAATCTTTATCGATCCTACCTAGTAGACACCGAAAATGACCCCCGTTAAAATTTATATATATCTATATATATATATATATATATATATATATATATGCATATATATATATATATGTGTCTGTTAACACGATAGCGGCCAGAGTTTTTGTTTTTTCGTCACGAAACTTGGTATATAGCATTCAATTAGCAAACGATTGAACGAGTTCGTTAACCACCAAAATCGGTCCACCGGAAGGGGGGGTTTACCCCGAACCCAAAACACTAATTTGACCATTTCAGCCGTAATATTTGTTATATTTCAACGAAACTTGGTATTCGTACTGGTAATATAGAGAGAAAAGTGAGATATAAAAATAAACTAAATCCGTTCATAAGGAGGGGGGGTTTACTCCGGTCCGACAATACCAATTCGCCACTACCAGCCGTGAGTTTTGGTATATTTCGACGAAACTCGGTATTCGTAGTGGTAATCTACAGGTAAATATGTGTTGTAAAAATAAACTAAATCGGTTCATTAGGAGGGGGGTTTACTCCGGACCCAAATTACTAATATACTCATACTGGTCGTAATTTCTGCTGTATTGTAACGAAACGCGGTATACGTCGCGGGTAACTCATGAGAAAGAAGTGTTGTAAAAATGAGCTGAATCGGTCAATCAGAAAGGGGGGTTTACTTTGTAATATATTTCAATAGAAAAGCCAGCCAGACATAGGTTCACAAAGGCGCCGCAAGGAGCGCTAGAGGGACTGTATCCGGTTCCTGCGTTAGATCAAAATACGATAATATGAGGATTTTGTATTTATTACGTAGTGTAATAGGTACCATGTGTAAACATAACTCTGGAAGCAAATTAATAATTTATCAGTTACACATTACAAAATTAAAAGAGAACTATTCATGTTTTTATTTTATTTATGTAGGATATTTTAAGCAAATTGTTCTGGAAAGCAGTCTACACTACCCAAATTCTGAGGAAAGTGCTTAGTTATGCAGCTCCTGCGTGACGGACTTTTTACAATCAAAGAGGAAGGTAATTTGTTAGCGTGCTCTGGATTAATGAACAGCTGTCTTCTATGACTCAACACATGTGCTAAGCGTGGATCATGAAGACTAGCTTTCAAACAAACTAAGGACGTTACTATGCCAATACCTAACCTCTTTAAGGCATCTTCAATGGCTTGGTTAGGTATTACTGGAAATATATTTGATACGATTACTCGAATAGGTGGTTCTAGGAGGCGTTTTATTGCTATATCATGGCCACCAATATTTATTATAGGATGCTGATTAATTAAAAAATCCACTTCATTCTTACTGGTAAAGTGTACACAAAATCTACCTCTAGAAATATAAGAGGCAAATTTTATGGATTTCGGATCAATAAAATTTATTATAGCAAGCACATAATCCTCCTGCTTCAATCCTTTAACTGTAGTAAGAACAATTGCATGTTCGCTGGGACATAATGATTCGTAATTTGTTTTATTATTGAAATCCGTGGTTGTTAGAATTTCGACATCTGAGGTTAGGCTGATTTGTGATTCCATTTTTTCAAAACTGTTCTTTTAATGGACCAGTAAAATAAAATATATTGATTTCTTGCTTACCAATAATCAATTATTACGCACTTTGACACAAATATAAGTCAATAAATCTTTTTCTTCTTAATTAATAACAAAAAAAAAACTGAAGAGAACTTTTTTCAACGTACTTATAAACACACACGCCTTATTATTATATATATATATTTTTTTTTTTTTTTTTTTTTTTTTTTTTTTTTTTTTTTTTTTTTTTTTTTTTTTTTTTTTTTTTTTTTTTTTTACGGCGCATCTACATCTAGGTCATTAGCGCCGACATCCAGAGTGCAGCGAGGAATTTTACCAGCGAGCCGTGGGATGATAAAATTCCTGCCGGAGGTTGGGAATCGAACCCACCATCCCGCTTATGAATCCAAGGCGCTAGCCATTAGACCACGGGAGACCCCCCTTATTATTATATGTAACGCATTCGCACAATAAATAATCACATACACACAAACATAAAAAGTTTTAATAATTAAACTTGTAAGCAAATAACTACGCACATACGTAGATATTCACACAAATCTGTATGCACCTATAGAAACATCCACGCACATGTACAGATGCTTCAATTCTTCATTGACTCTTGATAGACAACTTCCTTATATAAGGCAGTAAACCTCAATTTCTTTCAAATACTCCATCAGCCTTTTTACAGATGGCTCGGTTCTGTCTAACATTCCTTTATATCTTTTATTTAGTGTTATTTTTATTTTTATTTATGTTATTTATTCCTTTTTTTATTTTATTTTATTATTTTTTTTTTCACTTCTGTTTTTTTTTTTTTTTTTTTATTGTTTTTATTTGTTGTTATTCAATAGAGCAGATCACCCTTGTTGCGAAGCTCTCGAAATGAATAAATATCTGAAATATCCAAAATTAGTCAGTATTTGCATTATGTCATTTTTGAGAAAATGCTTAATCTAGACTGTACCTCCAGGAACTTGTAGAGTACGGAGTTATGTATATAGTTATCTGCGAAAGTTGTCTCGAATAGACAGATAAAGCCAGTTATTTAATTAATGAAGTAGGTCGGCCATGAATAATTGAGAAACCAAGACAACTCACTAAGGACGATTATACACCCTAAGTCAATGGTGGCGTTGTTTGCTGATTGGCTCAAGTCGACGGAATTACTCGCGTCATAAAGGTCCTGGCTTTACCTAGACTCAATATTTTATCAACAAACACCACCGGAGCTTGTTCTTGCACAACGCCGGGTCGCGGGTTTATATTGTTAGGCTATTGTCTTGTTTGGGTAATCAATTACAAGAGGCATTGTTTTAGATTTCGGTTCGAGTTAGTAGCACCGGCCGACAATTGATTTAGCCGTCCCGATCCGGACCGGAAGACAATAGGGACCCGGGGTGAAGCAGAGGCAAATAGAGACAGGAGGAAGGGCCACTAAGCCGAGAAAGGTTTATCAAATGTATTTAAATCAGGTCTAAGTGGGAGCGGAGGATTAGCGGCTAGAGAGACAAAGCCCTTGTAACCCTTGTTATTGTAGGCCTTGGGGGACTATAGCCGGAATACAACGGGGGACAACAACTCTTATTAATTATATACCTCGATTCAGGCCATCAGAACCAATGGCCGGGTAGCTCTCCAACACTCCTTATCCCTCCTTCTCTCTCTCTCTCTCTCTCTCTCTCTCTCTCTCTCTCTCTCTCTCTCTCTCTCTCTCTCTCTCTCTCTCTCTCTCTCTCTCTCTCTCTCTCTCTCTCTCTCTCTCTCTCTCTCTCGCTCCCTTCCCCTTAATCTTACTCCCCTCTCTTCCTTCCCTTTCAATTCTCTTGTTCCTCTTAAACTACCTCAATTACAGAACATTGTAACAATTGTAAACACAAGTCGATAAAAGATTTACCCATAAAAATTGACGACACCACCGCAAGCAGAGTGCAACCATCGCCCTCCTTTTGAAATGCCTACTTCTCAACAGCTGTTGCCTTGTTCAGAACGTTCGTTTTTAAGGCCTTCCTCTTTATGACCGGGATGCGGAGAATTAATTAACAGAATGCAAGGATACATAAAACAATATGGCCAAAGAGCAGTCTTGCGCGTAAATAGTTCAAATAATAAAGACCGTAAAGGCAGACATCTTTGCGGAATGGACAAGGAGAAGTAGACGTAAAACTTGTGCGCTTTATTCTTCCATTTCCCATTCAACATGACGCAGGAGAAAAGAATGTGAGGCATGCACTTTTGTTTGCCTCTTAAGGGTTGAAAGAATCCAATATTCTGGTTTTGTTAAAAAACTGTGCGCATTTTCCAATATTAACTATCTTCATTATGAATCTTCCAAGGAACCTTCCCTTTTCAACGTCGATCTTTGTTCATTGGTACGGGATACTAATTTCATGATATAAAGGACGAATATTTGTAGCTTCTATGTACAGTAGCTTCCAGTAATGGATAATTTTTTTTGTCATTCGGCATAAATTGTGTCTATCAAAAGCGAAAAGCGTTGCAAAAATTAATACCTTACTACTGGAGCTTATTTTTTTTCTTTATTCATTTAAAAACATTTTATTTTATATTTAGTGTGTAATAATTTTATCAAATTACGATAACAAAAAATTCAGGAGGCTTAAGTACCGATTATTTTCGCTCTCTAAAAGCCTGAAAAATTTTACAAAGAATAAATTAATTATTTAAAACTGAAAAAATAATAAATAAAGCAGAAGAATAAATAACAAAAATAGAAAGATAAATAAATGAGAAAGAAGAAAACAGAAATTAATAAGTAAAAAATAAACCAATTAAAAAAATTGAATATAAACTAAATAAATAAGAAAGAGTAAAAAATAAACATAAATGAAATTATAATAACATGTCAGACACAAAAGTCTCCCAATATTGCAGGTGCATATTGTGTTAAGAGTAATGACACTAGGAATAGTTTGTGACCGGTAAAAAGACGCAAACATATAAAACAGACATAAATATATTTTTAGAGTCGTTACCTATAGATAACCTGACCTAAAATTCTTTTTTTTTTTTTTTTTTTTTTTTTTGGTGTTTTAAGGCAGTTCAACCACTAGGGTCATGGATGCCTATGTATATGCGTGCAATTGAAAATTAATTGATGTAAAGATGTAAAAGAGTAGATTATTTGAATCATATATGTAGATTAATCATATACTTGATATTTAATCAATCATATAATTAGTCGTTGAATATATTTTTATTTTAGAGGGGAAAAAAAAACAAAAAAAAAAAAAAAAAATGTTAAATAGTCAGAATAAAATAAGATAACAAAGGGGAAAAATACTTAAAAATGTGGTGTAAATGTAAACACGTGGGATGACACATACACGAACACTCATACATACACACATGCACGCGCGCACACACCTTCACTGACACGCAAGCGTCAGTCTATTTTCTAGATCTACTTCTCCTTATAGATTTAATTGTTATTTATATTTTTGTGATCAGATCTGTAGCCCTGAGGAATCTAAAATTCTTTGTTGATAATAAATGGACGTTAAAATTTAAATAAATTACCTTGGGCGTAGGAAACAGTGACAAATTCAGGAAACCCGTTCTCCCGTTTTACACCCCTGTATTTGCTGTCATTGATATTTGTTGTTTACAAAGATGGAAACGAAAACAAATCTTAAAAAGGTATGAAATTACTTTTGGGAATAGGAAATAGGCCGAAGAAAGGTAAGATATTGGAGCCAATCTCTTGGATGACGTCTCTTCCTTGGGTGCATCCTTCAAAGAGACGAATCTCTTTTTTCCTTTCCTGATCTGACAACTCGCAATGATATTGTCGTTCCTCCTATCGGCTCCTCCCTTTGACATCCCTCACTCCTCCTACTCATATCCCACGGGCTCCTCCTCCCTTTGACATCCCGAACGCTCCTCCCTCTCTCTCTCTGCCCTTTGACATAACCTCTCATCAAGATAGCCTTTCTGTCGCAGGCGGAAGAATTGAATTTCTCCACTCGACGAAAAAAGGATTGTTTACACTAGAGGTGTCCGCAACAGCGATTTCAATGAGACCTCTTGAGGGAGATATTAGGCACGTGTCGTTGCGTTCGATAGAATCCGATCAAATAAACCGAAAAACTCAGAAAGTTTGCTATAAGAATGCTTTAATATTTTTTCCTATTTTTCAGAAAATTTTACTAATACTGATGTAGGATAAAAAAAAATAGCAAAAAAAAAAATGCCCCAGTAAGATGAGATATATGCGGAGGGCGAAAAATAATGGACTATGGGTACAACCGAGATTAAAAAAATATATAGAAAAATCAGCCTTGCCTTTAGGACAGTCACTTCCAGGTACACGGCACTGAAGGGTGAGAAGGAAGGAAGAGGTTTAAGGAGAGGATTGAGGGAATTATAGGGAAATCTCACCATTCGCCAAAAGGGCAGCCTGCAGAATAAAAGATGGAACCGGGCATAGAATATGCTCCGAAAAATACAACTTCATAACTCCAAGGAAAGCGGATTACCATAGACCGTGACAGAAGCCACTGGCATAAGAAACACCGAATATACTGTGTCGGGAGCAGTAAGCACATGGGCACAGCGGCAAGCTAGAACCTCTCTCATAGCAGTCAGTCATAGGAATGGTACGGGCTAGGAAGTCTCTCATAAATTAGAGGACCAGGGGTTCCTAAATAAAATGCCCGCAACTCGTATAATTAAAATATTAATGCCTCTCACATGGTAAATGGTAGCAGTTAATAATAATTAATTTCCCTGTGTTTTGATCGCGTGACAAGTAGCTTTGCCCGTCCCATGCCTGATCTAGGATGCCAATACTTGATTATCTCTTAATGCTCCCGGGCATTTTCATTCCTTCTGATAATTTCTTTTTTTTTTTTTTTTTTTTTTTTTTTTTTTTTTTTTTTTTTTTTTTTTTTTTTTTTTTTTTTTAGGAAGGCATAGTGAGGCTCACCATTGCCCTTTTTTTCTTGGAAAGAAAAATGGTCTCAAAGGAAATGGTTTATTCTTTTATTTTGTTAAATTGTGTCTATTATTTTTCACCACTACTTTACGAAAGTGGAAAAGGCGGCGAAATTTTCAGGTGTTTCCATGAGTTTTCTCATATACGGACTGTAGTCGTAGATCTCGCGGTACATCCTTAGCCGAGGAGCGGAGTACTTCTCACGCCGCAGCAGGACATGCTCCACGGTCTCGGCTCCATCTCCACAGTCACACGCGTCTGATTCTTTAATTTTAAACCTTTTTAGGTAAGAATTAAAGTCACCGTGCCCAGTTAGAAATTGAGTGGTCCAAAAGTCCGGTAAAATCCACTCTTGAAGCTGTCTCGCTCTCACGTCCGGAAAGAAATTCCTTGTAACGGGTCCTTTTGTTGACAGTCTCCAATCTGTTGACCACGCATCTGTAACATATTATTTTGCTATATCTTTCTGCCGTTTGTATCGCCCCGGCTCTGCTTCTACCTCAGCCAAAGACTGGCGCAGGTTCCCTGGTAACTCGTGAGGAAGTGGCACTCCTCTTTTTACGTAATAGGATGCTACTCTCGCCGTGACTAGGATGCCTATAGGAGGAATACCCGAGACCATGCAAAGGGCTTCGTTAGACACCGTCCTGTACGCTTTGCTCATCCTTTACATTCCTTCTGATAAAGCTTTTTGATACACAGAATGGCTGAAGACCATAGAATATTTCCTCTGATCCGTTCTTAGCCAGTTCATCAGCTTTTTCATTGCCCACAATGCACTCATGACCTGGCACCCACACAAGTGTAAGCATGTTATACCCAACAAGATCAAACCTCTAACCCACCAACGCAATATTTGTCCATCAAGTATAAATCTTTCCAGTTGTCCAGGAGCTTCGTTGTATATCAACAGAACAAGACAAAACCTTCCATTGATACAAGCAACAATCCCAAGTGCATTAAGGCCTGGGTGTGAGTCGGGAGACTTCCATAGAAGATAGAATAGGGAGTGGGGGGGGGGGGGTACTTACTGTCCACAGGCCTTTGCAAATAGTGTTAGGTGGGGGGGGGGGGGGGTTCCTCCCCCCACGGAGAGAGTAATGGCTGGTCCTGCTTGAATAAGCTGCTTTGTACTCGCCGTCCCATAAAGCAGGTATAAATCAGCTGGCTTGTCTTCCCGCCTCCACCATCCAACCAGGTAACGCTTCGGGTCTTCCCGCTCATTTTTTGGCGGGAAAAACCTTAACGTTTTTATTAATAACATTGACAACTTCGGACCTCTATATACAATACAACTACAATATCTTCACTTCTTTTAGCATGTTTTTTGCCACCTCTCTTCCTTTAGAGAAGAAACTGATATTATTATGTCATCCTGTAGAGGTGTTGAGAAATGTCATAGACCACAAAAAAATGTTTTGTTTATGTGTAATTTACAATTTAAATTTCAACGCCCTTTCATACATAGCACAGATTGTTAGGAAAGATAACCAACTTTTTCTAGCCAGGAAAACAAAAGGAAAGGGCTGATGTCTTTTTAGCACTTTCCTCCGAAGGAAAGTAGCTATTGAGGTTGGACTCATGACGGAATTTTTGAAAAATTTTGAGACCTTGGAGTTTGTTGGTGTTCCTATTTGGATGCAGTACCACCACCGTCCAGCCAAATCAAGATATATATATATATATATATATATATATATATATATATATATATATATATATATATTATTTTTATCCTAGGAGGCATGGGGTCATTAAAGCAGTCTTCCTTTATTACACCACTTTATTTATTGGGCCCGACATGTTTCGTGCATCTTTTCTTCGCACCTCTTCAGGGGCACTTCTTGCAAGGAAGTCCTCCCGTTACCAAGTACTCCCTCTGGAGTCCGGCTTAATACAGCCGGACTTTTCTTCGCCCCTGAAGAGGTGCGAAGAAAAGATGCACGAAACATGTCGGGCCCAATAAATAAAGTGGTGTGATAAAGGAAGACTGCTTTAATGACCCCATGCCTCCTAGGATAAAAATAATTTTGATATTTTGGGTCATCTATAAGAATAAATAAATAATATATATATATATATATATATATATATATATATATATATATATATATATATGTGTGTGTGTGTGTGTGTGTGTGTCTGTTAACACGATAGCGGCCAGAGTTTTTGTTTTTTCGTCACGAAACTTGGTATATATCATTCAATTAGTAAACGATTGAACGAGTTCGTTAACCACTAAAGTCGGTCCACCGGAAGGGGGGGGGGGGTTTTACCCCGAACCCAAAACACTAATTAGACTATGTCAGCCGTAATATTTGTTATATTTCAACGAAACTTGGTATTCGTAGTGGTAATATAGAGAGAAAAGTGAGATATAAAAATGAACTAAATCGGTTCATTAGAAGGGGGGGGGGTTTACTCCGGACCCACAATACCAATTCGCCACTACCAGCCGTGATTTTTGGTATATTTCGACGAAACTCGGTATTCGTAGTGGTAATCCACAGGTAAATATGTGTTGTAAAAATAAACTAAATCGGTTCATTAGGAGGGGGGGGGGGGTTTACTCCGGACCCACAATACCAATTCGCCACTACCAGACGTGATTTTTGGTATATTTCGACGAAAGTCGGTATTCGTAGTGGTAATCTACAGGTAAATATGTGTTGTAAAAATAAACTAAATCGGTTCATTAGAAGGGGGGTTTACACCGGACACAAATTCCTAATATACCGGTCGTAACCTCATACCGGTCGTAATTTCTGCTGTATTGTAACGAAACGCGGTATACGTCGTGGGTAACTCATGAGAAAGATGTGTTGTAACAATGAGCTGAATCGGTCAATCGGAAAGCGGGGGTTTAATTTGTAATATATTTCAATAGAAAAACCCGCCAGACGTTGGTTCACAAAGGCGCCGCAAGGAGCGCTTTCTGCCACTAGAGTGACTGTATCCTGTTTCTGCGTTAGATCAAAATACGATAATATGAGGTTTTTTGTATTTATTACGTAGTGTAATAGGTACCATGTGTAAACATAACTCTGGAAGCAAATTAATAATTGATCAGTTACTCATTACAAATTTAAAAGAGAACTATTCATGTTTTTATTTTATTTATGTAGGATATTTTAAGCAAATCGTTCTGGAAACCAGTCTACACTACCCAAATTCTGAGGAAAGTGTTTAGTTATGCAGCTCCTGCGTGACGGACTTTTGTGGTTTTTTGGCTGCCCAAAGTTCTCCCGGGGTCGGCCATGGTAGATAACATGTTTTTTTGATATTCCTACTAATATGTACAAATTAAAAAAAAAAAAAAAAAGAAATCTTCTCCCCCACCTTTTGCAAGGTACAATGTATTTTTTTACTGGACTAGATATGGAATATTAACAATCTACAACTTGTAATAGTTATCCAACTTAAAACGCTATTACACCTCATTTAATTTATTTGTAAGTTTTTTATGACACATTTTAACCGAATAAATGAAAAGTTCGGAAGGGGGGTGGCTTATGGTAAATAGATGCGCTTGCACTTGCACTTGCACGAAGATAAAAGTCCGTCACGCAGGAGCTGCATAACTAAGCACTTTCCTCAGAATTTTTGTAGTGTAGACAACATTACTGAATAATTTGCTGTAAATAACCTATATAAATAAAATAAAAACGTGAATAGTTCTGCTCATTTACATTTCTTATGAGGACTGTTCAATTATTAATTTTGTAAATAATTTGCTTCCAGAGTTATGTTTACACATGATACTACACTATTTAATAAATACACAAAAACTTAATATTCCGTCTTTTGATTTGACGCAAGAACAGGATAGAGTCCCCCTAGCGGGAGACAGCGCTCCCTGCGGCGGCTTTGGGAACCTACGTCTGGCTGGCTAATTGTAATGAAACAGAGTTTAAAGTAAACCCCCCTTTCCGATAGACCGATTTTTTACATTTTTACAACACTTCTTTCTCATGAGATACCCACGACGTATACCGCGTTTCGTTACAATACAGCAGAAATTACGACCGGTATGAGTATATTAGTACTTTAGGTCCGGAGTAAACCCCCCCTCCAAATAACCCGATTTAGTTTATTTTTACAACCCATTTTTCTCTGTTGATTACCACCACGAATACCAAGTTTCGTTGAAATGTAACAAAAATTACGGCTGGCAGTGGCAAATTGGTATTGTGGGTCCGAAGTAAACCCCCCCTCCCCTTCTAATGAACCGATTTAGTTTATTTTTACAACGTAATTCTCTCTTTAGATCAAAATAACGAATACCGAGTTTCGTTGAAATATAACAAAAACTACGGCTGGTATTGTCAAATTAGTGTTTTGGGTCCGGGGTAAACCCCCCCTCCCGGGGGACCGATTTTGGTGGTTAACGAACTCGTTCAATCGTTTGCTATTTGAACGCTATATACCACGTTTCATGAAGAAAAAACAAAAACTCTGGCCGCTATCGTGTTAACAGACACACATATATATATATATATATATATATATATATATATATATATATATATATATATATATAAATAAATTTTAACGGGGGTCATTTTCCGTGTCTACTAGGTAGGATCGATAAAGATTCGAAGAAATTTTTCAAAAATTCCGTCATGAGTGCAACCTCATTAGCTACTTTCCTTCGGAGGAAAGTGCTAAAATTAGGCATTTGCTAAAATTGCGTACAAGACAATTTCGGATCGGGTCTTTTCCAATCATGTCTATATTATTTTACATTGAATCTTCAAGAAGTATAAATAGCTTTATTAACTAAACGTCTTGTACAATCCTTTGATAAAGACCGAATAAAAAATGACAGCCACAGACCCAACATTCGATAAAAGGTTTATTTTCTTTTCTTTTTTTTTATTACACTTGAAAGGAAATTCCTGAGGCAAAGGAAAGCCACCGAGATCGTTAGTAAGAGGGAGTACCCCCGCCGCAAGCAATAAGAGGAGAAGAAGTGAGATGAAAAGAGAGAGAAAGAGAGGTACGTGGATTGAAGAGAGAATCGACTAGATTGGAGATCGATATCAGTATTAGAGGTGAAGACGTGTAATTGGGCAGAGGATTGGACCAGCTAGGGACCAATCAAGGTACCTCTCTTTCTTCTCTCTCAATTCGTTGGCTCTCTTTTATCTTCTCTCTCCCTTTTGAGGTAACTTTACCTTTGTGGTATCCCGGCTTGTAATGGTAATGTCCTATTGGTTTGAATTGAGCCCTACAACGAGTAACCTTAGTTTGGAAAAAGGCAGAAATAATAAAATTTGACATATACTCTAAGAGATAAGGGATCACACAAGGTCAATTGTTAAGCCCAAGTTTTCTTTATCTGTTAGTTTTTATTATACTACGTAAAATTAAAAATACAAGAAACAAAAAAAAACATGATAAGAAAAAAAATAAAATAAAATAAATAAAAATAAAATAAAGAAATCAAAAAAATAAATAATTTAAAAAAATAAAATAAATAATTGTATTGAGTTAATTGTAAACAGAGATATAGCTTACATATAGTTCAGCTATATGTGTAGAAAAAAAAAGTATATATATATATATATATATATATATTTTAAAAGAAAAAAAATACAGGATTCAACACTTATACGTACACACATCAAGGGCGTTATAACTTAAATGTTTATCCCCCTAAATCCATATCCTATCCTATCCTATCTATTATGAACATTTTATTTATTCACTTATATGGGTTAAATTTATCTTGGCTGTATTTCGATTTTTAAGGTTAAGTAGTGCTACTACTGTTTTTCTTAATTGAAAAATTGGCTTAGATTTTTTTATAATTGTAATAATCATCACACGCTCTGTAGCTCTACATATGCCAAAATAGGAAGTTAAGGATATCGTACTTGTATTTCTAAAGTGACACAACTCAAAAATCTGTGTTTTTCAGTCATGCCCAGTGTTGTAAAATACCCGGGTATTTATTCTTAAGGGTAAATACCCAGGGTATATACCCAAGGTAAATACCCAATTTCATAAATACCCGGGTATTTAAGGTATTTAACTAAACCGCGACTTAGTAATCGAATATTGTAAAATGTCATGGATCTGGCCAGTTTAGAGGTGTTGCGACGCTGAGAAACTATTAAAACAATAATAAATTATAAAATAGGATCACTGACAGGTTAATAAATAATAAATTATTACCTGAAAATTTGCCATGGACCTTCCGACTACCAATAAAACAAGTTGTTTGCCTAAATTTGATACTACTGTACTGCATTCACAAAAATGTAGCCTCAGCTAAAACTTCGGACTAGGATTATATCAATTTCTCAAAAGACAATTTAAGTTACCTACTCATTGATCAAAACACATGTACCTTTCAAGCCTCTCCACCATAACATGGGACTTATTTTATTATTTTCTTTGTCATTGTCTTCAAGACCTTACCAAACAAAGGGTCTTTTCCATAGTCCCTCTTGTTCCCTATAGTCAGCTATGTTTTTCCGAAGATCAACTGATTTCCATCCCATGCTTCTGCCTAACTCACACACAAAACAAATGGAAGAGTTCAACAAGTCTGCAGCAAGATCTGCGTTTCCAACACCAAACTGAATGCGTTTCTCCTATTTAGTTAACACAAGTTTTTCCTCCGTTTTTGAAGAGAAGATCCTGGGTTTCTTGTTGAAGAGTGTTCAGTAATTCTTATATCTCTTATGAACTGTGTGGATCAAAGGGGCATTTAACTGAATGGCAGTGATAAGTTCACAGTTGGATCAAGGATGTTAACTAGTTTCCCAACTCGGACTCAAAACAATCTGTCATCAAGAAGCTACCTTTTTATTTCTGGTGAGATTTCCGCTTACTGTAATGTTGTTACTACTGTCTGAGCATAATTTCAAATAATATTAACAAGGATCAAAAACTTAAACTTAACTTAAAATGGTTTTGAACTATTATAATAAACATTAAAAATGTTTTTGGCCCTTTTATAAATTTAAATAAGTCCTTAATAATTGAATAGGCTTCATTAAAACCTTTTTAAAATGAATTAACCTTCCCCACTGTAAAAGTAATCATGAAAATTCATAGATATACATTAAGTTGTAAATACCCATAAATACCCGGACAGACTTTTAACTTTCTTTAAAATATTACTGGGTAAGTATTAATGTTTATTAAGCTTTTATGAATCAAATGGGTAAGTTTCAGTCCTTGTTTGCGCCAAAAAATATTCAAAGAAGTTGTATCAAGCTCAAAAACTGTAAATACCCAATTTATATTTACCTACCCACTGGGTATCTACCCACCCCACATCACTGGTCATGACTATGAAAGATATCTCTCCATCAACCATCAAAACTGTGTGTAACTAGCTTCAGAGCTTGTAGGCGAGAAGGTACTTGTGTCACCCTTCTTGTCTTAATGCTATTCCCCCTACATACGCAAGAGTTACACATTTTCAGTTCAGTTTTATTTTGAGTTGTGTCACTTTAGAAATACTAGTGCGATATTTAAATGGATATTTCAGGTATAGCTCTAGGTTTAAGGCTAGAACCTGTATATTTAAAAAGGAACTAACAATTTTTTTTTTACAAAGAATCTTTAGGTTTAGCGTTTAGAATTGTTATATTGTTTCACAATATGTTAAAAATGGAACAATTTTTAATTGTGCTAATGAACCTAGCAGTTTGAGCACCCAAAAACAAAATGAACAACAACACTATGATACTTTTTAGGTACCTCCCTAATGAAATATTCCCTAAAAAAATATGTCAAGTTGAATAAGATAAGGTATTCCGCAAGGTTATCAGTTGAGCCCGTCTCTTTATTCTGTTGCCTTTTCTGTTATTAAAGGTTTTATTTTGACTTTGATTAGTTACAATTACTTTGACGTTACTTCGATTTTTAATGGTAATGCCATTGTCTAGCTACTGGTTGTCACTCTTTCTAAACATCCATAGTACAGCAGGGGATCTTCTCAACGGGCCCTGGAATCAGAAAAAGCCACACTTTCGAAGCGGGACTCCGCCAAACACCAATCTCCCGCATAGGCGTTATCCACTAGACCTCGGGGGGATTCACACCGCTTAATTAACTAAAGCTCCCTTATTAACTACTTCAACAATTAAAAAAAATAATAAGCAGATTTAGGGGAGTATAGTATTATTACGCATACACCCACAAATCGGATTTATATATTCTATTTATCTTTTTATTCATTATTATTATTATTATTTTATTTTTGCGGTGCTCCACATCATTAGTGAGTAGCATCGAATCACCCTTTTGCACTTAATTGCTGCTCATAGTGAGATTCCCAATACCAATTCAGTTAATCACCAATCTAAGTAAAATATTTAAAAATAAGAAATAAATAAATGAAATTAAAGAAAAAAATATATATAGAAAACACAACAAATAAATTAAACATTAAAAAAGCTAGCTAAAAATTCATTAAATTTACTAATAAAAAAAGTTGTGAATGTTCTCATAATTTGTCATATATGTTAATAATTATCAAGTGTTTAATAATGATGTCAAAATGGTGACTGCTATCAGTAAGTAGGTCGGTAATGTCCCAAAGTATGCCCACGTTCCTTATAAGACTGCAGTCGGTTAGTATATGTCTGACTGTTAGTTCTGCATTGCAGATCTGGCATGTTGGTCTTTCAGTATTAGTCATTATTCATTCGTGAGTGACGCGTGTGAGGCTATTCGTAGTCTGCAAAAACTATTTCCTCTCTCCGGGAATTTCTGTATGCGCTTGTCCAGTACATGTTTGATTCGTCTGTAGATGTTTATATTCATAATTAAAATTTTTTAGATTTATATATATATATATATATATATATATATGTTTGTTGTTTGCGGCTTCTTTCTCCAACGGTCTTGTTTGTTCTTTCTGCACAATATTTCGCTGGATTCCTCTCTGGCTCCTTCACAAACACATTTAATTTCCAGCGAAGCAGTTTAAAACAGAACATATATATATATATATATATATATATATATATATATATATATATATATATATATAATATATATATATATATATATGCGATGTGTGTGTATATATATACACACACATCGCACAATTACTGTAGTGATTGTCTTGCTGAGGAATGTGCTGAGTTTGCACTGCTCCTGCGATATAGACTTCATGTTTTTCTTTCCTTATAAAAGTGTTGAATTATTTAAATTGTTATCATTGCGCCATTGCTTTGCAGTTCCCGAGCGCCAAGATACATACATATTCAATTGTATAAGGTAAGGGATCAGACAAGGTTTACCGTTGAGTCCTTTCTTACTCTCACTCGCTGTTTCAATTATTCTCCTTTCGCCTTTTCTCTCTTTTAGAGTTACTTTTTGTGTTGGCTTATTTTATATTGTTATGATAAAGTTTGCCTTTAGTTTGTATTCAACAATATTGTGGTTCTTACTTCAGAAGAACTGTTTATCAATATTGTTAACATTTCAGGAAAGCAATAGAATTTCTGAATATCAAGTGGCTGACATATGAATGAAAAAGTTTAATCCAATTTGATAAAAGAGGGCGTCCTACAAGGTTCTCATTTGAGCCCAATCCTCATTCATCTCGCCCGTTTTACTGTTTTTGCTTTATCATTTTCGAGTTCGAGTTTACTTTTTAGAACAATGAAGGAAACCTCTAAAAGATAAAGGAAACTATTCTTCTCAAACATCACATAAGTAAAAGTAAAGTCAAGTTATATTACATATCAAGTTACAGTTAACTTATGTTAACATTTGTGTAATTTTGGCTTCTTATGATAAAGTTCTTCTCGTTTATACACTGCGCCATAGAGATCCATTTGTTAAGGACGACTATTGTGCTTAAATTTCAACTGAAATTTTAATAATTCCTCAAAAGTACCACAATTCCCAAATTTCAAAAAGCTTACATGTTTATTTTTACATTTTTCGCACTATTTCAATGAACAATGCAGTTCCTTCTCACATTTTACCAAACAGATCGACCAAAAAATCTGTAATTTTGGGCAACTGAATCGCCCGGTAAAGCGACTAAAAAGACTAGCTCGCTACTAAAGATCTTCCTCTATGGGATATGGCTGATGCTATACTGTTTAAACTCTATAGCAGCGAAATATTGTGGGAGGAAATCGATGATGTTTGTGAATGCGAAGATAGATTTAAGGCTCGGGCACGCAGGACGCGATCTGTATCGCGGCGGGCTGCGATATCTTACCGAGGGTGGCGAGCAATCTACTTGTATTACTTGATCTATCGCAGCGAGCTTGTCTTCATCGCTTTGCCGGCCGATACAAAAATACCACATTTGTCGCGCGATCAGTTTGGGTGAAGAAACTGAATTATTATTATGTGATGTCTCCTTATCCCAGAACGCCGCGGCGATCATTGGATCGCTGCTCCCCACGATACGTATCGCGTCCTGCGTGCCCGAGCCTTAAATCTATCTTCGCATTCCCAAACATCAGCGATTTCCTCCCGTTGTCCTTCAAAAAACGATTCTCATGCAGTTTACGATATATTGACCTCAGAAATGGATGCCTAAAAGTCAAAAGTGTTTCTAAATGATCGTTTGCCTTTTCCTCAGTTGATATCCGTTTTCATTTCATTAGAAAATATGAACTTTTCAATCAAATAAATTGTACGTGTTTGTAATAGAGTTTTCCTCAACAGTGTGTGAGGAGGAGAGAGTCATTTCCCAAGAGATTTGGGTACTGTAAGCTTCCTCTACATTTAGGAGCCTATAATCTCTCTTTTCTTCGACTTGGAGTGAACAATATATTCTCTGTTTCCATTCCAACATTTCTAAATGACACTAGACAAAATAACGGAAGCTCGCTACATTCACACCGATCTTTTCTAGATTGTGAATGTGTATTTTTCTACTTACAACATTCCGCTTGGCCTGAATCCACCGAACAATAGAATATTTCCCAGTGCAGGTCTCTTTATCCTCATATTTACCCATCGAAATCTCCATTGAGAAAACAAACAGAGCCCTCCCTGGTGTATTTATTGAATTAACCTACAGTGTATGAAAATTCCAAATCAAACAAGAAGTCCTACTACGAATCAGCAGAACTATCCTGAAGGACTCAACTCAGATGGTGAATTACCACCTTTAGAGCTGAGAAGAAGGATGTAAAAACGAAAAATAATTTTTAAATGTAGTTAATAAAATAAACAGACTACTGAGGCGGTAACGACTAAAGCTTCTTACTCAACCAATAATAAAGATAAAGAAGAATTAATAATAATAAATAAAAATTATTATTATTTTTTTTTAAATCATTGCCTATTATTGGTTTTCGAAGAATGCTGTGGCCCAAAGTGGTCAGCTACCTTTCAGAATGGTCTCTCTCTCTACATAGATAATTCCATACGAGCAGAATTTATTTCACGTGCTGTATTTTCCGTTAGCGAAATAAACTGGATCAGTTTCCGATGCTCATTAATATTCAAGTATTTCTCCGGCCAGGAATAGCCATTCTGTATTTGCAATATTTATCCTCAATACCGTTTACTCAACAGTTACGTCATTTAAGAATATTTTATAATTCTTATTTAGACGATTATTGATTCTAGCATTTAAAAACTAAAAAATATTTTTATGTTCCTACTTTGCGTGATAATTCATTCCAATCGGAACTATAGCATTTTTTTTGTTGTAGTCAATTCTAAGCATTTTCCGAAGAAATTCTGTTATTGAGGTTGCACTCATGAAAGAATGTATGAAAAAATTCGTGAAATCTTTAATGAAATGATGATTCTTATGTATATATTATAGGAAATAAATTTTGTTTCGGGCAACAAACAGAAATGACATCATGTAAAATTCAGAAAAAAACTGGATAGATGGATAAAAATAATTAAGTAAAACTGGGGTCTCCCGTGGTCTAATGGCTAGCGCCTTGGATTCATAAGCGGGAGATGGTGGATTCGATTCCCAACCTCCGGCAGGAATTTTATCATCCCACGGCTCGCTAACAAATCACTTATTGTTAGTATATATCCATTGATTGACAAAAATAGAACAAGAAAGGAGAATCAAATTTTTGGGGCTGATGCTAGACAAGAATCTCAGAAGTATATAGCCTATACGAAAAAAAAAAACCCATTAAAAATATAAATATAACGGTAAAAGGTTAAAATATAGATTTTTTTTAGTCAAATTTATGTATGTTATAATCATGGGGAAATAAATCGCGAGCCAAAAAAATTGTAAAATTTCAAAAGTCGATTATAAGAAATATCTTTATGCTACGTACATGAAGATATTTTAAAGAACTAGAAATTGTAACACTACTACTATGTCAAACAAAATTTAAGCCAATTTAGATCTCCTAGAGATGACTATTGTTCGAAAAGGAAAATGGGAAAATATCAAAATCAAGAAATATTTTACAGCTTTTTACAGGAATGGAGAGGAATTGTGCTTAATTTCCTTCCTCAGAAATAAGAAATCTCCTCCAGCCGAGCAAATGGTTTATAATAAAGTTGTAAAGAACCCATATCACAATATTGAAGAATTTCTTGAGATGGATTTAGCCTCAACCCTGGCATCCTGACTTTTTTTTTTTTTTATTTATTTATTTGGAATTTACAACAATGTATAATACATTTCTAGTAAATTATTGCTAGATTATATTGACATGAATGTTCATGAGGTGGGAAGCTGCACATTAGTAGTACCCACTGGACAGATTTTTTTTTTTTTTTTTTTTGACAGATACACTTTTTATAGTTGATCTCTTGTCCACTTGCGTTTCAGTCGGCGAATGGGGTTGTGAGGAATGTGCTGGGAGGATAGAGTTCATTAAGGAGTTAGGATGGCCGTGTAGGTTCGAATGGAATTTGCGGTAGAGGGATTTGGCTAAAGGTAGGATAAAAGGGATATTAAGGTCATTTTGGAGGGTCAAATTGGATACATAAAACGGAGCATCCGTTATTTTCCGGAGAATTTTGGACTGCATGGATTGGATTTTGTAGGAGCTGGAAGGCTTTGTTGAACCCCAGAGTTGAATTCCGTAAGTACATATGGGTCTGAGAATGGCATTCTGACTTAAAAGTGTAAATGTATTATTTATGTTATTGTTAGTTATTATTATTCAATGACTGGCCCTTATCTTAATTGAAGGGGTCAGGGTGAAATAGTGCCAAGCAACATTTTTAATAAAACTTAACTGTTAGCTGCTACATGTTGGATATTATATAGGACTATCAGTAGTCTATGATGCAAATGCTACTAAGACATGACTAGAAGCTCTGTATGCTACTTAACCCTGGAATCACAACGTGGTGTCACCCCTGAGTTCTGAAAATATTTGTTATTTCCTGCAGATTCCAGCTGTTAAACATGTCCGATGCTGTACCTTCCTGTCCTTACAATTTGATCATAATAGAGAATCAGGCTTTTCTCATTCTTATGCCTGTTAACGTATACAAAGCCTTTGGGTCACGGGCGACCCCACGTTGTTGTTTATGTAATATTTTTATTTATCGAATACAGTATGTCTAACGACAAATAATTTTGCACTGAAGTTGAAATTCACAATTAGAAGCTTTAGCAAATTGTAGAAGAGAAAAAGAGAGATTTTGGAGATGTTTTGGGTAGTGAAGACAGTGAAATTGGTGAAATACGAATCAAATCGAAGATGGATTTTTTTTAAGTACTCAAGTCAGTGTTGACTGCAAAAATGTCTGAAGTGATCCGAGTGAAAAATCGTGTCCTACTTGAAATATTTAATTTCAGGTTTCTAAATCAATAATATCACATGTTATTGAGTTTTGAGCGCATTTGGGCGGTTTTTGACCACTGTGCGCCATCTTGATAGAAGCGCTTCTAAAGGAGTCCGGCGGAAATCGGGACGTATGTTTACCAGCCGCCATATTGGTATTTAGTAAAAAAATACTTTGTGGAAAGATGTTTTTGGGCAAAATGTGCGCGAGAATAAATCGCAGCGATTATGGTTTTGGTATTATAGTCTTCATATAGATATACTTGTATCTATCTATATCTGGGCCATTAGCGCCAACATCCAAGGCGCAGAGAGGAATTTTCTCAACGAGTCATGAGATGAGAAAATCCCTGCCGCCGCACAGTGGGACCAAACGACTTTTCGTGTTTCAAAAAAAGGCTACAGCCTCCAAATCTTAACTGATTTTAATGCATTTTTTTTTTTTAAATGAAAGCTAATTAAATTTAGAACAAATTTCTCAGGCCAGATATTTGGTTTTTCTTTCCCCTGTTTTTTAAACTATGTGCAAATAATTAACGAACCTTTACAATTTAACGTAAAATAATATTTTATTTTTCATCTAACCTAAACAAGAACTGGCTAAATCCCGATTCCTAACCTTTCATTCCAAATTGTCCTTCAATCCCAATCCCAGAGCACAAACACTTTCCTCCCAAACCCACCCTCAAAACCCGCCTAGAAGGCTCAAGAGACATTGGCCTCGTGACCAGCTAACTGACTAGTGGAGAAACAATATATTCCAAACTAGGAAGTGCCAATATTGATTGGCTCCTTCCATGAGTGTTATTATCATTATTATTTGTTATTTATTTATTTATTTTTTTCGTCTTTACTTATTTATTATTTAGTTATTTCCATTTATTTTATTATGATTACCATTTATTCATTTATTTACATTTAAATTATTTTGTTATTTCTTTTTTTATTTTATTTTATTTATTTTTTTTTTTTTATTTTTTTTTTTTACTTTGATGTCAGTTGTATTAATCAATTTTTGTATATATCATTAACCATATTTGTGAGCAAACTTAACCAATGTACTTACAAATTTACAGATGTTAAATAAACGCATTATAATAATAAAAAAAAAAAAAATTGCATGTACTAGGCACATTCTTGGTCCCCTCCACCCTTTGACTCTGTCCAAATTATCTAAATAAAAATTCTAAAATAAAAAAAGTCCGACTCGCAGGAACTTCGCCATCTTAGCGCGGTTCCATTCTTATCCCTAGTATCATTAGCAAAGGAATAGAAGCAGTTATTTCTGCGGTTTTGATCTTTTGTGAAAAATATAAAATGAAATCTCAAAGAGAAGGAAGTTTTAGGCGTTACAACAAAAAACTGGCAATATTCTAAACTGAAAGGAGAGCCTAGAAAAACTCTATTAACAATATTTTTTCCAATTTCTTGTCATTCAAAAATATTCATTTTACTGTTGAATGCTATGCAAAGGAATAGAAAACAATTATAAAGCAAGTTAAATAGAGGAAAAAACATTCAAAAGAACAAAACTTTCAAAGTTTTAAGGACTTATTTCTCGGAATTACATCGCCAAATCGGAAATTGACTCAGAACCTTTTAGAATTTTAGAAAATTTAGTAATCTTACGAATTAATCTCATGATTTGTATTCTCCACGATTTTCTTATCGTTTTCGAGATATTTAAGAAAATGTACGAAGATCCCAGAACTTTTCATATCTATAAATAAAATTTTTTTTTGTTTTTTTCGAATACTTCTTGAACTCGAAATGTAACCAAAGTTTAAACATCTTAGCTTAGGTGAATTCGAAACATGTTGAAAATATTTCAATTGAATCCCAAGATTGTAAGTACCCAAACCGAAAATGAGATACAAAAATACTTTTTTTCACTTTTCTCAAAAACGGTTACAGATATCGCCTAAAAAATGGTTTCATTCGTTTTCCTATCTTAAGAAACCCATAAAACGATTACCTGCAAGAATATGAACTGAAAAACGTTAGCGTTAAGATTTTTTGCGCGCCCATTTCACTCCGAAAACCGTGTTCGAAGGACGGATTCCGCTGTTTAAGGAACTTTTTAAATTTTAAATTAGACGAAATATCTTTTTACCAAATTCCATAGACAAATACACACACTCACACATATATATATAGAGAGAGATGGAGATAGTTAGCCGTTGCAGTGATTCGAATACAAGGTATGGTTGGGATTCGGCTAGGAGAAAAAAACGTCAGACTTTCAGGAAGAAATCTGTATTGGACGTTTCGGCTGCACTTTGGCAGTCCTCTTCTTCAGCACTAGAGAATGCCTAGGGGGGAGGGAGGAAGGCCAAGAAGATATTTAGATGATCATGGTTGAATGTATCCCTAGGTCTAATAATAATGTACCTAAAGTTGTTACAGACGTAGAATATATATGAATGCTGCATCTAAACAGTAGGCCATGGCGAACAGACGGGCGTGGTCACTGCTCCATGTGCAATCTCAAGGAGGAGGAAGACACTCTGCATTTTCTCGCGAGATGTCCGATAATGAAGGAATTCAGGAGGGCGCACTACGAAAAGGACCTACTCACCCTTGAAGAAGTCAAGCAGATTCTGAACGGAAACAACTGGGACACCTTATATAAATATTTAAAAAATATATGGAAATATCGACAGTTTTTAATTTTTCAATTTAATTATTGATTTATAAGTTGTTTATTTTATTTTTATATTTATATATATATATATATATATATATATATATATATATATATATATATATATATATTCTCTCAGTCTATTTTATTATGACTGTATTTATTAATTATTATTTCATTTTATGTTTAATTATTTATTTTAATTTTTCTTTTTCTTCTTTTATCCATAGCCATCTTAAGTGGTATCCATAACTTGCAAAATGTATATTTTTATTTTATGAAATTAAGTTTTGTATATAGGTATGCACTCTGGCTGATGGACAATGACCAAGCCTAAGTAAATTGTTTTATTATTCTCTTTTTATATTTGTATATATATATGTACGTATGAAATAATAAATTTACATTCATTCATTCATTCATATGAAAAACCCTAACTTCTAAGGAGGAAGACTTAACCCGCCATACATTCAACCATGGTCACCGAAATGCCTTCTTGGTCTTCCTCCCTCCCCCTAGGCATTCTCTAGTGCTGAAGAAGGCTGCCAAAGTGCAGCCGAGACGTCCCATACAGATTTCTTCCTGAAGGTCTGACGTTTTTTTCTCCTAGCCGACTCCCAACCATACCTTGTACTCATATAAATTTATATTTATATATATATATACAAATTTGAGCCACCGTTATTTTCGTGGTATTTTGGTTTTGAAACATAATTTTCTACTTTTTGATTTTAATTTATTGGGAGACATACTACATTACATCCGGATTGCGTTATAAAGTCAACATTTTAAGCGGGTTTCCTTCCTCATGAATGGAGGAAACGCGCTAAAATAACACAAACAAATAACATGGATTTATAACGAAGTTATTTATAAGCAGGAAGCACAGCCATTTCGCTCAGAATTAATGAATTAATTAACTTCATCCAGATATTTTAGAAGTCAAAATATTTTGTTGTGACCCTTTTATCCTGAGAATTTTTATACACGAGGTTTGAAAATATACTGAAATACTCCCAATGAATATTCAGGCGAAATAGTGTGTTTGTCGAAAAGGGACGAACAAAAAAAAACCTGCTGTCAACGGGCCGGATTGGAGTACGCCGATCAAATATTAAAAACAACACCTCACTCATCCCCATTTCAAGTTCAGATATTAATGCAGGGGCAGAATCCAATCGTAGAACGGGCCGAATTCAAAACCGATTCAAGCACAGAATGCCACTTACACAACGAATCAATCATACAAAAAGTCGGATTAGATTTTGAAATATTGGTGATTGCGGGGGGGGGGGGTCCCTTCGTGGTCTAGTGGCTAACGCCTTGGATTCTCATACAGGAGATTGGGGGTTCGAGTCCCGCCTGCAACAAGGATTTTTTTTTATTACAAGGCCCGGTAAGAATATTCCCTTCTGCACTGTATACAAAGTTACCAAAACATTTCATGTCTGTTAATAAAATATTTTATTCTAATCCTTTCTTAACTCCAAACGTAACCAAAATTTCAACATATTAGTTTTAATGATATTTGAGCATATTTCAACTGAATCCCATGATTCTAAGTACCCAAACCAAAAACGTTATTCAACCACTATTTTTCCAATTATCTCGAAAACGGTTAAAGCTATCGCCTTAAAAATGGTGTCATTCGTTTTCCTAAGCCAAGAAGCCTATAAAACGAGTACTTGCATGCATATGAAGTAAGCGGAACGATTTTTTTCGCACGAATTTCGCTCCAAAAACCATGTTCCGGTGGGCGGATTCTGCTGGTTAACGAACTTGACTTTTCAAATTAGACGAAAGATTTTGTACCAAATTTCATCAAAATCGGACCATTCGTCTGGGATCTAGAGAGCGAACAGACAAATATATATATATATATATATATATATTTAAATTTGAACCACCGTCATTTTCGGTCACTAGGGGTTCTGGAACGCAAAATTTTCTAGTCGGCACTTCCGGATTGTTTCATGAGATCAACCATATATGCGGTGTTCCTCCCTATGAAGGGAGGGAGGAACCGCGCTAAAACGAGATATCGTCCCTGTTATGTCGAACTATCGAATATGAAAATCGGAGCAAACTAGCGAACGAACATATTCGATACATTGATGTAGTATTATATTGGAAAATGGTCTTATTCGATACTTTATTTGAACCATTTCCGGCTGTTCTAAAGAGAATAGTGTTGCGAAAAGTTCCGACAAGCCGTATTGACCATTATGCAAGAGCAATCTGTAAAACGAAATTTTTCATATTCGATAGTTCAACATGGTAGGGACGATATATGCCAAAGGATTTTTTTTTATTTCTTTTTTCATCTTATATATAAAAACCAGTACCGTATCAGGCCACGAGGGCCCTGAGGGGCAGTACTATAGAGGTATCCGATTCATTACGGCACACTAGGGAGATAGTGTGGTCAGTACTATGCTCCGACCGCCTGATTTTCCCCTTGCTGCTTCAACTGCTAGGGTCATTAGCACCAACGTACCCAATAATTATTATTTATTATTTTTTTTTAACGGCGCATCAACTATTTGGCTATTAGCGCCGCGTACGTACCTATTAATATATTAATTAAAGGCTGGGTTGTCCTAGGGACGGTCAGGGAGGCCGAATTCGACCCATGAACGAAGACACTAGAAGAAAATTGGTTTAGAGTGATTTTCTCGAATTCAGGAACATAAATCTGCTATAGGTCCACCCGACAAATCTATGTAATGTACTGTATAATATACATTTTCGTACATGGCCTCCGCTCATGCGCGAACGCCAGCGGACACTTTTTTGTGGCACTTTTTTTTAACGTTTTTTTCAGCTTAGTCATCGCTAAAGCATATTTATGCTAAAATCTTTAGTGCTTGCTCGGGACTTGAACTCAGGTCCTCCACTGAGCTAATCTCGCCCATATATGTATATATATATATGTATATATATATATATATATATATATATATATATATATATATATATATATATATAAATATGCACTTACAGATTACGCCATCGGGTAGACGTCATAAGCGGGTTTCCTCTAAACTACAAGAAAACACGCTGATTATAAGTGTTAATCCAATGTATGGAATTTCCTTCGAAGGCGATGACCAGGTGTTCGAAAGAGATTGCGGCCTTCCCGAAGAATGTCCTCTCCCCTCCTAGATGTCGCCCCCCCCCCCCACACCTTCCTTAATGTTGGGAGAAGCCCTAAGAAAGCTAACCCCTTCTCCCCTATCCGGCTTTCGGTGTTATTCGGCCCCGGGTCCAGGGAAACAGAATCCAGCAAAGATTCGAACCAATAAAACTCAAGAATAACATTCGGAGAGAAGACAGGAACAGCTGATGGATTCTAGGCGCGAATACAAGGCCTTATTCTACTCGGCTTCATCTCTATGGATTTCCTATAAAGGAGAATGGTTCCTTCCCGTCTTGGGGTTTTTACTGCCGAGTCTATTAGACTGTAGAAAGGAGTTGCAATCCTTCAGTCAAGGTTTACGATGGACATTACCTTACGGGCTAAGGCTAACTTATCCAATTTCCCCCTTTAGCTCTCAAGCACTGAATCGATTCCTTTAAAGTGGTTTTATATGCAGCTAGGAGAACAAATAGGATCTACGGTCAGGAATTTAACATATCTTTAATACTGGACGCAGTGATACATATTTATAAAATAGATATTAGTAATATTTATCCATGTGCTTTATCAACCCCATTTAGTGGAAAATCCATTAAACCTCTTGACAGGCCCTGAGTGGCTCATGCCTTTAACGCCATTTGAAAGAATAAAATGTCGTTAAACTTGCGATGCCTTAATAACATGGAACACGAATTGACGCAAAATGCCATAAAACCATGGCAAACCATTTCAGGCATAATACCATAAGCCCAAGGACCGCCGTCCGACTTACAAAAACACTAATCCATGTGCCACCGTTTGACGGTCAATGCTCCGCACCCATGGATCTTTTTCGTGGAAAATGTGACTGACTCGCATATGGCCATTTGATCAACTAACCAACGGATACGTGGACCGCCGTTTGGCGGACAATGACACAGATTTATGGACCCACGTTTTACTGTTAACGCAACGGACCCTGGACCTCGGACAATGTCAGGTTCTTGCAGGACATCATTTGACATGGACTACCGGTTTACGGACAATGGGACTTACACAAGAACTCCCATTTGACGGCAAATGCTTCTGAACTATGGATTGTTTTTCACGGACAATAGCACGGACACAAAGACCGTCGTTTGATGGACAACATCGATGATACATGGACTGCCGTTTGTTTTGTAAAGACACAGATCCATGGATCGCCGTTTCACGGACTGTGTGGCTTACTCAAGGACTATCGTTTGACGGCCAATGCTTCAGAACTAAGGATCGTTTTTCATGGGAAATAGTATGGACTCAAAGACCGTCGTTTGACGGTCATCATCAATGATACATGGACTGCCGTTTGTTTTGTAAAGACACAGATCCATGGATCGCCGTTTCACGGACTGTGTGGCTTACTCAAGCAAGGACTATCGTTTGACGGCCGATGCTTCTGAACTATGGATCGTTTTTCACGGACAATAGTACGGACTCAGGGATCGTCGATTGACGGACGACATCATGAATGCATGTACTTCCGTTTGTCTTACAAAGACAAAGACCCATGGATCACCGTTTCATGGACAATGATACTCACAGGCCGCTTTTTGATGGACAATAATACTTTTAACCAACCACCGAGGTGTGTTTCAGCACATCGGTAAAATAGACATATTTGTCCTTGAAATGACCTACATTTTACGCCTATGTGCTGAAACAGAGCTCGGATTCGAATTCAGCGACCCTCTAAACCATGGAAGCTCTACACTTCTTCTTTAACGATTTAATAGGTAATTTGACCTTCAAATGCTCTTAAACCTGACGTGATAGGGTGAAACAGACTCCGGATTCGGATTCAGCGTATCAAAATAGATGTATGGCGTCTTTGGAAAATATCAATTTTTGTTGTGTTTGCCTAACACTTTTTTGTGTTATCATTCACTTTTGTTAACAGCATATGAGGGAGATCTTCTCTAGATGATTATAAGGGATGGATCTTCCTACATGTTTCTAGCACAGGAAACTAATAAGTTCTTCCCTTCCTGTTTCAGGTTGAGGGACGATGAAGAGGTAGAGGTGTCAAGCAGCCACTATCAAGGGGGAAACACCCAACAGACTTCTCTGCTTATCAGGAACACTTCCCGCTTCGACATGGGCAACTACACCTGCCTTGTGGGTAACGAGGTTGGAGAGATGCCTTCTCAAAACTCTGTCTATCTTTCCATACACTGTGAGTTACACCTAAATCTAAATGTTGGTATGGTAACCTTGGGCAGTGTTGGGCATAATTACGATTACGATAATTTTTGTGTGTGTGTGTGTGTGTGTTTAACGGTGTATTAACTATTAGGCTATTAACGCCGGGCTGTCTACAGGTTGCCACTCTTTTATAATACTAACAGCTAGTGGTCGGTCACCAATTCAGGTCGTAGCCACACCAGACGTTGCTTAACTTCGGTGATCTCACCGGTGCATTCACCGTGGCTATGGCCGTTGGCAATTACGATTATAATTATAATTACAAGATTGATTACGATTACACTTGTACACACCTTTCATCATAATTGAACAGCCAGAAACAGAATAAATTTTGAGTACAGTCATAATCACAGAAACAGCTGTGATTGCAGTCGTAATTACTGAACAATGTTTTGATTGAGAGTATAATTCAAGGGGGCGGGGAAAAATAGTGCCAAGCAACATTTTTAACAAAACTTAACTGTAGCTGCTATATGTTGGATATTATGTGGGACTATCAGTTGAATTGGTTAGGGACAACAAGATTAAGTAGCATACACAGCTTGTTGACATATTTTAGTAGCATCATCAAAGACTGAGAGTACCACACAATATAGCAGCTACAGTTAAGTTTTGTTAAAAATGTTGCTTGGCACTGTTTTGACTCGACCCCTTCAATCACTCTCTCAATCAAAACATTTTTCAGTCATTACGACTGTAATCACAGCTGTTTCTGTGATTATGACTGTACCCAGAAATGTATTCTGTGATTAAAACTTTAATAATAACCTTTCTGTGATTACGGACGTAAAACATTTTTTTCTGTAATTACGACTAAAATGTTGTTAACACAACACACATCTGAGCAGGAGATTTGGAAAACTATTCGCATCAAGATAATGATAGTCATAGATATGAAGATTTGAGACTTTTTCATCCATTGGTATTAGAGTAATTACTGATAAAAATCTGGTAATAGTATCCTAAAGTCTAAAAATGAAAGACGTTATTGCAGAAAAAGTTGTGATTACGTTCTTAATCCCAGAAAGGTTATGATTACTTTGCAATCACAAAAAAAAACTATTGTGATTACAGTTAATCACAAAAAAAAAAACAGTTGTAATTAAAGGCATACTCACAGAAAAAGCAGCGATTACAGTCGTAATTACAGAAATATTTTATTTCGAGTGTAATTTAAAAAAAAAAAACGTGATCACGACTGTAACAACAGAAAAAATTGTCAAATTTTGAAATTTCGAGCAAAAATAAATAGATAAAAATAATTATTAAAATTTTATACTTTATACCTCTTTCCAATAGCCAAAAGTAATTTTTAAAAAAATATTCTATATCGTAACATTTTCAGTTACGCCACTCCTGGACTTTTATCGATTGACTATCTACCAGTATAAAACGAAAATAAAAATCTTTATGATAATTAGGATTCAATGTTGGATAGAACCTTCAAAATATTTAAAACTAGCTGAGTACCCGTGCTTCGTCACGGCAGATAAGTAGTTATTTTATTGCGTTAAATAATGTTTCATTAAAATTACGTTGCTATAAAATTCTGTGCAGTTTATTACAGCACGGTTCCCGTCATACTATATTTTATTCAATGGGCGTTAAAATTTAAAAGTTTATGTTTCCAAAAAGTCATATGGTAACACCGAATATATTTACGAGTATTACCAAGGTTATAGGCGAGGAGGCTGTGCAAGGGTTCCGGATATTATTACCTCGCATGGAAAGCCTAAGGATATGCCATACATCACGGTTTGACCGGGACTGTCCCGGTATTTTGCAATTGTTTCGGTGTCCCGCCCAATTTTATCAATGTCCCGGAAAAGGCTGTAAGATGTAAAAAGTAATGAATTCATGTTTATAAGAATCTTTTTTAAATCGGTTACTTTTCTACAATTAACATTTTTACTACTGCTCACAGTGTCAAAGAAATGAGAAGTAATCTAACTGTAAACGCTGGAACTTCCTGCACTGCGCTGCCAGCTGCCAGACACTACTATTTGGCTGAGAGATTGTTTTAAGAAAATCAAGTATCAAAAAAAGTTCCCTTCTTATTTTTAAGGTTTGGGTAGACTAACAGTTTAGGATTCCCCCTTCCCGTTAGTTGCTAGGCTTAAAACTCATCAACCATTTTGCTTATAATTTGTACTCTTTTTATCCCCCCCCCTGGTATGCCCATCCCATATTAATGTGTCTCGGTTTAACTCTCCAAAAATATGGCAAGCCTATCTGACGGGGACAGGCAGAAAAGAAACGCAATTAAAACTCTATGAGGGACAGTTAATTTCTAGTTATTCAAGGTCTGCCATCATAGTTGAAATTAACCTCAATTAGAAATAAAACTATGAGATAGATAATGTAAGGTAACAGCTGTTCTTTATCGTCCTAGCAACGCAGGCTGCCTAGGCTTGCCTTCTCTAACCAACTCAAACTTTAAACCCCCATAAAAATGCTTAAAAATACGAATATCAAAAAATCCTTTCTTAGCGAGCGCCTACGTTATATAGGGAGTGTCCATGCAAAATTTCAAAATTTTCTGTCGAGCGGTTTGGGCTGGGCGTTGATAGATGAGTGAGTGGTATTTGACAAATATATAGTAGATGAATAAAAAACACTTTTATTGATAACATCGCATCCAATATGGCGACAGAAAGACCATTTATTAATATTATCAACGAGTTTCGATATAACAAAGTACTGAGTTTCATTAATGGCATAATTGATATGCGTTTCCGCTCGCTCAAGGTTATATCGAAACTCTAGTCAATCCACCTCGTTGATAAGGTTTATTACAAAATGCACAAATATTTCATGCTTAAGTTAAAATGATGATACCTAACAGATGTTAAGTTCCTGGTGCTTTGTCCTAATTTCATGACAGTTGAACCTCATTTTTCTATATTATCCAGTGATCTATATTATCAACGAGTTGGATTGACTAGAGTTTCGATATAACCTTGAGCGAGCGGAAACTCATAGCAATTATGCCATTAACGAAACTCAGTACTTCGTCGTCATATTGGATGCGATGATGAACCAGATCGCTGAAGATTGTATCGAAACTCTAGTCAACCCAAATCGTTGATAACCCCGTCGCCATATTGGCAAAATCTGAATTGAAGCCTTGGTCCAGCTCCCTGACCCGGTGATGATCTCTGAGAGCCGGTTCTTTAACCTGCGTTGAAGCTAATACGTAAGTACCAAAAACACTTTTGTTGATAAAATGTTTTGTTTTAGTCAAGCCTGAGACAGTGGTGAAACTGGATCCGCCGTCACCAGTGATCGCGTCGCCGGACACCAAGGTCCGCATGAGTTGCGACGTTGAAGCGGGCAACCCTCGCGTCCTGACGCACGTCCGATGGTTCTTGGACGGGGAGAGCGTCGCATCCTTGCCGAACTGCTCAAACTCCACTTTCTGCGGACTCAATCCCAGCGAAGTGTTCCTCGACGGTATCAGCACCACCTTCCACGGGAATTGGACCTGCGTCGGGAAGAACGAGGCCGGCTGGGGACCGATAAGCCCTAGGACGCAGCTAGAAGTATACTGTAAGATTTTTTTTTTTTTTTTAATTTTAATCCTACTTTAACATTGCCCATTACAATAAAAAAATATTTGGGTACCATCCCATTGGGGTATCATTCTCAACAAGCAGGCTGACCGGGACAGCAAATTTCGCCCGAACAGAAAATTATTTAGTCAATGAAACCACAAAAGAAGACTTTCAAAAATACATAAAAAATGGAACGAGGCATGGTTTGAACTCAACATACTCACATTATTAAAATTAAAAAGAACACAGACAATTGGACAACAAGACAGCGACATTCTCGAAGAGAAGAAACCTTTTGTGACCAGACTACAAATAGGACATACAGCATTGACCCACACCTACCTCCTAAACAACCTCCATCACCCAACATGCAGCACCTGCGATACAAAAATCACAGTAGAACATATACTTACAAACTGCAACAAATACGGCCACATAAGACAAACACTTGGAATATCCAAAACATTAAAGGACGTTTTAGGAGGTGACCAACAAACAATCCAAAAATTGCTCACTTTCATCAGACAAATCAACATTTACAAACTTATATAAAAGAGCGAACTGCCAATGACCCAGTAGGGTAGAGGCAGAATAATTAAAATAAAAATTTAAATGGAAGTCTTTAAAGCCAAACTCTACAACTAGTTAATTTCGACAAAATGCTATTGAAGAATGGTAACTATTTTTAAAAAATAGCGCATTCTCATTCTATACAAATTTTCATATGTAAATTAATAGAAGTAATAAAGAGAATTTCAGGCTGTTGGACGAAACTACTCGGTTTGGATGAGAAAAGGTACCCAAAATTATACTTTCAAAAATAGCTCTACCTGGACTCAAAACCGAACAACATTGCTTCAAAAAACTGGGTGACAAGGTTAAAATATTTTCTACAAAAGTATGAAATAATGAGCAATTCACAGCTTAAATCACAAATTTTTAAATTACTCCAAGAAATAGCCCACCAAAAAAACCCATATCAAAATAATATCCTACAGTACCATATACAGTGCAATTCATATCGATAAATATTGATATAAATAGATATAGATGCATAAGTCAACTAAGATTAGCAAATAAGAAGACACTTTACCTCAGCGTCCACTGTCAAAGATACAAAAAAAAAAAAAAAAAAAAAAAAAAAAAACTACCAACTGTGTACTGGAGGAAGAAGACGTGGAGCATCTACTGTGGCGATGTACTGATGTAAAAGTTCAAAAATAACTTCTTGGGTTTTAACTTTTTATTATTTTTTTTTACTGTTATTTTTCAACTTAAAAAATAATGTTTATTAAAATATTTAATTGGAAAAAGTTTAAAGGAATACATTAAAGCTACTAATGTTTCTTTCTTGTTTTGTATCAACAAATATATTTCAGAAAATTAACAAAACTAAATTTTTTAGAAGAATTAATTCAATTTCTATAATAATATATCCTCTAAGTTTGTGGAATTTAGATTATATCTATTATCATTTAATGTATACTCTAGGGTTGAAAAGGCTCTTTCGACACTTACTTCAGTGGCTGGGCTGGGGGTGTATGATATGTACTGGTTGATCTAGCTATGGAAGTGTGTATTTTCTTTCTTTCCAGTATTCCAGGTATTATAAACCAACAAATTCCTAAAATCCTTGATTAAAATACTGAAAACGTTTATTTCACATTGAAAAAAGTAAAAGTATTACATTAACTTTTATTTTCATGTACTTAATTTTATGAGTTACTAAATAACTTTTACTCTTAAAACTTTTAAATAATTTTATATATATATATATTCTTATTGTTAAGCTGTGTACTTAGTTAACAGAATTTTTAAAATAAAATGGGATGAGTATGCCATTTTTGAGATTATTTTAATTTTTGACACACACACATTTATATATATATATATTTATATATATATATATATATATATATATATATATATATATATATATATATATATATATGTATATATATATTTTTTTTATAACAGTTATTTTTTAATTTATAAAATAGAAGTTTTGTTTAACAAAGGTTAAATTTTAACTTTTTCGATAACAAAATATCTGTTTCGATTCCTGGATGACATTACAATCAGGTTTCCTTCCAATGGAGTGAGAGACAAATCGACTCCAAGTAGTGAAGAATTTTAGTAAGAGATGCCTTAGCGTCCGACCTTGTTTTCACGAAAGTAGGCCGTCAAGTGTGACAAAGGGCTGATGGCTTTTAAAATAGTATAATAAAAATGGAATTAAACAGATATAAAAAACACAAAGCGAGAAGTGGGTATCAATCTTCCCGACATTACAATGCCATTTGTATTTGCCTCGGATGTACATCAGTATTCAAGGGAGCAGGAGAGGCTGACAACTACTACAGCCTGTCATCGGAATACACAAATCTTGTTTCTTCTCTTCGTCCCCCCCCCCAGTTACATTTTACATTTGTCTTATCAATTTGATTGTTAGCACTTCCAGAAGGAAGGTTATACTAATAAAAAATGTCTCAAAACATTCATTAAATCTTCAATACACACACACACACACACACACACACATATATATATATATATATATATATATATATATATATATATATATATATATATATATGTGTGTGTGTCAAAAATTAAAATAATCTCAAAAATGGCATACTCATCCCATTTTATTTTAAAAATTCTGTTAACTAAGTACACAGCTTAAAAATAAGAATATAAATATATATATATATATATATATATATATATATATATATATATATATGTATATATATATATATATATATATATGTATATATATATATATATATGTATATATATATATATATATATATATATATATATATATATATATATATATATATATATATAGGGGAAGGTGTTGTACCTCTGACCATATTGTATCTTTGACAACCTAGGCTGTGGCGGCATGTTGCAACATTTTAAAAATTTTGGTGTAATTAGTGTTTAGTTCTTTCACTAGAAGGCTTGTGTTATCTTCTATTAAATTCATGCAAAAAATACTTATCCATTTCTATCATAAAAATGTAAGTAATTTATTGATAATGTTTTGCCTAATAATAATTTTTGTGTAATGTCTTTGTTGATATAAATCATATGTTTTAATAGCTATTACAATAAGAAATATGGCAGCGCTTCCGAAAATAATTAATCGTTACCCTAAAATTTGTAGCACGCTTTTTAATTTGCACTACCATGGTGTTGTACCTCTGAGACGAGCTGTTGTTCCTTTGCCCAGGTCAAAGGTACAACACTCCTGAGTGATTTTTTCATAATTTAATTTTTATGTTCTTCTGCTTCAAATTTTAAAAATTAATTAAAATTGGTTGCTTTAATTGTTCATAAATAATTTAAAAAATAATAAATGAAATAAGTTCAAACATACTTTATCAATCCTCAGTGTAGCAGTTCAAACCTATCGCCCCTTAAACCTCAAGTTGTAAGGCCTCATCGAAAAGCGCAGGCAAGGAAAATGTCAAATAGGGGCCGGCCTAAAGGGAAACCTTTGGACAATACCACTTTTCTTATTTTGATTGCCTGAGTTATTGAAGCAAAAAATAAATAAAACCACCCTAAATGTAAGACACCACGTACAAATAAACCCCTTCCTGAAAAAGTGGTTAAAACACAAAAAAATGTTCTAATGATTGTACAGATTCTGATACTGACACCGAAATTCCTTCAGGAGAAAGTGGCGTTGATCTGTCTGATAAATGTCGTGAGTTATGTAGATGACCAGCAACAATTTGAAAAATATGACTTGGAAAAAGGAAATTTTATTCTTGTTAAAAATAAAAGTAAAAGACTATCTTTGGTATTAAATGTCCAATGTTTAAGATCCAATATTAAAAAAAAAAAAAAAAAAAAAAAAAAAAAAAAAAAAAAAAAAAAAAAAAACTTTAAGCGACAAGTTTACGAGAGAAGATGAAAATTTGTATGATATTGATGTTGAAGACATTGTGGCTAAACTTCCATACCCTACTATTGCTAATGGATCTGCTTGACAGTTAAAACGTTTATCATTTGAAGTGGTTTTTTTTCAGCATATAAAGCTGGATAGCATACTATCAATAATAGCCTTTTTATTATGCTTCTCCTGCATAAATTAAACTTACAATTATTTACAATGTTACTGAATACATTTTTTTTTCTGCACTGCTGTGTTGTTTTTACGTAGTCAGAGGTACAACACCCCATGGTCAAAGGCACATGTTGTACCTTTGAAAAAAAAATAGCATTAATATTCAAGCTAAGAAAAATTAAATTATGCAAAGTGGTCAAAGGTACAACACCTTCCCCTAAATATATATATTCCTATTGTTAGGCTATGTACTTAGTTAAAAGAATTTTTAAAATAAAATGGGACGAACAATCACGTTTCAACGTCTAAGAGAAACTGCTACATTTGCTATCATACAAGGTGCTGATGATATGTTTGCAAGACAAACATATCTGAAGAGGAAAATCTCCTCATAATTATGATATCTATCTCATCTCGGCGTCCTGGGGGATAATAGACAATCTCGACATTTCTTGCCGCCTCGACTCAATGTGGGCACATTTCTGGAATTTCTTAATAATTAATATTATGATTTATTTGAACATAATCCACTACAAATGAGAAGAGACATGTGACTTCGATGAGATGGCATCCTATGTTACAGAAGAGGTCCACGACAATGGCTAAATATTAATTATCTCAATCAACAGATTGGCCGTACAGGACCAGTGGCTTGGCCTGCACGCTCTCCAGACACGACACCACTGGATTTTCTTTGTTCGGGTTGACATAAAACAAAAAACGTATGCAAGACCGGTCAATGATCTTAATTCCTTACGAAGAAATAACACATATCCAGTGCCGTTCAGCGACTGCTACTGTTGAAGAAAGATGCCGAGATTGTCTTAATGCTCAAGGAAATCAGTTTGATCAGGAATGTTTAATTAATAAAGTAGTTGAAACAAATAAATAAGTTTTATTTTTTTAATAAACCTAAGTAATGCCTAACAATGAAAATCTTCAGGTGTGAATATCTCTTAAACAAAGCGTTTACGGACATACCTTCAGAGGAAATTTTTTTCTTGTTTTGAGATCCTTAGTTCATATTTTCAGTTTGGCCAGTTAACCCTGAAACACCCTGTATATTAGAAACTTATATTATTGAGTTTGTATTTTAAGGAATGAATCGCTTCTACTGCATTGGTGTATAGAGGGGGGCTGAGGGCGCTGCGCCCCCCCCCCCCCCCCCCCCCAATTTTGTTTTGGTGAGAACATTTCATGAAAAAAAAAAAGCCTATAACAACAAAAAATGTCTTCTAAATTTTCCCTGGTCTACTAGGTGTCCAGAGGACTTTAAAACTCACCATTTTGCACTAAAATATTTAAAAATTTTCCTACATCCCAAATGCCTAGGTGCTTTCAGCCACCCCCCCCCCCAAAATTATTTTCCATATGCGCTAGTGCTCTGCTGGTATGCTTCTAAAATAAAATAAATAAATATTTAAATACAAGAATATAGTTTAAGTCTTAAGACAGTAAAATGACACATTAAATAGTATTTTATTGTGAGGGCAGAACTGGAAGAAATCGATGGCCTAGAATGAAAACCTCGTATCTAAAAAAAAACTTTAATATTTTGTATACGTTATTAGACGGATAAGATTCTATTTGACAATCCTTGAGTATCAATGATACTCTATCTTACTCGTCCTGGACTATATCGACAAAGAAGCCAACCTTGTAGTAACCATAATATCCATCTAATTAGGTATAAAAGTTAATCAATTTTATTTTTGAGATACGAGGTTTTCATTCTAGGCCATTGAAATATTATTTGGAAAATATATTCGATTTAATACAGACATCGTTCTTGTATGAGTCATTAACTCGATAAATGAAATAATATAAAGTATTAGTCAGCTTCCTGAAGAACAGGCTGGTTTCATTACTTTTGATAAGATTAGAGATGAATGCTCAAGAAAGTGCGAATAACTGAATGCTTTGTGTCAGGTTTCCATTATCTTGTGAAACATAATTCTTGAAGATAATGCATAATAAATAAGTTATATATAGTGTGTAAACAAGATATGGGTTCCTCCCTACCTGTATAGACGAAACTCGCTTATGAGATTGTCCTCATGACGCAATCCAGAACTGGTGACTGGAATTTTTTACTTTTCAGAACCCATAGATCTTGAAAATACCGGTAGTTCAAATTTGTTTGTATGTATATAAATAATAGCTGACCCGGGAAACGTTGTTTTGCCATATAAATTATTTCTAGTAATAAAATAAAAAATAACTAACTTATTTTAAGCGAGTGACTGAAAAAGGAATAGAGTGCTGTGAAAGATTTTGACGTTAGAATTAAAAAAAAAAAAAAAAAAATTGGAAAACATGATATGTAACGCTGCTCTGACCCCAGGCCATTTTTCCCAATTGGAAACATTAAATGAGAGCCCCAGAAATCAAGGGGTCTAAGCGAAATTTTTGAGAAAAAAAAATTAGTTAGATACAGAAATTTGTTACACCGTAATCTTGTTGGTGGTAAAGATATCCAAGTGATATTCTTGACAGTTGCTGTTGCCTAGCTTGTGTTCTCTGGAGCATGGTCACTTTTATAATATTAAGTCCAGAAGGAAATTTCTCCAATCATGGGCATATATAGAAAATAATTTCGGAGGGGACTGGGAAAATTTTGGAGGGGGGGGGCTGAGACCATTTCCGGTTTATGGAATACTAACAATTTAGATCTTGGAAGAGTATTAGCCAACTTAAACGCTATTACACCCAAAATGGAATATTTGTTATGAACTAAATGGTCTTATTTAATTTATTTTTAAGGATTTGATGAAATTTTTACCGATCAACTCAAAATTTCGGGGGGGGGGGGGGGGGGGGCTGCAGCCCCCTCAGCCCCCCCCCTTATATACGCCTATGTCTCCAATTCTTGTGCATATTAACCCTTGGAAACGTCTGTGGGAAATCCGCTGTGATAGGCTAGAGTGCGGCAGCTTCTCTCTCTTCTAGCTGTATTTTTTTATTGTCCTCGACACCTCAGTTTTTAATTGTTGCGCATCGGATGAGTTTAATCCTGTTTGTGCGCTATTTTTTCTTCGTGGATTCATCACGCGTTCCCAGGTAATAATCATTGTTTATGTTGTTTTTTTTTTTTAATTAAGTACCATTTGGTAGATCAACAATACCCCAACAACGCCGTACAATAAAAATTCCATTGTTGACCAAACAAGATAGGAATACAATTTTTGCGTGCTTTCTCGAACACTGAAGTTCCTATTTTTAGTTGATTTGTCGTTCTTTTGAAGATCTATTACTTATTGCTTGATGATTACTACTTGATGATAGTTCTGTTATTCTTTATTTTTTCATATTGTGCTTATTTGTTAATTTATTATTTAATTTTTCTAATTTGATCTATTTTTAGTTGTCCCAAAATAACAGTTACAGTTTCTTAGAAACTTTTATGTTTAGCAGTATGTTTTCTAATCTTCTATATTTATTTAACAATTAAATAGGGTTTAAAAGACAATTTATTATTTATTTTATGTTGCTTAATTTAAACAAATTACATCCAAAAAGACCAAATGCAATAATTATAAGGTAGTTTCAAAAATTTAGCTCAATTAAACATTTATAATTATTCCAATGTGATAAATGCATTATTATTATTAAAATCAAAAAAATAAATATTATATTAGTTCAAAACAAAACTATTTTAGTGAATGAGTATATATTAATTGAACTTAATATATACTGCAGATATATATCCCAGATAAATTACACGTTCTTGTGTGTGGAGAGGAGCACGCGCTCCCGCGAGGGTTAATCGTAAACCCGATGATGTACCTATTATGTATCATCGGTAATAAACTGTTAAGGGCCTGAGAATTCGTCTAGTATAATTGAAACTGTAAAAATCTAGTGTTTGCTATTGCCACATATGTTTAACTTTGAATTCATTTTTCTCAAAACATTGAGTTTGTTACTTAGACCCCTTGACATCTGTTTGTTCCTAATACAAATCCACACCGTATGACCGATGATCATCAAACAGGTAGGTCTTGATGTGGGGAGTGCCATAGGCTAGGTCAACAAAGTCTACAAGCTGTCAGTCTTTATGTTTGTTCATTATACAAATCCACACAGTTTGGAAAATTTTGACCAAGCTTGGCACACATGTAGGTCTTGGTCCGGGGGGTGTTATTGGAGGTCACGGGTTCAGTACTGTGAAACCGAACGGTTACAGATTTGTGTTATTAGATGTTAATATTACTTATTAGGTTTCCAATTTATTTTGCCTTTTCTAGATCTTTTCTAGAAAGTAGGTATATCATGGCAGGACGGGTAACAGCTAGTTTTAATATAAAAATAAGAAAGCTTAGAATTTCAACTGGAACTGGGTTCGGTCTGTAAACGGTTAATCTCTTACTAGGAAATATATATATATAAAAAAAAAAAAAAATGTTTAGATTATAGCAAGTATTGTAGGGGAGGTTGAGTCGCCACGCCTTCAATGACTCATGGGATAGAGGGTGGGAGTTGAAGGTACAAAAGCATGAGCGCGAACACCCCTTGTTCAGTCTGCCACAATGGAACCTTGCGGATTGCTCTGTTTGGTCCTTTTTGTGTTTACATATCTTTTATACGCTTTAACGTTAATGTTTAACTTTATAATGGACATCAATTGGACCTTGATTTGCTATTCGCTCCAGAAGAACAACACCTTGACGGAGATCGCTCACGACATTGACATTTCCACATCGCTAAGCGGTACAGCAGACTTCATCAAGTGGGTACTGTTCGTCATTACTCTTCAAGCATGGTGGCTTATGTCTACAGCCTCCTGTAGGATGCTCAGCCAGGTTCGCTCCGAAACCCAGCCGAGCACGAAGAAGACGATGACTCATTCACAAGCCATCATAAATTTCTTCTCTCTCCTGCTTCATATTATCATAGCAATAACTTCTTTCTATTATATTCTTGCTGTAAATACTAACTGGAGCAAAATATTTCTAAATCTAAAAAAAGATAATTTTTTTGTTAAAGAAACTTTATCAGAGAAAGTTATTTGTACAACAGAATTGTTTGGGCTTGGCCTCAGTGGCTCAATTTTGACCTGCTTTTTAGTTTCCATCTGTTTATCGGGTTATTATTTTCTGTGGTTTATTTATGACTCAAGAATTTGTTTTCCTCCTCCAATTAATGCTTACAATATTAGAGACAAAAAGGTTGTTAATATTGAAAGCGTATAAATGTCAAATAATAATTGGTAAGCAGATTTCAATCATTAGAAATATTCAGAAAATCCAATAAATAGGTTTAAATATTTTCCAAACTATTATTTCAGAAATTGGTAAAGATTTAAATACGATATACTATATATTTTACATTCTTCATTTATTTGACAATTATGAATAATTAATTCTCAAATCTGTCCTGTAAATATTCTTAAATCTTTAAACAATTTTGTTTTAGAATTTATAAAAGTTGAACTAAATTCTCTAATAAGCAATTAGGTCTCCCGTGGTCTACTGGCTAACGCCTTGGATTCATAAGCGTGAGGTGGTGGGTTCGATTCCCACCTCCGGCAGGAATTTTCTCATTTCAGGGCTCGCTGGGAAAATTCCTCGCTGCACCCTGGGCGTCGGCGCTAATGACCTAGATGTAGATGCGCAGTAAAATAAAATAAAAAAATTTAATAAGCAATTGATGTACTTTACATAATCACAACATTTGCTATTGTGGTTACATCAGAAAATAATTCCCTGCGCCTTCAAAAAAAATGTATTTTAATTTGGTTATCAATGGGTTGCACAGAATTCAAGACTTTTGGCTCATTTTCTTCTTTCCTTCTGAGTATGACTTCGTTTTCTCTCTCACAGCTCGCCGAAAGCCTAGTATCGACAGTTTGTGGCTGCTCGCACCGAGCCTGCCTTGCCATATCTGCCTCAGATTGAGGCATATGCTGTTCTATGTTAACTAACCTCGAATGCTCAATGCGAGCGGACAAACCACCAAAAGCGACACATGAACTTATACTTATTTAATAACATGGCAACTTCATTGACAGGAAAACGTGGAAATCTCAGCAGCTCATAGTGAGCAACCCAGATATCGTCATCTCAAGCATACGTCTTAAAACGAGCAGCCTCGCACTGTCGAAACTAGGCTTAAGGTCTTGGGTGCACGCTCCCTGAGATCTAGATTTTAGGAGGCCTGGTGGCCGTGAGGGTTAAGGCGTGAGCACTTAACACTCTGTGCCAAAGGTCATGGGTTCATTCCCACTAAGGAGTGGTGGCTTTTCTTTAGAAAAAAGAAAAGGCATCAGCCCTACAGTGGCTAGAAAAGGATGGTAACCTATAGATAACCCGTCCTAAAATTCTTAGTTAATAATAATGGGCATTAAAATTTAAATAAATAGATCTAGATTTTAGTTGGTCTTACAAATACATTGCATTATGTTTCTTCTGTCTATATTTCTGCCTGACGTTGATAATTTCCTCTGTTATGCCGACTTTTCTTGCATCTTCTACAGTCACTTCGATCCATTTCTGAGTGCATTTTAATTTTGAAACGTAATTATATATTTTCTATGTGACTATATTTTCAAAAATTCTCTTTATGCGACTGTAAATTTTTGTATTAGTCTTAGTTTTTTAATTGTTAGTATTTAAATCTTATTGTTTGAATTATCTGTTTATATTGTAGTTTAATTATTATTATTTTATTCATTGTTATTATTCAATTGTTTAACTGGAAAAACTACACATAAAATCCACTTTTTTCTCCAGGATTCTCTAAAAGAAAAATATTCATTGAGCAAATATCCTTTGAGCATAAATCACATTTTCAACGTTGCTTGCATAATGTACCAATTTTTTAAGAACTAAAAATTGTACATACTTCAGAAGTAAATAGTTTTTACATTTGTTATATTATATCATACAATTTATGTCATATATTAATTTTTGGCAACCAAGCTGAAATTCTAAACAATGTTTTGATTATAAATGTAACAATATTTTTTGGATATTTTATAAAATGATGTGAAACAACTTTCTGTTATTTATCAAATACTATTATTTGACCTGATTAAATCTGGTGAATTATTTCACTTCATCTCCTTCCTAGTGTTTCTATGTTTATATATATAAGAAGTTTAAGGGATGGTTGGGATTCGGCTAAAAGCAAAAAACGTCAGATCTTCGAGGGAAAATCTATATTGGACGTTTCGACTGTACTTTGACAACCTTCTTCAGATTTAGAAGAAAAATCAAACCTTATTTCTTCTTAACAAAGTTCTTCAATTGTTTGGAGATGCGGTTGATGAGTATTTTCGATTCTTTAGGCACAAAAATTCTCATATACAGCATCTCAAAACTCTTAAAGAACTTAGTTAAGAAGAAAGAAGGTTTGATTTTTCTTCTAAATTCTTTAGAAAGAATCCCTTGACTTCCCATCAACTCAACGGCTAACTATCTTCATCTCATTTTATATATACAGGGTGTCCCCAAAATAAATGGCCAAACATCAGGAAATGATGCAGGATGAAAAAAGAAAGAAAAAAAGTCCTTTGGCATTTTTATCGTTTTTGCTTTGTTTCCGACAAAAGCGCAAAAAAAACAAAACACAATTGTGAAAAGGCATTCTTTCATAATGCCTATATAAACATCATTAAAAGTATATGTTTTATCTTCCACCCCCTCTACCCTCTCACCTTACCCCCCCCCCCAAAAAAAAACAACAAAAAATCTTCTTGGCCAAAAAAATTAAATGACGGAATATAAAGCTGCAAGTTCAACATAATTTAAAATAGGTACTTTTCTTCGAAGGAAAGTCATAAAACACAAAACAAAACAAAAAAAGTAAAATAAACTTTTCAATTCTTAAAACAGTTTAACATTTGGCACTGGACGCATACATAATTATAAAAAATAAGAATTTCTTCTTCTAATAATTCCTGACAATCAGTTCAAAAACTGTTTAAAGGTTTGGCGCCTTGCAGCAATACAGGCATCACATCGTACATTGATTGACTGGATGGCATTTGTGCATTGCTCTGCTGTAATCCTTTACAAGGCCCATCTGATGCGATGGATGAGTTACTCCCTTGAGCCAATGGGCTCTCTGTAGACCAAATCTTTAATGTGTCCCCAAGCAAAGAACTCTAAAGGCGTGGTGCGTTCTGAAGATCAAGACCACCACTCGTGTCCAACCAATTTCCGACGGCCCTCCCGTATTAGGCTAGACTAAGACCATCGCAGGCTTCGACATCAGGGGTATGGACTCACTAACAGTAGGTGTTGTCCCAGTAGAGGAATTGCCCTGGTCCCTGAAAATAACAGATTAAGGGCCTGGAAAGTACCTGGGAGGCTTGAGGTACACATCTCGGAGAGCTGAGCTGCATGTGTGGTCCATCACGTTTCGAGCGGGAGTATTGCACGACTCCAGAACTACTCACATACACTTCCAAGGGACTATGACGGTCAATTCCTATCAGGTATTACAACCAATTAAGAGGCCACTAGCTCAAAGGCACGGCGACAACTTCATGTTGGTGGACGATAATGCACGGCCTCATCGTGCAAGAATAATGATGGACTACTTCAGGGAAGCCCAAATCGAAAGAATTGACTGGCCTCCATTCTCACCCAACATGAATCCCATAGAACATGTTTGGGACATGCTTCACCGAGCGGTACAGCGTCGTCAGAACGTCTCTACTACTCTTCAGAAACTTAGGGAAGCAGCAATCGAAGAATGGCGACTCTTTCACAACAAGAAGGCATTGACCACATCATTCTACGGATGCCAGGTCGAGTCCAAGCTCTAGTCACAGCCCAGAGAGGAAGTTCGGACTACTAAAAAGTTTTCTTAAAGTAATTTTTTAACCAAGCGTTATTTTCTTATAGTCCAAGAGCCAGCAACCGCACTGTTTTGTGCACCTTGAAATTTTTCTATAATGTACCTCTTGGGTAGATAAGAAGGTATATATGTGTTGGCTAGACTTACTGTGGAACACCAGTTACTGCACATAGGGGAAAGGTGCAAATAAATATTGCCCAACAATAGAGTTTTATTCAGAAGCCAACTATCTTTAATGTAAAATTAAGACAATTTTACAATGAATAATAAATAAGGTAGACACTTTTAAGGGGGACAACATGTAAAAAAAAAAATAATAATTGTTTTTATTCTAATATTAAATGAGAGTTTTATTTGTGCTGCCATTTAAACCTGGACAGCTGTACAAGATCAGGTGAGCAAGAATTAATGAGAGCGCAGAGAACAACCACAACTGCCCGGTGCTCTCATACACTCTTACGGTTACACACAGTGTATTGCAGTCTATCATAGGCAACATTTATTTTAATGTTTCCTGATAATTAAACCCCACAAAAGTGGTTACCCTTTTGTAATTATTTTCAATGATGTTTATTGAAGATGCTGTTTAAATCGCAGCGTGAATAAAGCACTTCATTTAATATTAAAAATAAAAACTAGGTACTTTGTTTTTTTTATTTTTTTTATTTATATTTTAACCCCCTTAAAAGTGTCTGCCTTATTTATTATTCATTGTAGAATTGCCTTAATTTGCATTTTTTTTTTACATTAATGATAGTTGGCTTCTGAAAAAAACACCATTTTTGGGCAATATTTATTTGCACCTTTCCCCTACGCGCAGTACAAATTTCAAGGTGCATAAAACACTTCATTAAAAGTCCATTACCAGCTCTCTGTCTATTATGACCTGTATTTTTCAGGTTTTATTAATTTTTGTAATATTACAAGAGTGTTTTCTAGTTTTAATAACAGTGATTCTTATCAGTATTAGTAGGACTTTTAAGCCCTAAAACATTTTCTCCTAAATAATCATGCAAAATTTAAATATTCAGGTGAAGCAAAAAATTTTTGTGTGTGTGTATGTGTGTGTGTGTGTGTGTGTGTATGTGTATATATATACATAGAAAGATGGGTGTTTGTTTAAAATTTCCTTATTATTCTGACCATACCAAGCAATACTACTTGCTGGGCATTTTTAACCCTCCGTTAGTGGCGCGCACCTCTGAGAGGCGCATACTTTTTTTATTTTTTGGATCCCGGTTGGCAGCCGTGTTTTGGCGGGCTCTCCACTTTATTATCTTCCGGATTTCCGTTTTCCACCGGCCAGTCGTATTGATGCCTTTTTGTGAGCTCATCATTGTCAGTGGCTACCCTCGTCACACCTCAGGTGCCGCGCCACAACTCACGTAAGTCTTACAGATATGAAATATTTACACTTTTCGTTCTCTCTCTTACTATGCTATCATCTATGAGTATGTGGGTGAGTTTATTCGATCGAAGAATAAATGAGAGGAGCAGTAATTGGTCTTCAACTGATAGGTGCAGTGCCACTATTCCTGTGATTTCCTATCATTTAGGATAAGAGATATAAGATGGCCTCGTATATACATTTTAGCAACACAGGACGTTGTTATTAGCTTAACATATGCTTTAGCGATGACTAAACTGAAAAAAAGCGTTACAAAAAAGTGTCCCCCAAAAAAAAATGTGCGGTGGCAATGTACTAAAAAGAAGACTGTTTGTTATACAGTACATTACGTAGGTTTGTTGGGTGGACCTAAAGCATATTTATGTTCCTGAATTTGAGCAGAAGGCTCTAAACGAAATTAATTATTATTTCATTGAGAGGAGATCATTGACCGTTGATGATGCAAGGTAGGGATTGTCGGGGTTCGGTCACTGCTACTCAATAAAACTACTTTTTTTCGTAAAAATGGTTTTATTGTGCCGACGTTTCGGCTTGAACTTCAAGCCTTCATCAGGGCTGTAAAACAAGTAGGACATATTTAACACTAATATATACACATATCTATCTAAATATACCTAAAATGTACGAAAATATCCATACCTAACATATCCATTTTTACGAAAAAATGTAGTTCTATTAAGTAGCAGTGACCGAACCCAGACAATCCCTACCTTAATTATTATTTCATATTCATGGGTTTTATATTCATATTTTATATACATATAATATATTTTATTGACATATTTCATATTTTATCTATTTAGACATGTTTCATGTCTATAGGATAACCTGGTATATAACAAATGTTATATATTTTAACATAAAGTGGATTATGACTCCACTAACAGTACCTAGTAATAGTGTAGTGATGACACATGATACTTTTTTTTTTTTAAATCAGAAATTTGGCATTTATACCATTAATAGCAGAGTGAGGTGCTAATGACCTTGGCAGTAGAAGCACCTATAATCAATAAATAAAAAAAAAAAAAAAAAATAAAATAAAAAAAAAAAAAAAAAATAGCAGTGTTTTTAAGTATGGCCGGGTTTAGACGTAACAGCTCCTATACATAGATTGATTATTCAATTTCATATTTTATATTAATATTTTATTTCATATCGAACATAACATGATTTAATTTCATCGAAAACGATTGTTTCTTATGTCCCCCGCAAAAACAAAAGTGTTGTTTTGTTATCAAGTCTACAGTTTTCTACGATTTCTCTTAAATAGCAATGTAATCTCGTTGCTGAGGCAAATTTCTCCGCACGAAATAGGGTTTGCACCTATGAGGTGTAGCGCCACTATGGATGTCCCAAAAAGGGGCGCCACTACTGTAAGGTTAATAAGTTCCTGTGAGAGTTTCAAGTAGGCAGTTGGGCAACATTTGGCGATCCCAGACTGTCCCTGGGCACACCCAGCCTTTAATTCATTTATTAATGGGAATCTGCTCATTTCTTTTTGCTTTTTCTCAAATATTTTGGTGACATTTTGCTTCTTCACAGATATTTCTTGTCCAAACTTTGCATCAATTTTTTAAAGACATATATAGCCTCATCTAAGAATTTTCTTTGTCACACTTAGCTGTTTCAAGAATATTTTGGAGGAATAAATTGCCTTTTCACAGATATTTTTGGACCGTACAATACCTTTAAACAGGTAGCTGGGGCATAAATTGCTTTTTTACTGATATCTTTTGAATGAACGTTCTTTTCATAGGAAATAATTTCCTATCTATTGATAATGGACCACAAATATAAAACCAATATAACTTTCTAGTTTTTACAAATACCACCTTACATGTTACAGACCCTCCGAGCGGTGTCAAACTAAAGCATAGTCCTGAGCTGGTTGTGAAGAGACGTTCGATGACCCTCTACTGCTCGGTGGAAGAGCGAGGCAGGCCAGCCAACACGAGCTTCAGGTGGACGAGGGGAGGACTTCCTGTTCCAGACATCAGTACTGCCAACTACACCATTCAGTCTGTCACCTTAGCTTCAGAAACCAACTTTACCTGCACTGCTGTCAACTTAGGGGGCGAGTCTGAACCAGCGACTCACTTCATCAAAGTGCATGGTTTGTAACATTTTTTGAAATGCTAAATTATTTATATATATATGTATATATATGTATATATATGTATATATATGTGTGTATATATATATATATATATATATATATATATATATATATATATATATATATATATACATAAATATTAGAAAAATGACCTCTTCCTTTAAAGGCCTTAGACCAAAACTCATTCTTATAATATTCTTGCCAATGGCCATAGCCACGTTGAATACATCGGTTGCCGTAGATCACCGAAGTTAAGCAACGTCGGGCATGGTCAGTACCTGAATGGGTGACTGGCCATGTGCTGTTGGCATTATAAAAGGGTGACAACCTGTAGATAGCTCGGCACTAATAGCCCAAAATAGATGATGTTAAAAAAAAAAAAATATATATATATATATATATATATATATATATATATATATATATATATATATTATAATATTCTTTTAATTTACCTAAATTATTTCCAGCCATCCTTGGGTTTTTCTTTCAAAGGGATCGTATGTGTAATTTTTTTTCTTTTTTTTTAAACAAAATTGGCGTTTTTACAAGGACACCATCACTTTTTACCAGGTTACCTCACAGATTTTTTTCCTTTTAGTGATTTGTTGTAGTACTTACAAGAATATTAGTCACATATTTTTTTAAGTGCTAATTTGTCGATTTAAGGATTGAAAATCACCCTTAAATTTTACCATCAAAACAGGGTTTTTTATATCTCAAAAAGTTTTAGAATTTTTTTAATGAAATCACCGGTAATTTTTGTCTGATGTAAAGGCATATTTTTTGACTATGGGCATAACTTTTCTGCAAAAGGGTTGCAATACTTATTTTTTAAGGGGTAAAAGTGCAATTTTTATGTTTTTTTGTGTGTGAAAAAATTATTATTTTAGCTGGATTAGGTTATAAATGCATTATCATGTAGGGCGAAAAAAAAAATTAAGTTGACGTGTTTAAAGGTTTTTTGACATTTAAAATTTCACGAAAGAATGGAAGTCCTTCTGAAAGATAGGAATAAAATATTTCTAAAATATGCTCTTTAAAAAATCTTACAGAAATATTTTTTGAAAATATTATGAAAACAGTACCCAATATATTTCTGTGCCTTTTTATAAGAAAATATTTGCCGTTTATTTAATTCAAAAAGTCCTAGGACTTTCGAGATATAAATTAAAAATCTGTTTTGGTGGAGAAGTTTAGCAATTTTTGTCTTTATATTTACAATAAAAGCGAATCAATAAATATAATGGAGATTGGAATGAGTATTTAAAATATTTAAAAATGTAACAAGCTATGATTTATACATGAAGACAGAAGTAAATGAAGGAGGTGGTGAATCTTCATTCAAAGGGAATCGGGAATCGGCGCTAAAAGCTCGTTTCTAAAGAGAACTCCCTCATAAAGAATTCAATATCACTCCTCAAAGAATATTAATTTTAACTTTTCATGGTGTACCTAAATTTAAATATGTATTAATTAAATATCTTACCTTTCAAAACTGCTTCATTTAACTCTCTTCGTAATTTTATATTTAATTGTCCTCTCCGAATAGCTTTATCTAAGCAGGTATTTTCATTTTCTGCAAATATCAACATTTTATAAATTCTGTTGTTCTGTAAATATTAATTAGTTTCAAAATGTTAAACTAGAATATTTGATAAAATTATTACTTCACTTATGAATACAAAAAAAATTATTATAGCTGTTTTAAAACTTTTGTTTTCACACATTATTAGATCGGACAGCTTCAGAAATCTTTAATATTTATGATAAAAGTCCTTTTAAACCTTCTCTAGTTATTTTATAAGTTAATTAAATATTGTAATTTTTAATTCATTCATAGCTTCAATACTGAAATAAAAAATCTGTACTTTCCCAAGAATTTGGGTAGTGATGAGTGCATTCCTGAATAATTTGCTTATAATAACGTACATAAAAAAAAAACAAAAAAACATAAATAGTTCTGCTCTTTTACATTTGTAATGAGCATCTGTTTCAATTATTAATTTTGTAATTAATTTCCGTCTACAGTTTTGTACTATACTACACTACTTAATAAATACTCAAAAAATTCGCATTTTCGTCTACTGATCTTGATGAATAATAAATGGAACGGGATACAGTAATAACGCAGGATGGGGATACAGCACCTCCTACAGGTAGAAATCAGAACTCTACAACCTATACCAAGACATATCAAAACAGAAGTGCTCCTAGTGGGAGCTTTGCCAACCTATGTTTGGCGGCAGAATTCTATTCAAGTATAGTACAGAGTAAACCTCTATGAGTTAGGATCGATAAAGATAGCTATTTTCCTTCAGAGAAAAGTGCTGAAACCTAGCCACTTAAAGTAATATAATAAAAATATTTAATCCATAATAAAAAATTATTTAATCGTTCAATAAGCAATTTATTTGTCAAATTTTGTTATAGTTTTACAATTAAACTGTAATAAACTGTTGTAATTAAACAAACATTTTGCTGTTTGTTAAATACATACTCTCAGTATTCTTATTGTACGATCAACATAATATTAAGCAGAGAAACAGCTTTATATATATATATATATATATATATCATTATTTAAATAATTAGAAAGAATAAAATGTATATTTATATGTTATTCTTTCTAATAAAATATATATTTACATTTTATTCTTTCTAATAAAATATATTATATTTATATTGCCAACGGCCATAGCCACGTTGAATGCACCGGTTCCCGTAGATCACCAAAGTTAAGTAACGTCGGGCGTGGCCAGTACCTGAATGGGTGACTGACCACGTTCTGTTGGCATTATAGAACAGGGTGGCAACCTGTAGACAGCCCGGCATTAAACACACAAAAAAAATATATATATATATATTTATATTAAACAACACAAAATGTCATGTGTCTATGTGGGTTCAGAGCTTTCAGAGTTTTCTTTGAAAAAAAAGTACAGTTTTTTAAAAGTAGGGCTTAGCCCCTCAGAATGAAAATTCACAATATTTTTCGAGTAAGATAGAAAAATAAATTGTTTAGGCAAATTAATAGTAATAAGTTCTAATTAATGTATGTTCTTAATTTATCAAATACTTCCTTAATTTTTTCCCGGTGCCTAGTTATAAAAATTTGATTCTACACCCCGAGGCATGTTGGTAAGCTATACTAAATTGTTGCCCCCAGAATTGTTTGTCTAGCCCTCCCAGAAATGTTTGTCTAGTGCCACCTATGGCACTACTTAATAAACAAACAATTTTAATATCTTTGTTGTATTGATCTTAATTAACAATGAACATATCCCCATTGCAGAGAGAACAACCCCAAATTATGACAGAGGTTAAACTAGACGATTCTTGCCAAATTCAGCTATTCAGAAAACATCATCTCCTGTACTAGTGGCCAATTCAACCAAGGCCCTATATTACTTCCCAAAGTTTGATGTTTTCTGGTTTACTTCAATTTGAACATAATACAGTAAACTCTGACGTTTAGGGAATTATGTTTCATGAATTTCATGAAAGTGAAATTAATTCAATCCTAATTTTTAATGTTTTAATGTAATAATACATTTTTAAGAAAAAGAAGCTTTAAATGATTATTCTGTAACATGCAGGGAACCAGGAGCAGGAAAAATAAAATAAAAAAGAAAGGCTAAATAAAATTAGGCTTAGCATATAATAGAACCTATATTTCCTAGTTTTTAAACCTATTACTTATCATCAATTCATTATTACACCCATTTAACAATTAATTAATCCCTTTTTAAATTATTCCCAATCACTTTCCTAATTAATATTAATACCCACTCAACATATTTAACCCTTAATTATCAATAGCCATTTGAAAACTAGAACTGTGCTCAGGACTAATAAGATTTGACAAGTGAAAGCAGAGGCTTACAAAGGGTCTTCGGCATCTGCATTTCTTCCACGTCACCTATTCAATCAACAGGTTACGAGTCACTCAGATCTGCTTACTTGTCCGGCCCCGATCACACTACCACTCCCTATTGTCTAGGCCCTCCTCTCCTCCTAGGCCTGGGCAGCTACGAGGTAAGGTCCAAAAGTTTCCGGCCTGGGATAGACGGAAAGGTGAAAGAAAAAAACTGGTTTTACTGTTTTTCAATATATTCTCCTTTATGTTCAACACATTTAATACAACGCTTTGGCAACATTTCTATGCCATGAAAAAAATAATTTTCTTCTTTGTTAAAAAAATGTTCTTCCACTGCTGCTTGGAGCTCTTTGTCGGTGTTAAATTGCCTTCCACGAAGGTCAGATTTTAACTTTGAGAAAAGGTAGAAATCGCTAGGGGCCAAGTCTGGGCTGTAGGGTGGATGAGAGATTTCTTGGAATCCACAGTCCTTCACAGCGGCCTTGGAAATCAATGCTGTGTGGACAGAGGCATTGTCGTGAAGGAGGCGGACACCTCTGCTTAACTTCCCTCGCCTCTTCTCTTTAATGGCGTCTCGTAACTGGTGAAGTAGGGCTGCATAGTACTCACCATTCATTGTGGTATTCCTTTCTTTAAAATCTATCAGTGGTATTCCTTTACAGTCCCAAAAAATTGTGGCCATTACCTTTTTTGTTGACTGCGTGACTTTTGCCTTTAAAGGAGGCGCTTCTCCTGGTCTTCTCCATTCCATGGACTCTCTTTTGCTGAGTGGGTCATAATATAGAACCATTGTCTCATCCCCAGTTACAATTCAGTCCGAAAAATTCCTTGGGTCGGCATTATACTTGCGTAAAAATTCATTGCAGCAGTGAACTCGTTCATGTTTTGGAGCAGCTGAAAGAATTTTGCATCTTGCACTAACCTTGTTCATATGCAAATGTTCTTTGATGATCCTCAAAACATTTGTTTTTGAAAGCCCTAACCTCGCTGCTATTTCCTTGGTTTTTAGTTGCCAGTCAGAAAGCAATTCAGATTCCACAAGTTGGATTTTTTCAGAATTGACAGCTTCCAATGGGCGACCAGACGTGGGTCATCTTCTAGACTTTCTCTCCCTAACTTAAATAATTTTGCCCATTCTTTCACTGTGGAATACGAGGGGGAGGACTGCCCATATACACAATCCAAGCGCTCTTTAATTTGCGCAGGAGTAAGACCCTCTTTACAAAATAATTTAATTACCGCACGGTACTCAAGTTTGAACATTGTAAAAATGGGGAGTTTCCTTCAAGGCTGGACACTGACTGAAAAGACTGAGGAAGTGCGGGCAATGGGTATGGAGTGAGCAGGCATGGACCTGCATAGGCGTGCAGGTCCCGGCACGTTTGAAGGAGGGGAAGTAGGACAGGCCGGAAACTTATGGACCTTACTACGTAGTTCCTATTACCCATAGATAGCAGGGCAGTCCACTATCTATTGCTATTACTAAATATCTACACACTAAACATACAAAACAACCAAACATACTAAAACTACTAGTAATAATAACTATGGTTACAATTCGCTCTTTTTCTTTATTAGATAATTTATTTATACTTTTAAGAATAATTTAAATTACAAAGTTTGAATTAGTAAAGTATAAATCTACTGTTTCCTTTGTAACATTTTGGCAAATTCTTAAAATGACAGAAATAATGTTTTGATGCTTTGTTAATATATTTTCTAGCTCCCCCGACGTTTATCAAGAGGCTGCCACCTTACTTTGGAGCTCTCATGACTGCACAGAGCATCAGCATGACTTGTAGAGTGGAGTGTTCGCCAATTTGCTCGATAATGTGGCTGAAGAACGGACATCGGTTCGACACAGGACCGCATGCTCGGTATTACGTCGAGAACAAGATAATACCACCGGACACCCGTACTAACGACTTTGAGTCGGTACAATCTACGCTGGTTTGGAATATGACCACCTGGCCCGGAGGACGACTAGACAGGATTGCCGACAACGCTAACTACACGTGCTACAGTACTGGGAATACTGTTGGTCAGGGTGTGAAAAGTTCAACATTCTTCGGTGTTGAGTGTAAGTTTCATAATGCTATGGTTGATAAACCTTTTATGCCCATATGAGCTGGTAAATTGTAGGGACTATACAATTTCATATCCATCATATACAGGGTCGCCCCAAAATTATGTTTATGCTTCAAGATATTTTCAGGAAATTTGATTCTGAGTAAAAACTTTCCTATCAAAATGGGTCCGGAAATGCTTACTGGAGGCACTGGAGCTTCAAAAACTGCTAAAACCACATTTTCAAGCTTTAATTACCGATAACTTCTCATGTACTGGTTTTAGAGAGAGAAAAAAAGCTTCAAATGGAAGTTTCAAGCCCCTAAATTCTCTACATTTTGTACCAAGGAATATAATTTTGCATAAAGGGATATGGAGATTTGTTCTATCTTTAATTAAATATCAAATTAATTAAACGAGGAATCGACTTTCCTATAAGCACCTTGATGTTTAAACATAACTTTGGGGCCACCCCTGTATTACACATTTATTCAATAGAAACATTTTTTTTAAATGTTTTATGACGAGCTCTTACTTTAAATGGTTAAGAAGTCACCAAGAGCCTTCTGTCCTGCAGAGATTTAAAACTCTGAAAAACACTGGATGTTGCAGTTCAACACTGGTGTACTCAATCAATCAATCAATATTTATTTGAACCAATACATATCGTATTTTTTACAAATGGTTAAGGAACAATTAACAAAATAAATTATAAACTAAAAAGGAAACAGCTATAAAAAAAAATATAAAAAATAAATAAATAAAAAATAAAACGCAACATTTTGAGTTAGTAATTGACGGGATAAATTATTGCAAATGAAAGCAGTCTTGATAACATCTTGGCTTCAGTCTTGTTGCAATCTTCTCTCCAAGTTGGTAGTAGCTGGCTCCTTCTATTGTTGGTAGTTTATCATAGTGCCTTTGGGTGAGTTTTTCAATGTGCTCTGCGGAGTGGACAACCCCGAGCTCTCTGTGGATTTGTGTGTTTCGTATAAAAGGAGGTGCATTTAAAATAATTCGAAGAATTTTATTTTGAAATGTCTGAAGTCTTCGTCTGTTTGTGTTACTGGTACTGTACCAAACTGGGCATGCGTAAGTTAGTAATGGAAGTAATAGAGTTTTGTATAGCAGAACTGCGCATTTGTGTCTAAGTGGTGTTTTCTTGTTTAAAAGTGGGTATAGTAGTCTTAGTCGTGTGTGAGCCAATTGAAGTTTTAAGTTAATGTGAAGTCTCCAAGTCAGTCTAGTGTCGAAGTGTACGCCAAGGTAGCGCACACTTTGGTCCCTAGGAGTCCAAGGAACTCGGGCCTGTCCAATCCGCAAGCAAGGAGAAGTCCTGTCATCGAAGTGCCTCAGTGCAAAAATCTTTGCTTCAGTCTTCGAAGGATTGAGCCGGAGTTTCCACCTTTCGAACCACGAAGTGATGCTGTCCAGTGATGATTGGAGGTCTGCGATGGTTCCTGGAACATCATCTCCTTGACTCATGACTAGCGTATCATCTGCAAACAGAGCGACCGTGGCAGTTTGAGGCTCGGGGATGTCATGGGCGCAGAGACCAGCAGAGACGCTTACTTTTCGGCTGACAACACTGGTGTACTGGAATCTTAGCACCAGTTGTACTTGTGGCAATTAGAATTTTGAAAAGTGATGAGGTTAAACTGAAATTAAAACCTCTTTAACCCCTTCAGGTCTAAATTTTTATTTCTTGATAAAAAAAATTTATTTTCCTGCCATAGTTGTGTATTGCTCTTGTGAAGATTCCTGATTTTTTTCAGAATTTTATGGTTAACCTGACATGAGTTATGTAATGTCCAGTATACTGGACATTGGTTCTAAAGTAATGCGATTTGTGGATGAAAACCGAAATTCAAAATTTCGAAATATTAAAAAAATATTTAATTAAAGCAGTAATTTATTAACAATTTATAAGAAATTAATTCAGAAAAAATAAATTTGAAAAATTATTAGTAAATATTATGGTAAAAGCTCAAATATAATAAGGTATTGTAAAAATAGATTAGAATTTTAGACATGAAATTGTTGTCAGCGCAACAATTTAATAATGAAAATAAATGAAATTGAAATATTTTCAGTCTAGTCTCAAAAATAGATATTTGATTATTTAAAAAAACCAAAAAAACATAAAACTAATAAGAATATATTTTTTGAAAATCATGTGAACGGACAGATGATATTTTTGAATGGTTTGGGCGCCTTCTAGCCCATACCATTCAGAAAAAGTTATTGATTATTATGGTACTCAAAAAAACAATTCTGACAACATAAAAACAAAATATAACAGTAAATATTTGAAAAATAGATAAAAAATATTGTTACATCTAATATGAGGGTTGACTTCCCATGTACAGTATACTGGACATTGATTTTCAAGAATTCGTAGACACCTTTTTACAAACTTTATTGATAAAATTGAACTTCCAACCTTTAAAAAGATCATGTACATTAAATTCGGAGGAGTTTTATTCATTAAAAAGAAAGCATTTGGACTAAATATGTAAAGAAAAGTCAATAACTTTTAGAATCCATGACTGCCCGTGGTGGATCAGAGAAGATTTACACATAACCTTTCAAAATCGAATGGAATCATTTTATATTAGATGTCAAGTGGAAGAAAAACACATAGAGCTTCAAACCAAAGTGGTAGTAAACATCTATCGACCCTAGGCGGTATGATACAAAGTAAAGAAGTTATGTCCAGCCGGCTGGACAATGGAACTGAAGGGGTTAATACATAGAGCTTCAAACCAAAGTGGTAGTAAACATCTATCGGCCATAGGCTGTGTGATACAAAGTAAAGAAGTTATGTCCAGCCGGCTGGACAATGGAACTGAAGGGGTTTAAACCTGTAGATTACAGCAGCGCTCTACCCTGTGTGGCTGGGTGCGGTCAGACTTGTCTCCTTTGCCAGACATCTAAAATTGGGGATGTGGAATTTATTTTTGCTTTTTGGCCTGCTTACAGTCCAAGTACTAACTATTTTTTCTTGCTTTCGACACTGTTCCAACGGCATTATTCTTACAACAATAAAACCATTTTTTCTCAAAAAAGTAGGAAAGGTCGTACACTTTTCCCTCCAGCTTCACCGTCTATTTGTACAGGCTAAAGTGAAAGGTTATCCTTCATATTTGGAGGCAGTAAGCCTTGTCATTTATAACATTTTCGTTTATTCCTTGAGTGATATGATACGTTTAGGGAAAAAAATAAATTAAATCGAAGTGTATTCATATATTATTGGCCTTCTGCCTATTTCGCCAATTACTTGATCAGTGTGAAAGTACCATTTAATTATTAGTTATTTTCCGTTAATTTTAGACCCTCCAGAGAACCTGACAGTGTCGAGCAAGGTGGTGAACGTAATCGAAGGTAACATCCCTGAGAAAGTGCTCTGTCGAGCTAGAGCATATCCCGAAGCATCGTACCAATGGCGTAAAGAAGGAGACTCGGAAATCATCATCAAAGGCAATGCGCTCATCCTCAATCATCCCATCGCGAGGAAGAGCGGTGGTAACTACGTCTGTGAAGCGTACAACAGGCATGGGAACAATACTCAGGAGACGTACATCAACGTATTATGTGAGTGATAACTAATTATTTTATTCTTCATGTTTTCATTGCTTAAATATCTAGATAATTACATAAGTTAAAATCTATGACCATCCAAAAACTTAGAGGCAAGCACAGATACTTGGATTCATAATTATATTGTTTAATTAGCATGCTGTCAAAGCATGGACAAATTACTAAAAGCTTGAAACTCTATTAAATAGGACATACTAGCTGATGTACCCATAATTGAAGGGATCGGGGCAAAATAGTGCCAAGCGACATTTTTAATAAAACGTAACTGTAGCTGTTATATGTTGAATATTATATGGTACTATCAGTTTACATGGTTAGGGGCATCAAGAATAAGTAGCATACAGATCACTTTGTAGTCATATCTTAGTAGCATGATCATAGACTGTCCCACATAATATCCGGCATATCGCAACTAAAGTTAAGCTTTGTTAAAAATGTTGCTTGGCACTATTTTGCCACAACCCCTTCAATTGATGTATTTATAAAGAAATAAAAAAGACCGACTCATCTTAGCTTGGTTCCATTCATATCCCTAGTGCCATTAGTAAAGGTATATAAGCATTTATTAATACGTTTTGATCTTTCGTGAAAATATACAATGAAATCTCGAAGAGAAGTACCTAAAATAAGATTTTAATGGCCACAACGCCCCCATTTTACAAGAAAACTGATTGTATCCTAAGCAGAAATTATTCCATCCTCTTTCTCAACGTTGAACACCTTGAAGACTCAACTCCACTGTTTTAACATAAACCATCCGCGTAAAACGTCCACAAGGAGGAGAGACTCCTTGCACATCAGACGCTGACCGATGAGAGTGCAAGAGACTGACTAGACACAGTATTGTTCTAGCTTCTCACTTGATGGAGAGGCCTTTTAGATTCGAATGAGGGAAAATGTGTTATATTAATTTAATTTTAATTTTAACGTCCATTATTATTAACAAAAAATTTTAGGACGGAATATCTATAGGTTACCACCCTTTTCTATCCAGGATAGGGCTTATCCCTTTTCTTTTTTTCAAAGAAAGGCCACCACCCCATAGCAGGAATCCAACTTTTCCGACCTTTGGCACAGAGTGTTAAGTGCTCACGCCTTAACACTCCCGGCCACCGGGCCTCCATGTGTTATATTAACATTTTATATTACTACTAAATAGTAAGATATATTTTTATATGTGTAATATTATTATATATTCCAGAATATAAGTATTGAATACAAATATTCCTTTACTCTTTGTTTCACTGCCATTATTTTTAATTTTCTGCGTGTACTTTATTTTTTTATTTAAATTTTAACATCCATTATTATCAACTAAAAATTTTCGGACGGGTTATCTATAGGTTACCACCCTTTTCTAGCCAGGATAGGTCTGATGCCTTTTCTTTGAGTGCTTTATTTAAATCGCATTTATTTATGTTGGAGGTATCACAACAATATATATAAATTTTGATGGGATCCTTTTTGCTATCTAGTAGGATCGATGAAGATTGGAAGAAGTTTTCATAAATTACTTTATGACTGCAATGTTAAATAGATAGATATATTTCCAGAAATCCAAAGTTTTGGAAATTGGACAAGTCAAAAAAGCAAAAAACAAAAACGAAACAACATTCCTTGTTAATAGCTACATTCCTTCCGACAGTGCTAAAAGACAATTTATTGATAGTGCAACAGATAATACATGCTAAAAAAATGAATACAAGAAAAAAGAAGCCTAGAGTGGACAAACTTTTGATGTATATACAAACATATAAAAACTGTTGATGTGTCTTTATTGGATGAAACAGAAATATATCATGAAATGGGTTAATTCTACATAATGTACTGACAAGACCTTCATTTTATTTTTTAGATTAAAATTTCATTGAGTTATTATATATGTGTTTTATTTTTGAACAGTATTCATACTTATTTGAATTTAATCAAATGTGCCAATTTTATTCACACATTTTTTGTTTTACTTCATTTTCTGCAGATAAACCGGAATGTGGAATAATAAAAAAGAAGGACATCGAAGGAAGAGTTGTACTGGAGTGCACTGCTATAGCCAACCCTGAGGCTGTGGATTTCATCTGGAAGATCAAGAACGAAAACGATACAATTGACGAACACGTAGAGAAGAATGGACTTCAAAGCATTCTGACTTTAGAAGCGAGGGCTGAGAATTCCAGAACATACCTATGTCTTGCAAATAATTCTGTCGGCATTTCAGTGCCTTGTGAAGTGGATGTTGTAGGTATGTGATCAAAACAGTATTGTTTAATCTTTTTATGTTTGATAATAAGTTCTAGAGGCGTTTGTGTGCTTACGAACAAGGTATAAGTTTATTTGTTTGTTTGAGAGTGGAGTCCATAGTATGTTGTGTGTTTTTGAGTGAAGTCCATAGACCTTTGTATGCTTGGGAACGTAGTTCTTAGAACATTGTACATTTGAGAGTGAAGTCCCCAGATCTTTGTGTGCTTGGGAACGAAGTCCTTAGTACATTGTATGTTTCAGAGTGAAATCCCCAGATCTTTGTGTGCTAGGGAACGTAGTTCTTAGAACACTGTACGTTTGAGAGTGAAGTCCCCAGATCTTTGTGTGCATGGGAACGAAGTCCTTAGTACATTGTATGTTTGTGAGTGAAATCCCTAGATCTTTGTGTGCTAGGGAACGTAGTCCTTAGAACAGGGTTTGTTTGAGATTGAAGCCCCCAGATCTTGGTGTGCTCGAGAACGTAGTTCTTAGAACATTGTTTGTTTGAGAGTGAAGTCTCCAGATCTTTATGTGCTTGTGAATGTAGTCCTTAAAAGATTGTGTGTTTGAGAGTGAAGTCCATAGAACTTTGTATGCTTGGGAACGTAGTTCTTAGAACATTGTGTGTTTGAGAGTGAAGTCTCCAGATCTTTATGTACTTGGGAATGTAGTCCTTAAAAGATTGTATGTTTAAGAGTGGAGTCCTAAGTACATTGTGTGTTTAGGAGTGAAGTCCTCAAATTTTCAGCATAAGTCCTTAGAACATTGTATGTCTATATATATATATATATATATATATATATATATATATATATATATATAATCATTGAAAGTTGTTAAATGCAAATGTCATAAAAACTAAGTAAATGAAGTAACAATTTAATAATGAAAGCTAGAAAATGAAATAAAGAAGTAAATAAATAATGTATTTCTGAATGTTTAATAGCATTCCTGGAGAAAAGTAGCCAGTTCAGTGCAAAAGGTAGGAACATGTACACAGAATATTGCATGACATAGACATAAGTGTTTTGTCCATAAATTTTGATCAGAAAAAAAATTCTATTCTCTAATTGTAGTTAGATATCGTCGATACAAAAGCAAACTAACGAGTATGAAAATCACCACTTTTCAGAGTGGAAAAGTATTTATTCATAACTTTTTTTGGACGGTCAAATATTCGGCAGAGTTGACCTTTTGATAGTGGAATACTTTCCCTTTAATGGAGTGAAGTCAGATTGAAGAATTTGCCGTAAATAAGTCCAGCAGAAATTATTAAAGATGGACAATGAATGATGCATTTTTTCATATTTGTTAGTTTGCATTTGTATCGACGATATGTCAGATCCTTTTTCATTAGACAAGATCTAGTTTAATAGAGATGGAATATTTTTTTGTCCTGTATATAAGAATAATGAAAGTTTACACTTATTTGAAGGATAACAAACGCATTCTTACAATGTACAAAGATTTCCATGTATTAACAATTTTTCTTAAAAACCTAAAGCAGGCCATTCACTTCCAAATTGCAGTACAACTTAGTAGGACTACTAGTTGGATAGTCGACTCCACTCACGCTCCGACTTGGTATCCAACTTTAGTCCTAGTCTGTTTTCTTGACTGTGTAGGTTACTCACGATCCGATTTGCTGTCCAACTTTAGTCCTAGTCTGTTTTCTTGACTGTAGGATACTCACGATCCGATTTGCCATCCAACTTTAGTCCTAGTCTGTTTTCTTGACTGTGTAGGTTACTCACGATCCGATTTGCTATCCAACTTTAGTCCTAGTCTGTTTTCTTGACTGTGTAGGTTACTCACGATCCGATTTGCCATCCACCTTTAGTCCTAGTCTGTTTTCTTGACTGTGTAGGTTACTCACGATCCGATTTGCCATCCAACTTTAGTCCTAGTCTGTTTTCTTGACTGTGTAGGTTACTCACGATCCGATTTGCCATCCAACTTTAGTCCTTGTCTGTTTTCTTGACTGTGTAGGTTACTCACGATCCGATTTGCCATCCAACTTTAGTCCTTGTCTGTTTTCTTGACTGTGTAGGTTACTCACGATCCGATTTGCTGTCCAACTTTAGTCCTAGTCTGTTTTCTTGACTGTAGGATACTCACGATCCGATTTGCCATCCAACTTTAGTCCTAGTCTGTTTTCTTGACTGTGTAGGTTACTCACGATCCGATTTGCTATCCAACTTTAGTCCTAGTCTGTTTTCTTGACTGTGTAGGTTACTCACGATCCGATTTGCCATCCACCTTTAGTCCTAGTCTGTTTTCTTGACTGTGTAGGTTACTCACGATCCGATTTGCCATCCAACTTTAGTCCTAGTCTGTTTTCTTGACTGTGTAGGTTACTCACGATCCGATTTGCCATCCAACTTTAGTCCTTGTCTGTTTTCTTGACTGTGTAGGTTACTCACGATCCGATTTGCCATCCAACTTTAGTCCTTGTCTGTTTTCTTGACTGTGTAGGTTACTCACGATCCGATTTGCTATCCAACTTTAGTCCTAGTCTGTTTTCTTGACTGTGTAGGTTACTCACGATCCGATTTGCCATCCAACTTTAGTCCTAGTCTGTTTTCTTGACTGTGTAGGTTACTCACGATCCGATTTGCCATCCAACTTTAGTCCTAGTCTGTTTTCTTGACTGTGTAGGTTACTCACGATCCGATTTGCCATCCAACTTTAGTCCTAGTCTGTTTTCTTGACTGTGTAGGTTACTCACGATCCGATTTGCCATCCAACTTTAGTCCTAGTCTGTTTTCTTGACTGTGTAGGTTACTCACGATCCGATTTGCCATCCAACTTTAGTCCTTGTCTGTTTTCTTGACTGTGTAGGTTACTCACGATCCGATTTGCCATCCAACTTTAGTCCTAGTCTGTTTTCTTGACTGTGTAGGTTACTCACGATCCGATTTGCCATCCAACTTTAGTCCTTGTCTGTTTTCTTGACTGTGTAGGTTACTCACGATCCGATTTGCTATCCAACTTTAGTCCTAGTCTGTTTTCTTGACTGTGTAGGTTACTCACGATCCGATTTGCCATCCAACTTTAGTCCTAGTCTGTTTTCTTGACTGTGTAGGTTACTCACGATCCGATTTGCCATCCAACTTTAGTCCTAGTCTGTTTTCTTGACTGTGTAGGTTACTCACGATCCGATTTGCCATCCAACTTTAGTCCTAGTCTGTTTTCTTGACTGTGTAGGTTACTCACGATCCGATTTGCCATCCAACTTTAGTCCTTGTCTGTTTTCTTGACTGTGTAGGTTACTCACGATCCGATTTGCTATCCAACTTTAGTCCTAGTCTGTTTTCTTGACTGTGTAGGTTACTCACGATCCGATTTGCCATCCAACTTTAGTCCTAGTCTGTTTTCTTGACTGTGTATGTTACTCACGAGCCAAAAAATGTCTCGAGTGCAAAACAATGACGCCCCAAGGTCAAGCACTGACTGACCTAAGTTGAATGACTTTGATCCAAATTCCCCACTCACGCTCCAACTTCGTCGCCGGTCGGATGTCGGATCTTTGAGTAGTCCCTCTAGATGTTCCAACTCGTCCAACTAGATTTCCAACAATCCAAAAAGCCCATTCATGATCCGACTAGTTGTCCGACTTCCAATGTTGGACCACTGCAAATCGGAATGTGAATGGCCAGCTGAATGTACTTTGAAGTTTTGAAAATGGCATGAACGTTTATTGATAAATGATTTTCAGTCCTCTGAACAATGTTTATATGAATAATGAGTCCTTTGTAGGTGATATACGATTTATTTTCTTTTAGCACACAGATTTTTTTTTTTTGTTGGTCCTTGCTTGGAAAAGAGCTTCATTTTGAGTTCTTGATCACTCCTGTTGAGATTGACACTATAAGGCTGTTAAAATCCAGCAAAAAAACACTTGGTCTCGTACAACGCAACTGCAACCACGGGCTCACAGTTACTTGTGACTGGTTTCATACTGATTTAAAACCAGTTGTGTCGTGTTGGCCTTCTCATTCAAATACACTGCCGAGGTCACAAAAGAGTTGCGCGTGCAACTTGTTTGGAATTTGAGTTGCAGAACAGCTGCACCGTGTGCGCTGGGCCTAAGGCCACATGTTTGTTATATTGGAACAGAAATATGTATAAAACACTTGAAATGAATGGTAGATGTGTCTTATGAAAATTATCAATATTTGCCCATCAGGAGTAGAGGATCGCTTTGTACCCAAACCATTAATGTACATTTAAGGTTCATAATTTTTGTTATATTGTAAGCATAGCTTTGCTTATATTGTGCTATAAATCACTCAAAATTGATGATAGAAGTGGTTCATGAAAATAAGTAAAATTGTTCCATTAGGAGGGAGGGATTTCACTTAAAGATTCTCGGAACAATGCAAGTTTTTATTTCATGAGCTATAAATAGTAGAATATAAGTACTGCACAATATGGGAACTGCACCCTATTCGGAATGTTGGTTTTCCAGGGAGCATCAACTGGTGGAGGAAGCTGGAGTATGAAAGCATCATCATTCTCTTAGCAGTCATCGTTGGATTCATCATCGCAGGACTCATTGTTTGGGCTGTCTTCATCTTCTGCAAGAGGAAAAGAGCAGCAGACAAATGTGAGTACTTGATATTTAAGTATTTAGCAATCTTGCTTATATCAAATGAAGTTATCCCCGCCTCAAAAAAAAAAAAAAAAAAAAAAAAAAAAAAAACTAACGTTGAATAAAAGAGGCCAAGTTCCAGGCACCTCCCAAAAACAGTTTGCCAATAAAAGTTATGATGTCATAGTATTCGGCCAAGTTTTAGGCCCTTAATACCTTGTCAAGATCGTAATACCTCTCACTTATTTTTCCATTTCCAACTTGGCCAGTTTTGGTTGAATGAATCGAAAAATAGTTGCATATTTGTGTCTATTATTTGTATTAAATTAGTCCAACTGAATGGGTCGGGCCAAATAGTGCCAAGCAACATTTTAAACAAAATTTAACTTTAGCTGCTATATGTTGAATATTATGTGGAAATATCAGTTGAAATGGTTAGAGACGACAAGATTAAGTAGCGTACAGGGCTTGTAGTAATATTTTAGTAGCATTTGCATCATAGACTGCTAGTCCCACATAATATCAAACATAAAGCACCTTCAGTTAAGTTTTGTTAAAAATGTTGCCCGGCACTAGTTTGCCCCGACCCCTCCAATTATAGTCCGTGTCAAAATACTTTTTAGTACTACTGTTTATATATATATATATATATATATATATATATATATATATATATACATATACGGTTTCTTTCTCCAGAAGGAGAGGAGAACAATCGTTCCATCTAAAAATAGTACTCCCAGCGATGAAAATAACACCATAACATAGAAATCCTTACGGCGAGGAAAAAGACCACCAGCGCTCCTGACCCAAAGACACCATTGGCTTGCTGAATCTGAGGCTAGCAGCATATAAGCACCCCGGATCGAGAAACAACTCATTCCCTTGGCTACCACCAAGGAAGAAACAATGGCCTTTCTGACGAAGCTGGAGAGAATTCCAGCGAATTTTAGCAGGAAGAAGTAGGAGAGGAGAACAAGCGCTGGAAGAAAAAAAAACGTTCCATCTAAATATATAATATATAAACATATTTATATTTATTACTATGAGCACAAACCCACCCTACTTTTCAATATCTTAAGAACGTTACTATTTTTTGTTTTCATTGTGAATATTTATTACAAAATAAAGTTAATGTTTTATTTTTTCCAGATGCCACAGTCAATAAGGAGAATAAAAATGCTTCTCCAAATGATGTTCTTCTTCCAAATGATTCAGATAGTTATGAAAACGTTCCGTTTCACTTCATGCAAAGTGCCCCCAATAAGGTATGTCTTTATTTCAGTTTGTAAGTATGTATCGTGAAATGGGGTCAGATTGGTGAAATTGCTACAAACATTAATTTCTAGGATATGTTCATTTAACTGATACCAAAGGGTTAAACTTTGGTTATTGGCAAATATATAAGCGGTATTGTTTTGAACCAATTTTATCACACTGTACTGTGACCCAATTTTAAGGTATATATTTATTGTACTAGTTCTACAATTATTAGTTAATTTTTTTTTCTAATGTTTATTCAGAGAATTCAGAATTCTCAATGTGAGAGGAGAACAAGGCCGACTAGAAAACCCACTCACCACAGCAGCACGAGGGAAATCAGCAACCAGCAAATTCGAGACGATTATCACAAATATAAAACGACTCCTTATAACTCCCAAAACGGCTCGCCTCCAAGATCGGGTCACCACAAATCTCATCGAGCACACCACACAAGCCCGAGGAACCACGCAGAATATGCCTTCATAAAGTTTCAAGACATTGGACAAGAAATAGATGTCTGAGACGAAGGTATGTAATATTCCTCATAATAAACTGGTTATAAGGGGGCAAGCACTAATGACTAAACTATGCATTATATACCAGTTTTAGGTCTTAACATGGGCATATATAGAACATATTTTCGGAAGGGGCTGGGAGAATTTCGGGGGGGGGGGGCTGAGAGCATTTGGGGGAGCATGGGATACTAACAATCTAGAACTTGGAATAGTTAGCCAATTAAAACACTATTACACCCAACAAAATATAAATATAATTTTCCCTGGACTAATCGATCTTATTAAATTATTTTTAAGGTTTTTATGACACCCTCAGCCCTATGCACGCCTGTGGCCCTTAAACCCAAATCGCCCTCCTCAATATAACTTTTTCATAAATGAAGGATTTGCAAATTTAATTTATATTATTTATTAGTGCTGAATTAATTTAACTCTTTTCTTGTTTACAGTAGCAGTTGGAGTTATAAAACTCCAGCGGAAATACTAGTACCTGAATTTCAACATATAAATTGAGAATGGCGGAAACAGGATTTTGGCAATTGTCTACATAAACTTGCACGGCTACAAACGATTACTGAATTCCAAGTAGTTTATGGAAAAATTAATTCTAATGAATCTTAATTACATGAAAATACCAATAAACTGAAATACGAGGATGTTTGACAAAAATGTTTCTCCAAGAGAATAGGAAAGGCGAAAGCAAGATAATCTTGGGCTGTTCTTCAAGAAAACAGCAAGCTATAATATAAAGTCAAAGGCAAGTATAAAGGGTGCATGAATAGAGCTCACTTTTCTTTCAATAGCTTAAATAAAACATTTAAAAAAATATCAAATTTAATACAAATTTTTAAAACATTTAATATAAAATTTTATATTAAATTTTATGATTTTTTCATAAAATTTAATAAAAAATAATTAATTTAAATAAATTTACGATTTCAATAAATTTATTATTAGTGTTTAGATTCTAAGTTGAAGACTAAGATGTAGTAGGAAGTTGGTAACAGCTTTATTCAGTTCTTAGATATATTTTTTATAGTTATTAATGTTGAAATTTTGGATAATATTGAATCGCTAATAAGGGAACATCTCCGTTTCCGGAGATGATATTTATAATACTTGGTATAATTATTAAACACGTGAAAATAATCTATACGTATTTTTTGTATTGGTGGAATCGTATGTTTAAGGGGTGAAACCACCCTTCCAAATTACACCTCAAATATTCTAACTTTTAAACTATTGATGATAGAAAAAAATGTTATGGTATTTTACATACAAAACAAATATGTAAATAAATTGTTTAAATAATAATTTATCTGTAACAAAAACATTTTTTGTACCTTTTTTTACTCGACATTAACATTTTTGTAATGAAACAAAAGAATATGAATAGGTTGCTAAATTTAATGATGTGTGATATTTTTAATTTCCATCTCGGAATTTGGTGTATATCAGTATGATAGATGCGCACACTGTACAATCAACAGCGAGGTGCGGTACATGACGAACAACGCAGTTATTTTACTTTTATAAAAACAAATACGAATACATCAAACTAAATTACGTCTTGTATAAAACAGGGGGATTTATTAACTTTCTTAGCTCTTTGAGGATTACTGGATATTGCTCTATAGAACGCAAATACCATTGTCAATGAAAGCTGCTTATTTCTGTTGGTTTTTATTTACAATGGTTATAAATAAATTATAATTTAAACAATTTATTTACATATTTGCTTTGTATGTTAAATACCATACATTTTTTCCTTATAATTTATTTTCTATCTACAATAGTTTAAAAGTTGGAATAGTTGTGGTTTAATTAGAAGGGTGGTTTTCCCCATTAACACATTCATAGCCCATTAGGTGAACAGTATAATTGCAAGAAACCCAATCTTTTTTTTTTTTACGGAGGCTGGGGACGCGCCTAGCGGGTTGTGGGCCTGGTGGGAAAGGAGGGGTGCACCCGCGAGGCGGGTTCTGTGCAATGAACGTGTTAAATGTGCGATTGGGCCATTATAAAAAATACCTATCGATTATTTTGATGTGTTTAATAAATGTACAAATGTATGTTCTTCATTAAAATCGGCTCCGGACACTTAAGGATGTTACTTTGTAAGTGAAATATATTATTAAATTATTAGTTTTAAAAATGTTATAATATTGATTTAACTGTTGCAATTGATTTTTTCGTCTTAGTTTTATGTACTTTTCCGGCAAATTACAACTAATTCATAAGGGGTTATTTTTTACAATTTCATTGTTTATAAAAATTATTAGCAAGCAGAAAAATTGCTCGTGTCATTCCAAATTTGGGTTTAAATCATCCATATTTAATTTTAAAGAATGATGTATTTAATAAAAGACATTCATAACTAATACATTTTCTACTTTTGTTTCAGAATCATTTTAAAAAGTGGTTTTGAAGGAATTTGACGGAAGTAGACACTTTGGCTTATATTGACAGGATTTTTAGATTTATATTGAATCTTTATGTAAAAAAAAAAAATGTTTGTACATACGTATCTCATTAGGAGCTGTTAATGTAATTTGAATTTAGTGTCAAGGTTTTGTATCTCATAAATAAAATAAGTGTAAAATTGTGAATAGGAATGCCGTTCCAGGTGGAAGTCAAAATCCTGATGTTCTTGTTTTGAACTTGTAAATAATAATTATTGTAAAGAATTGTAGAAAATATATAAAATTGTTATACACATGTCAATAATGAAAACAATTGTTGTATATTTTGTAAATATTTGTATATACTTGCATTCATGTTTTGATTGTATGTAAAAATGTTGTAAAATGTAAGTAGGTGTAAAATAAATATTTTGTTATTTTATTACATTAGCTGTTTCAGTTATTTATCCATTCAATAATACACCTCATATTTTCTTATTATTTTTATTTGTCGCCTTAGTATATTTTCTAAAATATCTCAATGGTTGGGAAATAGTTGTAAGTGGAAGGTGACCGTTTGAAACCTTACTAAATTCCAGCATATCAGTCCAGTGCTCGAACACTTAGCTAACCTCGCCCCCTTTCTCAAACAAAAATTATAAATTTGGCTTTTGGGGGTTTACCCCAAACCCAAAACACTAATTTGACCATGCCAGCCGTAATATTTGTTATATTTCAACGAAACTTGGTATTCGTAGTGGTAATATAGAGAGAAAAGTGAGATATAAAAATGAACTAAATCAGTTCATAAGGAGGGGGGTTTACTCCGGACCCACAATACCAATTCACCACTACCAGCCGTGATTTTTGGTATATTTTGACGAAACTCGGTATTCTTAGTCGTAATCTACAGGTAAATATGTGTTGTAAAAATGAACTAAATCGTTTCATTAGGAGGGGGGGTTTACTCCGGACCCACAATACCAATTCGCCACTACCAGCCGAGATGTTTGGTATATTTCGACGAAACTCGGCATTAGTAGTGGTAATCTACAGGTAAATATGTGTTGTAAAAATAAACTAACTCGGTTCATTAGGGGGGGGGGGGTGGTTTACTCCGGACCCAAATTACTAATATACTCATACTGGTCGTAATTTCTGCTGTATTGTAACGAAACGCGGTATAGTCGTGGGTAACTCATGAGAAAGAAGTGTTGTAAAATGAGCTGAAAAGGTCAATCGGAAAGGGGGTTTACTTTGTAATATATTTCAATAGAAAAGCCCGCCAGACGTAGGTTCACAAAGCCGCCGCAAGGAGCGCTTTCGAGAAACATTAAATCACCTACTTTTCCAAACTAATTTTTAGTTTGGGTATTCAGAAAAGATTAATTCAGTTGAAACTTGTTCCGGACGTTTGATATTCATCTAATCTATGATAGATATATTTTGGTTCCGTTTGGAGTTAGGGAAGTACTAGAAATAAAATATTTCATTAACAGCCATGAAAACGTTTGGGATTTTCGTATATTTTCTAAAATATCTCGAAAACGGTTGGGAATCATGGTAAGCGGAAGGTAACAATTCGAAAGCTAACTACAATACAATACAATACAATATTTCCGGGCTGACCTCCTCAGTGGGAGCGCACCGCGGCCAATCGACCTATTGTGCTTGCCCGTCGTTGTCTCCCCTCAGAGTATTACCTTCCAGTAGTCCAGAAGTCTCCTAATGGATATTTCACCTGGTTCAAGATTGGTATCCTTCGTGTCACCAAAGTACCTGAACCGTATATGATCCAACCGTTCACAGTCACGGATGAGGTGTAACGGCGTCTCTTCTTCTGCTCCACACCATCTACAGGTGGGGGAGTTGACCAGCTTCATCCTATAAAGGTGCTTATTCAGTTTACAGTGTCCCGTAATTATTCCAATTGCTTCTCTGAGTTCCATTCTGTTTAGGAGCTTCAGCTCCTTCCAGGGTTCTCCAGAGGGCTTTTGAATAAAGCATTTGGTGTGCCTCAAAGTCTGGTTCTCCCAAAGGTTTTGCTGCTTCCCACGCAGCCATTGGTAAGTTATCCGTTTGAATAACGATGGTGGTGCCCCACAAAAGGGAGCAGGGCCAATTGGTACAGTAGCGGCACCTCTTCCTGCAAGTAGGTCCGCTCTTTCATTGCCAGGGATTCCACTGTGCCCAGGTATCCAGTGGATCTCAACACAGTTTCTGTTCTTGGCCAATTCATTTAGTTCCATCCTACATTCCCTGACCAGTTTAGATTTAGTCATTGGGTTGCTTAAGGCTTTACAAGCAGCCAGGCTATCCGTTAGAATATTAATCCTTTTCCGGCTGTGTTGTGTTCCTCTCAATTGGATTGCGGCAGCAAGGATTGCATATACCTCAGCCTGGAAAACCGATGGCTCTCTTCCTAAGGCGATGTGGGTGCCCCCCCCTTGGCACCCCCTGTACCATATTCCTGAGCCAGTCCCCTCTGAGGTCTTTGATCCATCTGTGTAGACGTTGAATCCATTGGGTATGTTCATCGGTGTGGGCACCAGAGATTTCCGCTCCACTCCCGTGTTGACTAAAGCTAACTAAATGTTCTACAAAAAAATATTCCAAAGCAATTTTCGATTGGGCGATGTCAATCGTAGAAATAAGAAATAAGAGCTTAAAACTTCAAATGTGTTTGTTTGGTTATTTGAACGTTTTTTTTTTCTTTGTTTAAATCACTTTTAAATTGGTTTATTTTCTTTAAAACTGTATTTATCTGTAAAATTAGTATTATAGTAAAAGGAAATAAGAGACAGTAAGTTGTGTGTTTTTAGTGCGAACCTTGACAAGACCAGGGAGTCATTTTTCTATGTCAGGTAGTGAGGTATGAACCCTTGCAAACGTGACCTATTTGGGGTCATAAATTATTTCATGAAAGGTCTAACCAAAATTATAACTGTTTCTATTTTAACGTTTCCAAATGACATTTGGGATAAGAACGGAACCGCGCTAAGATGATGCAGTTCCTGCGAGTTGGACTTTTTTTTAGCACTTTCCTCCGAAGGAAAGTAGCTATTGAGGTTGGACTCATGACGGAACTTTTGAAAAATTTCTTCAAATCTTTATCGATCCTACCTAGTAGACACCGAAAATGACCCCCGTTAAAATTTATATATATCTATATATATATATATATATATATATGCATATATATATATATATATATGTGTCTGTTAACACGATAGCGGCCAGAGTTTTTGTTTTTTCGTCACGAAACTTGGTATAAAGCATTCAATTAGCAAACGATTGAACGAGTTCGTTAACCACCAAAATCGGTCCACCGGAAGGGGGGGTTTACCCCGAACCCAAAACACTAATTAGACCATTTCAGCCGTAATATTTGTTATATTTCAACGAAACTTGGTATTCGTACTGGTAATATAGAGAGAAAAGTGAGATATAAAAATAAACTAAATCCGTTCATAAGGAGGGGGGGGGTTTACTCCGGTCCGACAATACCAATTCGCCACTACCAGCCGTGATTTTAGGTATATTTCGACAATACTCGGTATTCATAGTGGTAATCTACAGGTAAATATGTGTTGTAAAAATAAACTAAATCGGTTCATTAGGAGGGGGGGTTTACTCCAGACCCACAATACCAATTCGCCACTACCAGCCGTGATTTTAGGTATATTTCGACGATACTCGGTATTCATAGTGGTAATCTACAGGTAAATATGTGTTGTAAAAATTAACTAAATCGGTTCATTAGGAGGGGGGGTTTACTCCAGACCCACAATACCAATTCGCCACTACCAACCGTGAGTTTTGGTATATTTCGACGAAACTCGGTATTCGTAGTGGTAATCTACAGGTAAATATGTGTTGTAAAAATAAACTAAATCGGTTCATTAGGAGGGGGGTTTACTCCGGACCCAAATTACTAATATACTCATACTGGTCGTAATTTCTGCTGTATTGTAACGAAACGCGGTATACGTCGCGGGTAACTCATGAGAAAGAAGTGTTGTAAAAATGAGCTGAATCGGTCAATCAGAAAGGGGGGTTTACTTTGTAATATATTTCAATAGAAAAGCCAGCCAGACATAGTTTCACAAAGGCGCCGCAAGGAGCGCTAGAGGGACTGTATCCGGTTCCTGCGTTAGATCAAAATACGATAATATGAGGATTTTGTATTTATTACGTAGTGTAATAGGTACCATGTGTAAACATAACTCTGGAAGCAAATTAATAATTTATCAGTTACACATTACAAAATTAAAAGAGAACTATTCATGTTTTTATTTTATTTATGTAGGATATTTTAAGCAAATTGTTCTGGAAAGCAGTCTACACTACCCAAATTCTGAGGAAAGTGCTTAGTTATGCAGCTCCTGCATGACGGACTTTTTATCTTCCTCATAGCAGAGAAACTTCTTTCGCACAAGGCTTTGTTAATGGAATATAAGCAGCTAGTCCATGGGCGTATATACGGGTGGGGACTGCAGCCCCCCCCCGAAATTTTGATTTGATCGGTAAAAATTGCATAAAACCCTTAAAAATAAATTAAATAAGATCATTTAGTTCATAAAGCATATTCTATTTTGGGTATAATAGCGTTTAAGTTGGCTAAAACTCTCCCAAGATTTAAATTGTTACCGGAAGTGGTCTCGGCCCCCCCCCGAAATTTTCCCAGCCCCCTCCGAAATTATTTTCTATATACGCCCATGAGCTAGTCTGATTGAGAGAGAACATACATTAATTAGAACTTATTAGGTCCTATTAATTTGCCTAAAAAAAATATTTTTCTAACTTGACCAAAAAATTGAGAATCTTCATTTTGGGTGACTAACCCTCCCCCCCCCTTTAGCCGTCACTGGGCGTTCGTAATTAAAGCTACTAGTCATGTTGATCTGTGGCTATTACAGAAACTAGGAACTCTCCACGTGCGCTTTCGTTCTGGTTTAACTGCCTTGTTTGCTCTGACTTTTATCCATAGGAATGCAGTTGGTAGAAAAAACAGCACACAAGGTAGTCCGCTACCAATAATGAGGAAAAGTCAACTTCTTATGTGCTAGGAAAGGAATTTTCAGAAAAACGCAGAAATAGTGGCAGGAAAGCCCCAATTGGCTTATAAATTTAATGTAAATTTATTTTAAGCAAATTATGTTCACAATGTTTTTTTAAACACTATTTGTTTATTTAATTTATAGAGTTCTACAACTTAGGCAACAAACTCTTTATTTGTCAACGTTAAAACTGAAAAAAATATAGAAATAAATAAAATGAAAATTATAAAATAAATAAAACAGAAATGATAAGAAATAAAAAAAAATCCCTGAAAAAATGGGGCTTAGTCCCTGAAAACATTTTGCCAATAAAAAAACCTGTGGGAATTTTCGACCATTATTTCAACCTTGAAAAAAAAGTCCGTCACGCACGATCTGCGTAATAACGCACTTTCCTCAGAATTTGGGAGGTGTCGAGTGTATTCCTAACTAATTTGCTTATAATTACGTATATAAATAAAATAAAAACATGAATAGTTCTGCTCTTTTACATTTGTAATGCGCAACTGTTTTAATTATTAATTTTGTAATTAATTTCCTTCCAGAGTTTTCTGTAGGCGTGGTACTGCGCTAGTTAATAAATGTACAAATACTTCACATTTTCATCTATTGTTCTTGATGTATAATAAAAGGAGCGGTCTTCCGTGGTCTATTGGCTTAGATTCATAAGCGGGAGATGTTGGGTTCGATCCCCACCGGCGGCAGGAATTTTATCATCCCACGGCTCGTTGGGAAAGTTCCTCGCTGCTCCCTGGATGTCGGCGCTAATGGCAAGGTTGTCGAAGCACCGTAAAAAAAAAATAATAATAAAAAAAATAAATAAAAGGAACGGGGTACAGTAATAGCACCCCTAGTGGTAGAAATCAAAACTCAACAACACTCTCTCCTAGTGAGAGCTTTTGGCGGGAGAATTCTATTCAAGCATAGTACAAGGCAGAGATGGGCATAATTTTATTTATAAATAAAAATACGAATTTATTCGTACTTCATATATTTGTAAATACGAATATAAATAAATTCGTACTTCATATATTTGTGAATACGAATATAAATAAATTCGTATTCATAAGTGTGAATACGAATTTATTTTTATTCACATATATTAAATATAAAAATACAAATAAAATTTTATTCGCAAATTTTTCTGCGAATAAAGATAAATTCACAGAAAAAATTGTAAATAATCACAAAAAATGTGAATATTTACAAAAAATCAAGTGATTAAAAAAAATCACATTAAAATATACGAATAAAAATTTATTCACATTGTAATTTTTGAATAAAAATTTATTCACAATAAAATTCGCAAATAAATTATGAATTTATTCGTTTTAAGATGATATTACGAAAGTTATTGAAGGTAACTTTTTTTTTTTTTTTTTTTTTTTTTTTTTTTTTTTTTTTTTTTTTTTTTTTTTTTTTTTTTTTGGAGGTACAGATGACAAACTTTGTCCCTGCAGCATGGCTGGTGGTCCCGCGGTGGACTCGGGGTAAACAAAAAATCTAGGCGCTAATATTTATTTATTTAGTTTAACGATGCACCACTTTGAGGTGAATTGCATCGAGTAACTTTGTAGCTATATGCTGTTCATAGATATGTTGTTATCCTACGCCAGTTAAGTATACTCTATTACTATTTACATATTATTTAAATGTAATAAAAAAAAATATAATAAATAGAAAAATATAATAATTCAACAATTGAAATATGAGATAAATGATAAAATTATTTAATTTTTAAATAAAAGAATTATCGGATTTTTATATTTTGTCGTACAGGTTTACGTTTTTTAAATGTGTAAGTATGTCGTCAATATGGCGGCTACTGTCAGTAAGTAGGGCAGTAATGTCCAAGTTTGTTATAAGAAGGCAGTCGATTAATATATGTTTAACTGTTAGTTCTCTATTGCAAATCCGACATTTTGGTAGTTCAGTATTAGTCATTAGGTATTCGTGAGTAATGCGTGTGTGGCCTATTCGCAGCCTTGCTAGAACTATTTCTTCCCTTCGGGAATTTCGGTAAGCGGATGGCCAGTCAGTAAGTATGTTTGATTTGTCTCAATTTGTTTTCAGTCATATTATTCCAATCATGTTGCCACTTCTGATGTATGGTATTTTGGTTAATTGTCGTTATGTCTTTGTAGTAAAGTTCATAAGGCGCTAATAACCTAGAAGTTAAAAAAAAAAAAAAAAAAAAAAAAAAAAAAAAAAAAAAAAAAAAAAAAAAAAAAAAAAAAAAAAATTACCTTCAATATCTTTCTTAATACGAATAAATTCATAATTTATTTGCGAATTTTATTGTGAATAAATTTTTATTCACAAATTATAATGTGAATAAATTTTTATTCCTATATTTTAATGTGATTTTTTTTATCACTTGATTTTTTGTAAATATTCACATTTTTTGTGATTATTTACAATTTTTTCTGTGAATTTATTTTTATTCGCAGAAAAATTTGCGAATAAAATTGTATTTGTATTTTTATATTTAATGTATGTGAATAGAAATAAATTTTTATTCACACTTATGAATACGAATTTATTTATATTCGTATTCACAAATATATGAAGTACGAATTTATTTATATTCGTATTCACAAATATATGAAGTACGAATTTATTTATATTCGTATTCACAAATATATGAAGTACGAATTTATTTATATTCGTATTCACAAATATATGAAGTACAAATAAATTCGTATTTTTATTTATAAATAAGATTATGCCCATCTCTGGTACAAGGTAACCCCCTCCCCCTTCCGATAGACCGATTTAGTTCATTTTTATAACACTTCTTCTTATAAGATACCTACAACATATACCACGTTTCGTTACAATACAATGGAAATTACGACCGGTATGAGCAAATTAGTAATTTGGGTCTAGAGTAAAATCCGATCTTTATCGTGTTAACGGACGTATATATATATAAATTATACTATTAAATATGTTTAGATTTCAAAATTGTAATGTTTGGTTTTAAAAAAAAATATTTTCAGAAATGTTTGTCTGTGATGAGAGGCCAAGTTGCCTGCAACTAGTCGACATGAATAAAATGATGTGAAAGAAGTGTTGAAGCCATTTTTTGACCTATAAGGCCTAATTAAAAAGAAGAGGATATATATATATATATATAAATTTGGCCATTTTTAAATTTACATTAAGAACCGGAAGTTACGTAAATTTTGCTTATGCCACCTTCTGAATTTATTTATTTTTGTGTTTGTATGTATTACTGAAACACGCTACACTGAATCCGTTCCTATGAGAGAGTCTTCTTGTTAATTATGTTCGACCGGTATCTGGTGAGGAGCAATGGTTTCTTGGGTTAGGGTGGTCTGGAGTTCCGCAAGGAGAACCGCTAAGCCAGTAATTATTCTATCTTCAGAATGTAGGTCTTCTTAAGACAGGGAAACTGGTCTAGCTGTCGATTTGGTGATTGCACAAAAAAAACAGTATCTTCAGAACTGAGTGATTGCAGGTAACCAGCTATGTAAATATTGTTTCCTACGTCCATAGGGAGGAAACCCGCTTATGAGGTTGACCACATGAAGGAATCCGGAAGTGCCGACTAGAAAATTAAACATTTCAGAATCCAGAGACTACGAAAATAACGGTGGCGAACCACGGCGTAGTTAACGGCTAACTTTTTCGGTTAAAGTTGGCGTAAAAAGCGTATTTGTAAACATGCGCATGCGCAGACATGCAACAAATGTTGATAAACTATTTATAACATCGGAGTTCTATCCATAAAAGCGAGTTGGATTGACTAGAGATTTGATATATTCTTATGCGAGCGGAAACGCATTGTACGTCTGCCCAAAAGTCTTCCTAGACATTCTTCTTAATATGCATCTTTATTAATACACTGTTTACGCCAACTTTTATAACCTCCATAAGAGTGAACTTCAGTGCTGAATAACTTCTTTCCTAGTTGAGAGCAACTTTTTTTTTAAAAAACGGATTCGTGTTTAGTGCATCAAAATACGTTATAGTGCAAAATTTGAAAAAAGTCGGTGCTGAGGACGCTCTCCTTCAGTTTTACCGCAGAAACTTAAGAACGGAGTGCTGGCGCCTCAGCACTCAGTGCCTCTAAAAATAACAAATATTATAAAACTTTGAAAATTCTATTACTTTTGAAATCCCTTGCATATTAAAAGGTTACAAACTGCAATGTTGTGGTGTACTCACCTATAGCCGCAAATAGAACATTGCGGATACACAACCTTGAGACAGGTTTCGAAATGAACGCCTCAATGTTGGACCTTCAAGATGATTCAACAAACCTTTAGCCGTCCATAATGCTTTCACTTTACTCTAAATATACATCATGATAAGCCAGTCACGAGGAGGGAACTGGATGTTATACTTAGATGATTTTCTGTATGCTGTCAAGATCTTTAATATGCTTCAGAAAACTGTTTATATATTATACTAGTTGTTACCCAGTGTGCCATGCTACACCTACTTTCTGCCTATGACTCTCCCCGCATCAAGATCTACCTGAATACCCAGTTACGTCAAAATCAGTCAAACGGTGTGAGTTTGTATATATCTGTCAAGTAATTCATAAAGCAGCCGGCAGAGGCCAGCACCACAGGCTGCGAGTAGATACACGTAGCTCTTATCAAAGAAATGCCAGCGCCCCTTAGTAAAGGCCGATTCACGCTAGACCGTGTCAGGTCCGGGCCGGGCCACGGTGAAACCATCATTCCAGCATTTTCAATGAATTCGGTTCACGCTACACTCAAGTCTCTTTTTCTTCAAAAAAAACTTTTGACCTTTTGACCAAATTTTGAAATTTGATTATTTTGACCTTGCCTAGGAGATTTTCCGTATCAAGACCTACCTGTGTGCAAAGTTTGGTCAAATTCGGTCAACCGGTGTAGATTTGTATAAGGAACAAACAGAATTACGGACAAACAGATAGGCACGTGATATTAGCGCGGTTCCTCCCTCCCCCATAGGGAGGAACCCCGCTTATAAGGTTGATACAATGAAACAATCCGGAAGTGCCGACTAGAAAATTTTGCGTTTCAGAACCCCTAGAGACCGAAAATGATGGTGGTTCAAATTTGTATATATATATATATATATATATGTATATATTTATATATATATATATATATATATATATATATATATATATATATATATTTGTCTGTTCGCTCTCTAGGTCGAAGACGAATGGTCCGATTTTGATGAAATTTGGTACAAAAATCCGTCGTCCAATTTGAAAGGTCAAGTTCGTTAACCAGCGAAATCCGCCTACCGGAAGATGGCGTTTGGGGCGAAATTCGCGCAAAAAAATCGTAACGCTTACGTTTTTGAGTTCATAAGCTTCTAAGTACTCGTTTTATATGATTCCTGGGATAGGAAAACGAATGAAACCATTTTCAAGGCGATAGCTTTAACCGTTTTCGAGAAAATTGGAAAAATATTTTTTGAATACCGTTTTTGGTTTGGGTACTTAAAATCATGGGATTCAGTTGAGACATTTTCTGCATGTTCTACTTGCATCAAAACTAATATGTTGAAATTTTGGTTACGTTTGGAGTTATGGAAGGGTTAGAATAAAATATTTTATTAACAGACATAAAAAGTTTTAGTAACTTTGTTTACTTTCCTTAATATCTCGAAAAAGGTTGAGAATCTTGGTAATCGGAAGAATACCATTAGAAAGCTTATTAAATGCTCTAAAAAAAAGGTTCTAATAAAAGTTTTGATTAGGCGATGTCAATCGGAGAAATAAGAGCTTAAAACTTTAAAGTAATTGATTTCGCTTATTCGAACTGTTCTTTTTGTCTGTTTTTTATTCCTTGTTATTTTTTAATTGCTTATTGTTGGATAATGTATTTGAAAATAAAACAGGTTAAGAAAAATAAGAAAAACAATTTAATGTTAGAGATATGGATTTCCAAGATTTATAGCTTTTCAACTGCCTAGCGTCCTTCCTAGGGAGGGTTCTTTGTCTTTGATTTTGGTACTTAGAATTATGGGATACAGTTGAAACATTTTCTGCATGTTGGAGTTTCATCAACACTAATATGTTGAAATTTTTGTTACGTTTAGAGTAAAGGAAGGGTTAGAATAAAATATTTTATTAACAGACAAAAAAAGTTTTTATAACTTTGTATAATTTCGTTAGTATCTCGAAAACCGTTGACAATCTTGTGGAGCGGAAGATTACCATTCGGAAGCTTACTAAATGCTCTACAAAAAAGGCTCTGAAGAAAGTTTTAATTAGGGATTATTCACGCTAGACCGTGCCGCGTCCGGGACGGGCCCCGGACGGGGCACGGACGGGGCACGGACGGGACGCGGTTGCCAAGGCAGCATGCATGCTATAACCTATTCACGCTAGACCGTGCCCCGTCCGGGACGGGCCCCGGACGGGGCACGGACGGGACACGGTGAAACAATCACACCACTGTTTTTAATGGACTAGTTCACGCTAGACCGTGCCGGGTCCGGGCCGGGGCCGTGCCGAGCCCGTGTCCCGTCCGGGCCCCGTTGAGAAAGGGAAGTAGATATTCTTTCCCGTCCGTGCCCGGCCCGGGCCGGCTCCCTCTCTTGTATGTTTATTTATTTATTTAACTAGCTGAATCCGCGAACTTCGTACCGCCTAAATAGCTACGCATCTTTGGAAATAACTAATAAATAAATTACATAAAATAAAAAAAAATCGTTTAGAGCTTCTGCTCAAATTCAGGAAAATAAATATGCTGTAGCTTCAGTTGATACTACAGTATAAATTACAGTCTTATTTTTCTTACATGGCTACTGCGCATGCGCGAACACCAGCGGACACGTTTGTGTAATTTTTTTTTAGTTTAGTGATCGGTTAAAGCATATTTATGCTAATATAAACTATATGATATGAGAATGTCTCTTCCAGAATGACCTGGACGGTGGGGGTCCTCCCTCCCTCCATAGGGAAAAAATCCGCTTATAAGGTTGACCTCACGACGCAATCCGGAAGTGCCGAATACAAAATTTTGCATTTCAGAACCCCTAGAGACCGAAAATAACGGTGGTTCAAATTTGTGTGTGTGTGTGTGTATATATATATATTATATATATATATATATATATATATATATATATATATATATATATATATATATAAAATCAACCCCGTAACAGGCCACGAGGGCCCTGAGGGGCAGATACTATAGAGGTATCTGATTCATGACCATACGGCATACTAGGGAGATAGTGTGGTTAGTACTATGCTCCGGCTACCTGATTTTCTTCTTAGCTGCTTCGACTGCTAGAGTCATTAGCACCAACCAAGGCACCCACTTTTAAATTAATTAAATGCTGTGTCGGAGTAGGGACGGTCAGGGAGGCCGAATTCAACCCATGAGCGAACACATTAGAAGAAAAAATCTTTAGTGCTTGCTCGAGATTTGAACTCAGGCCTCCAGCTTATTAGTCCAGTGCTCTATCACTGAGCTAACCTCGCCCCCTAGCTTATTAGTCCAGTGCTCTACCACTGAGCTAACCTCGCCCCCATATATCTCTGTCTGTCTGTCATTTTGTTTGTTTGTTTGTTACTTATACAAATCCACACCGTTTGATCGATTTAGATCAAACTTAGAATAATGATAGGTCTTGATTCGAGAAATCTAGACTAGGTCAAATAAAATTCCAGCTGTCTGTCTGTACGTTTGTGCCTTATACAAATCCACACCGTTCGATCGATTTTTACCAAAGTTGGCATACATGTATGTCTTGATACGTGGGTGTGATAGAGTAGGTCAAAGTCGTCTAGGAATCACAGTTGAGAGGTCACGGGCTCAAAACAGTTACAGATCCGTGTTATTATATTTTAATAATACTTATTTTGTTCCTAATTTATATTGGCTGTTCTATATAAAGAAAGTAGGTGTAGCATGGCACGCCGGGTAACAGCTAGTATATATATATATATATATATAAATAGGGGAAGGTGTTGTACCTCTGACCGTTTTGTACCTTTGACCACCGGGGCTGTCGCGGCACGTAGCAACATTTTATAAATTTTGGTGTGATTAGTGCTTAGCTCCTTCACTGAAGAGCTTGTGTAACCTACTTTGGATAGTTCAAGTCAAAGAATATTCTTGCAAAAAAATTTTATTATAAAAATGTAAGTTATTTATTGATAACGGTTTGCCTAATAATTTTTTTTGTATTACGTCTTTTTAGATGGAAATCATTTGACAAAGTAGCTATTACAAACATGGCGTAGCTTCTGAAATTTATTTATCTTAACCCTAACATTTTTATCATGCTTTATAATTTGCGCTACCAGTGTGTTGTACCTCTGACCACGACTAGGTGTTGTATCTTTGACCAGGTCAAAGGTATAACACACCTGAGTGATTTTTACATAATTAATTTTTTTTGTTCTTCTGCTACAATATCTTTTAAATTAATATTGGTTGCTTCAATTTTTCAAAGAACTTAAAAAATAATAAATTAAATAAGTTCAAGCTGGCTTTATTAATCCTCAGTGTAGGAGTTCAATCCTATCGCCCCTTATCGTTCCACTTGAAGTTGTAAGACGTCATTTAAAAGTGCAGACTAGGAAAATGTCAACTAGGGGCCGGCCTAAAGGGAAAACTCGTATTCCGACAGATATTCCTGTAAAGGTAACTATTGAAAGTGAAAAAACAAAACAAAAGCCACACTCTAAATGCAAGAAACCATACACAAATGAACCCCTTCCTTAAAAAGTGGTAAATAAAAAGAAAATTATTCTAATAACAATTCAGATTTTGATACTGAGACCGAAATTTCTTCAGGAGAAAGTGACGTTTATCTGTCTAATGCATGTCGTGAATTAAGTCAATGAACCAGCAACAATTTGAAAAAAAGGAGTTAAAAATAAAAGTAAAAAGATTATTACATATTTAGTCGCAGAGATCTGTGGTATTAAATGTCCAATGTTTAAGATCCAATATTTGAAAAAAAACAAACTTTAAGTGACAAGTTTACGAGAGAAGATGAAAATTTGTTTGATATTGATGTTGAAGACATTGTGGCTAAACTTCCATACCCTAATATTGCTAGTGGATCTGCTTGACAGTTAAAACGTGTATCGGTTGGACTGGAGTCTTCAGCATATTAAGCATAACATAATATCAATAATAGCTTTTTATTATGCTTACACCCATGTCCTGTATTTATTAAACTTACAATTAATTATAATATTACTCAATACAACTTTTTTTCTCCACTGCTGTGTTGTTTTTAGGTGGTCACTGGTACAACACCCCATGGTCCAAGGTACAACTACATGTTGTACCTTTGACCACTGTACGATTATTTTTTTAAGAATTAATAAAAAAAATTAAATGTAAAGTTAGAACCTTGAAAAAATTATATATGATAAACAATATAATACTAATTACAACCAAATAAAAAAAATGAATTTACCATTAATATTCAAGCTGAAAAAAATTCAATTGTGCAAAGTGGTCAAAGGTACAACACCTTCCCCATTATATATATATATATATATATATATATATATATATATATATATATATATATATATATATATATGTGTGTGTGTGTGTGTGTGTGTGTGTGTGTGTGTCTGTTCGCGGTTTCCTTGTCTTTAATGGCCTGATTTTCATGAAATTTGGTATAAAAATCGTTCGTCTAATTTGAAAGATCAAGTTTGTTAACGAACAGAACATGGTTTTTGAAGCGAAATTCGCGCAAAAAAAATTTACGCTTACATCACATGCATGTAAGTACTCGTTTTATAGGCTTCTTGAGCTAGTAAATGACTGGAACCGGATAAAGCAATAGCATTAACCGTTTCCAAGAAAATCGGAAAAATAGTTGTTACATCAAGTTTTTGGTTTGGTTACATAGAATCATGGTACTAGACTAAAATATTTACTGCATGTTTGAATTTCTTTTATTTATTTCTTATTCTGTTATTCGGGACACAATGCCTACTAGTACGATAAAAAGTTGATAAGTCAACGATTAAATTATGTAAAATAAATAGAAATTGTAAAACACTTAAAATTCTTTTAATAGTCAATAAAAAATCACAATGAAAATTACGATTTCTTATTATTATATCTACTTGTTATATTACATTTTAATTTTACTTGCCTATTCTAAATTAAGTTTCATTTGTATTGTAGTTTATTATGGTACGCGATAATTTTTCTTTGATTACCTGACGCGTAAACAAACAGAGCAGATGGTTTTTCCACCACGGGAAAAGGCGACATACAATTGACCATGCGAGAAACATGGGTTTTCTAAATGAATACCACAAACACATAATGACTGCCCCTGGAATTTGTTTATAGTCAAACTGAGTTCATAGGTCCAATAGCAACACAGCTGCAGGCACTGTAATGAATTCACAGCAGCCCGATTCAAACTTGCACCATTATTAGTCGAATGTCGCGCTTCGCGGGTCTGTCTTAACCGAATTCTTTCACGTTCATTGCGATCTTCACGTTCCTGGGTAGTACAATAACATTGATATTTAATTTGATTCTTTGCATTTCGGGTTGTTCTGCCTAAATTTGTCCCCCTAAAGTGCATTCCCCGGACCATGACCTACCTGTGTGCCAAGTTTGATCAAAAACGGTCATTTTTTGTGTAAAACGAAATGCAGACAGACAGCTGATAGGCGATGTTTACCTAGTCTAAGCCATTTCCCAGACCAAGACCTACCTGTCAGCTAATTTTGGTCAAAATCGGTCAAATGTTCTCAATTTGGGTACAGAACAAAATGCGGAGAGACAGCTGATAGACTATGTTGACCTAGTCTATGCCATTTCCCGGATATATATACCTACATGTGAACCAATTTTGGTAAAAATCTATGAAATGTTGTGAATTTGTGTAAGGAATAAAAATGCAGACAGACAGCTGATAGACTATGTTGACCTAGCCTATGCCATTTCCCGGATATATATACCTACATGTGAACCAATTTTGGTAAAAATCGATGAAATGTTGTGAATTTGTGTAAGGAATAAAAATGCAGACAGACAGCTGATAGACTATGTTGACCTAGCCTATGCCATTTCCCGGATATATATACCTACATGTGAACCAATTTTGGTAAAAATCGATGAAATGTTGTGAATTTGTGTAAGGAATAAAAATGTAGACAGACAGCTGATAGACTATGTTGACCTAGTCTATGCCATTTCCCGGATATATACCTACATGTGAACCAATTTTGTAAAAATCGATGAAATGTTGTGAATTTGTGTAAGGAATAAAAATGTAGACAGACAGCTGATAGACTATGTTGACCTAGCCTATGCCATTTCCCGGATATATATACCTACATGTGAACCAATTTTGTAAAAATCGATGAAATGTTGTGAATTTGTGTAAGGAATAAAAATGTAGACAGACAGCTGATAGACTATGTTGACCTAGCCTATGCCATTTCCCGGATATATATACCTACATGTGAACCAATTTTGTAAAAATCGATGAAATGTTGTGAATTTGTGTAAGGAATAAAAATGTAGACAGACAGCTGATAGACTATGTTGACCTAGCCTATGCCATTTCCCGGATATATATACCTACATGTGAACCAATTTTGGTAAAAATCGATGAAATGTTGTGAATTTGTGTACGGAATAAAAATGTAGACAGACAGCTGATAGACTATGTTGACCTAGTCTATGCCATTTCCCGGATATATACCTACATGTGAACCAATTTTGGTAAAAATCGATGAAATGTTGTGAATTTGTGTAAGGAATAAAAATGTAGACAGACAGCTGATAGACTATGTTGACCTAGTCTATGCCATTTCCCGGATATATACCTACATGTGAACCAATTTTGGTAAAAATCGATGAAATGTTGTGAATTTGTGTAAGGAATAAAAATGTAGACAGACAGCTGATAGACTATGTTGACCTAGCCTATGCCATTTCCCGGATATATACCTACATGTGAACCAATTTTGGTAAAAATCGATGAAATGTTGTGAATTTGTGTAAGGAATAAAAATGTAGACAGACAGCTGATAGACTATGTTGACCTAGCCTATGCCATTTCCCGGATATATATACCTACATGTGAACCAATTTTGGTAAAAATCTATGAAATGTTCTCAATTTGTGTATAGAACAAAATGCAGAGATGCAGCTGATAGACGATGTTGACCTAGTCGATGCCATTTCCTGGAAGAATATATCTACCTGTCTATCAATTTTGGTCATAATTGTTGAAGTGGTATGAATTTGTGTAAGGAATAAAAATACAGAGCGACAGCTGATAGACGTTGTTGACCTAGTCCATGCCATTTCCTGGAAGAATATATCTACCTGTCTATGAATTTTGGTCATAATTGTTGAAGTGGTATGAATTTGTGTAAGGAATAAAAATGCAGAGAGACAGCTGATAGACGATGTTGACCTAGTCTAGGCCACTTCCCCGACTATGGCCTACCTGTGTGCCAAGTTTGATCAAAAACGGTCAAATATTGTCAATTTTTGAACAATATGCAGAAAGGCAGCTGATGGACTATTTGGACCTAGCCTGTGATACTTCCCGGAAATATACTTACCTGTGTGCCAATGTTGGTCGTAATCGATCAAATGGTGTGAATTTTTTGTAAGACCCAAAAATGCAGAGAGACAGCTGATAGACGATGTTGACATAGTCTATGCCATTTCCCGGGCCAAGACCTACCTGTCCCGTGTGCCAAGTTTGATCATAAACTGTCAAATCATGTGGATTTGTTTAAGGAATAAACATTTAGGCAAACAGCCGATAGACGATTTTGAACTAGCCTAACATTCTTCAAGTATAAAGACCCATCTGTGTCTCTAGTTTAGTCACAATTGGTCAAACGGTGTACATTCCTATAATGAACAAACAGACATACAGACAGCTGATTGAAGATTTTGACCTAGGTTAAGCCACTTCCCGGTTAAAAACCTACCTTTGTGCAAAGTGTAGTCAAAATTGGCCAAACTGTGTGTATTTGTATAAGGAAAAAACAGACAGACAGACATCTGATAGACGATTTTAAACCATCCTGTGACACTCCCCGAATAAATACGTAGATATTACCGAAGATTCGTAGCTATTTAGGCGGTACGAAGTTCGCGGATTCAGCTAGTTAAATAAATAAATAAACAAACAAAAGAGGGAGCCGGGCCCGGACGGGAAAGAATGTCTACGTGCCTTTCTCAACGGGGCCCGGACGGGACACGTGCTCGGCACGGCCCCGGCCCGGACCCGGCACGGTCTAGCGTGAACTAGTCCATTAAAAACAGTGGTGTGATTGTTTCACCGTGCCCCGTCCGTGCCCCGTCCGTGCCCCGTCCGGGGCCCGTCCCGGACGCGGCACGGTCTAGCGTGAATAATCCCTTAGGTGATGTCAATCGGAGAAAAAAGTGCTTAAAGTTTTAAATTAATTGATTTCGTTTATTCCAATGGTTCTTTTTGTCTGTTTTATTTCTTGTTATTTTTTAATTGCTTATAGTAGGATAATGTATTTGACAATAAAACTGGTTAAGTAAAATAACAAAAACAATTTATTGTTAGAAATATAGATTTCCAAGATTCCAAGACCTTGTCACTAGCGGGTCTGTTTCTACTGTAGCCGACCCTTCCAGGTAAGATTGTAAATCATGACCTTTCAGGACTTTACTACTCACAAGAATGGCGTTAGTGACCTTAAGGGTTGACACGCCATTATAATAATTAATTTAAAAAAAAGACTGGTGGAACCAAAATAATAAATGCTTCTATTTTAATCTTTCCAAATTAGACTAGGGATATGAACGGAACCGCGCTAAGATGATGCAGTCCTGCGAGACGGACTTTTTATATATATAGACTAGCTGCTCCCGTGACTTCCTCCGCGTGGAATAGTGATTTTGGGAATCATTTTTTGGATATATATATATATATATATATATATATATATATATATATATATATATATATATATATATATTGGATTATAAATACCGTCGTTTGGTTATTTTAACAAAAATCTTCTTTAGAGTAATGCTTCACTATACAGTATATTAGACGTTTAGTCACCGGGGATAAAAACATAAAGGCTGTATATCTCCCGATTTCGTTTGACCGATAGCGTCCGACGTGAGTGCCTAAATTGGTCCCGACCGGATCCAATCCGATTTTGTCACAGCTCGTCAATAATGACCTCGTAGTGAAGTAAAAACGAGCGATTAATTTAAGAAATACCAACTAATAAGGATGAAAATGGAAATGTATACGAAAAGATTACCCCCCCTCCCCCCCCTCTGAAATTTCTCTACACCCCCCCCCCCCCCAAGTGGGGTGTGCCACCCATTTTGGGAAGTCCTGCTCTAGTTGGAGAAGGTATTGAGTCGTTGTATAATGTTGTTTGTTTGTGTTTTAGGGCAAAAAACTACAAGGTTACCATTGCCCGAGTTGTATAATGTTATTGTTGGAAGCGTAGATCGTCGGGGTTTCGGTCAGTGTTCTTATTCAATAAAACACATTTTATTTGCTAAAATGTATATTTATTGCCGCCAACGTTTCGGCTTGCTATACAAGCCATCTTCAGGGCTATTGAGAAGATGGCTTGTATAGCAAGCCGAAACGTTGGCGGCAATAAATATACATTTTAGCAAATAAAATGTGTTTTATTGAATAAGAACACTGACCGAAACCCCGACGATCTACGCTTCCTACTTCTCGAACGGTCGACCATATCTTCTCAATAATGTTATTGTTGTATGAAAAGTCTGTTACTGGACATAGGACACTGTTCTGTAATTTTTTTCCACGGTTAAAGAATAAAAATTAGATTGATATACAAGAGGAGACATTAAGTATTTAAATATCTGAAAAAAAAAACACTTTTTTACGGTATTCTAGATAGATCGATTCTTTTTAAAAGATCGGCCATTGGAGAACGATTCTTTAAAAATATTGGCTCTTGGATATCGACGCGAAAAATCTATGTATCGTGTTTAAAAGATTTATTTTTTAAAAGATCGATTCAGATCGTCCATCTCTACTTTGAGCCCTATAATCCCACTAGTATTTCTAAAGTGACACGACTCAACTGAAAATGTGTCACTCTTGCCTATATAGGGGCCTTAGGATTAAGACAGGAAGGGTGATAAAAGTGCCTCCTGGTGTAGAAGCTCTGAAGCTAGGTACATACAGTTTTGATGGTTGATAAAGATATATTTACCATGTCTTTCACACTCACAACTCTGACGGTGTGAATAAAACCGATTTTTGAGTTGTGTCACTTTAGAAATACTGCCGCGATATGACAATAACTTTATGTTGCTTCGGATAAAAATGACGCTATGCCGTCTATGTGTAACCTTGGTTTCCATTAGCAAAATTAACTTCTGTAACACGAAGCTCCATAGCGTAATTGACAAGGTACCTGGGTGTAAATATGGATGATCTGGGTTCAACCTCAGCCTGGAGAGATTTAAAAAAAAAAAAAAAATTATAAAAAATAAAGATTTTATAAATCTGTATTTTAGGTAAAAACATATTTTCTCTAGTTCGGTGGCTAACAGTTTGTCCTTCCGGATTTTCCCACAAATTAACGTGGCACCATTGTTGGGTTAATTTCAGTCTCCCACCGAGACTCGAGGTCAGTTCTCCGCTCCGTCGACAGTCCATCTTTATGTTTGTATATTTTTTTTTTCGGACGAGAATATATATTCATGTTACATCCTGTTCTAAGCAGTTAAATTAAAATAAATATTTGTTGTTATTTTTTTTTTTAGGTGTAACGATTCCTAATCAATAATCTAAAGTCGATCTACTACGATATTCTCGGTGCAGCAAATTGGCGGTAAATCTTCTAACTGTTATAACCTTAACGTTGATTAATATTAAGTATTGATAAATATTAAACAATATCTCCCTTGCCTGATCTTTCAAAGCTTTAGTCATAAACGAGATATGAACAGTTTTAGAATGCTTCACGTATCGTGCTGTTCGTTCAGCTGCACCTACAATGGATCCGATCTGATCCGATGCGATATCGTTTGACCAACGTGAGTGACTACATTGGTCCCTACCCTATCCGATCCCATCTAGACACAGCTCGATAGTAATGAACTCCTAGAGAAATGGAAATGAGTGAATAATCTAAGAAATTCCACCTAATAAGCATAGAAACGATTACCTTGTTGGAGGTATGAAGGAGGAATTCGGAGGCCAATCAATCTTCTGGAAATATGTCAGTTCGAAAAAAAAATCTTAGTGTAACAGAAAAAAATTAACTGTTAGGGTAGAAACATACATACAGCTGAGTGCAGCGGCAAGCGTTGGATCGCACATAGAATGCAGTGGAGTTATGAACTCACTCATATGCGAAATTATAACTGGTGACCCAATTAAACAAAGTCCAGAATTCTAAGCATTCAAAGCCAGACGATTTTTGGCGTTTTTTAAACATATTTTATTAGAATTAATTTTTGTAATAATTTTACATTAACTGTCAGGTTTTGTACATTTGTCATGCAAATTTATTGTCGTATATTTTTAAATATAATACCAATAATAATCAGACTAATTGTCTGCAGTGCATATACAATCTCGTCCCAATGTTTGTCAAGTACTTCTTTCTTAAAATGGTTTTCATGTTTTATTTGCCATCTTCCATGAACACAGGCGATCAACAGTTCTAGATCCATTTTACACACAGCAAATACTAGTGCAATAACATTCATCATGCTAATTGAACGCAGTTATTGTGTTTTTTTTTTTTTTTTTTTTTTTTTTTTTTATTAAGGTGCTTCTACTACCTAGGTCATTAGCACCAGTGTTATTGTGTTACAATCACTTTTCAGAACGGTTGTAATACACTATGAGAGTCAAGGGACACGGGTTTGCCTTGAACTAAAAAGAAAGTTTTAAAACACACATGACAATTAGCTCCTATTTAGGTGTTGTGTAATCGCAAACAACTTGTCAAAGTAATAGTTATTTTAATGGAGGACTCCCGAAGTAAAAGGAAATATTCGTTCGTTACATAATTATTAATAAAGAGATGAACGAAAAAATAATATAAATTTTTCTCTCGAACATAAAAAAAAAAAAAAATAGAAAAAAGAAAAAAAAAAATAGATACATTTTTATTGTTAGCTTTAATCTAATATAAAGGCGTAAGGGTAAATATATAGGATGGTCCCGAAGGAAATCGCCATACTTGAGGGGTGTGTACGCCGACAAAAGTGTAATTGAATGCCACAAAGGTGAAATTTTTCCTTACATTATTTCCCTAGATATAGGCGTTTCCATGTATTTTTTGTCTAAAAGCTATTTATTGGCCATTTATGTGCTATTTGTCGGTCACGCCATAGGGAAAATTTAATTCTGAACAAATTCTGCATCAAATTTCCTATAAGATCTTATGTACCTTGTGCAAAAATATTTCAAACCAAATTGACAGCAGCCGCCGAAACAAATAAGTTATCAAACATTTTGGCTTTTAATCATTAAAAGTCAAAATATTTTGCTTATTATTTTTTAAAATTTTAATTGACTACAATTAACTCATGCAAAGCATACTTTTTTGGCCTTCAACACTTACTCATGCAAAGCATCCTTTTTTGGCCTTCAACACTTACTCATGCAAAGCATACTTTTTTGGCCTTCAACACTTACTCATGCAAAGCATACTTTTTTGGCCTTCAACACTTACTCATGCAAAGCATCCTTTTTTGGCCTTCAACACTTACTCATGCAAAGCATACTTTTTGGCCTTCAACACTTACTCATGCAAAGCATCCTTTTTTGGCCTTCAACACTTACTCATGCAAAGCATACTTTTTTGGCCTTCAACACTTACTCATGCAAAGCATCCTTTTTTGGCCTTCAACACTTACTCATACAAAGCATACTTTTTTGGCCTTCAACACTTACTCATGCAAAGCATCCTTTTTTGGCCTTCAACACTTACTCATGCAAAGCATACTTTTTTGGCCTTCAACACCTACTCATGCAAAGCATACTTTTTTGGCCTTCAACACTTACTAACAAATTAACCATGGTAATGAAATAATGCAACTTTTCTGAGAGTCCCATCTACCTAACAGTGGAACATCAGCAATAAAAACCCTTTATTTCGTTATAAGTTTGGATGGCTACTATGAATTTGGTTTGAGAAATTTTTGCACAATGTACATGAGATCTTATAGGAAATTTGATGCAGAATTTGAAAATGTCATCAGAATTAAATTTCCCCTATGGCGTGAACGAAAAATAGCGAAAAAAATGGTCAAAACTAGCGTTTAGGCCAAAGAACACGGAAACTCCTATATCTAGGGGAATAATGCAAGTAAAAACTTCTCCTTGGTGGCATTCAACTACACTTTAGTAGGCGTACACAACCCTCAAGTATGGCGATTTCTTTCGGGACCACCCTTTATATATATATATATATATATATATATATATATATATATATACACAGGATTATGTGTGCGATATAAAACCTACTAACTAACAATAATAATATCGATAACTTCGATATCTCCTATCGATATAAAGTAAAAGGCCAAGCCAAGAGAGTCCTTGAAACGAATCTGCAGTAACAGTAAATTTCTATTATCAGTTCGATGGATTTTATAGCCTGTAATAAAATAAGTTTAAATGCATATAAACATTATTTTTATTGCTTATAAATTCGAATTATTTATGTCTAATCAAAGTAAGAATCTCACTGGTCCCATGGAAAAGGTTTCGTCTTGGGCATAGTTTTTAAGCTTTCAAGAAGATAAAACTCAATTATATGAATAAAAAGTCCTACGTACTTTTCTAGCAAATATCATTAGGAAGCTGCAGTTTAAATTTTATGTTGATGGGGAGAAACTGAAGGCGCTAGCTTATCGCCCGATTTGAAAAACATACACATGAGAAAATCTACTTTAAAGTATAATGTACTGAAATGTTCATTTTTTTTGTGAGTTTTTAAGTTTTTTTTCATAATTTCTTGTAACGAAGATAAAAAAAAAAAATGGTTGTTAATTTTTAAATTCATCGGGACTTGAAAAATCGAATTTTTGGCTCATTTAAAAACTGTTCCAGCACATAAACACTCTTGGAGATGATTTTTTATTAGTTAAGGAAGCATTTAAGCTCATATAAAAGAAAATGGTAAGAAAAAAAGTTACAAGGTAGTTATTACCCCTTAAGACGTTTAATTTTAGCTTGGAGATTACCAGGGATCAAGATAATTTTTTTTTATATCGTTTACTATAATGGATATCTTATTTATGAAATCTTTAGATTGTGCGTTTTAATTAAATTTTCTTTAAACCACACACCTTTAAGAGCACTTCAGAGAACAAGCACTTGGCACGGAGAAGTGTTTTTTAGTCTTTGGCTGTTTTTGTTGACTTTGTTAATTATTTATTGACAGTAAACAACAAGACGATTTACTCTTGAAGGTTATGTGCAAACAAAGCAAAATATTTCTTATACTATAGAAGCTAAAAGACAATCTAATGGAAAAAAAAAAATACAAAAAGATACTGTAGTACCAGGAAATATATGTCATTTTTTACGAAAACAAAATAAATAAAATAATAAGAATAAAGACAAATAAAAATATGCAGAAACAAATTATAGAGAAGATTTCTTAAAAAGTAGGAACTTATTTTTAATTTTTTAATATTTTAGAATATCATCAATGTGTGTACTCTCCTGTTTAAGGAATTCGTGTAAGTATATGGGTAAGACAATGTCTTCTCTATCTCTGGAGTCTGTAAGTATGTGTTTGGTCGTTAGTCGATTTTAGAATATCATCAATGTGTGTACTCTCCTGTTTAAGGAATTCGTGTAAGTATATGGGTAAGACAATGTCTTCTCTTTCTCTGCAGTCTGTAAGTATGTGTTTGGTCGTTAGTCGATTTTAGAATATCATCAATGTGTGTACTCTCCTGTTTAAGGAATTCTTGTAAGTATATGGGTAAGTCAATGTCTTCTCATTCTCTGGAGTCTGTAAGTATGTGTTTGGTCGTTAGTCGATTTTAGAATATCATCAATGTGTGTACTCTCCTGTTTAAGGAATTCGTGTAAGTATATGGGTAAGACAATGTCTTCTCTTTCTCTGCAGTCTGTAAGTATGTGTTTGGTCGTTAGTCGATTTTAGAATATCATCAATGTGTGTACTCTCCTGTTTAAGGAATTCTTGTAAGTATATGGGTAAGTCAATGTCTTCTCATTCTCTGGAGTCTGTAAGTATGTGTTTGGTCGTTAGTCGATTTTAGAATATCATCAATGTGTGTACTCTCCTGTTTAAGGAATTCGTGTAAGTATATGGGTAAGACAATGTCTTCTCTTTCTCTGCAGTCTGTAAGTATGTGTTTGGTCGTTAGTCGATTTTAGAATATCATCAATGTGTGTACTCTCCTGTTTAAGGAATTCGTGTAAGTATATGGGTAAGTCAATGTCTTCTCTATCTCTGGAGTCTGTAAGTATGTGTTTGGTCGTTAGTCGATTTTAGAATATCATCAATGTGTGTACTGTCCTGTTTAAGGAATTCGTGTAAGTATATGGGTAAGTCAATGTCTTCTCTTTCTCTGCAGTCTGTAAGTATGTGTTTGGTCGTTAGTCGAACATCGCAAAGTGTATAAATCGGTTTGTCCAATTGTTGTGTGAATGTCCAATACGTAGTCTAGTAAGGACGACTTCTTCTCGTCTTACATTCCGAATACTGGAACTCCAGGCTCCAATTGTCGGCTTAATCTCCTCTAGCTGGTCTTTTGTGTCAGTTTGCCGTTTGTTGATTATGTGTCTTTTTAAAAAATTGTTTATGTAATTTCTAGTCATCTGATTAATGTCTTGTAGCTAGTTTTGCTTCATTGTCTACGTCCGTTCTTCTTGGTGTGTTGCCATGTCCTGGTATCCATACAAAAGTTACTTGAACGTAAAGTTGTGATAGTATTCGTCTAATGTTTTTGCACGAGTGCCTTTCTCGACGTTGCTCAAGCATTCGATCGGGTTTGGCACCCGGGATTACTTTACAAAGTAAAGCTTATACTTCCACACACCTATTTCCTTATCCTCAAATCCTACCTTTCAAACAGATCCTTTCAAGTCAAACAAGGTACAACTTTTTCCCCGACCTGCTCCATACATGCTGGAGTTCCCCAAGGAAGTATTATTGGTCCTCTCCTTTTCCTCCTTTACACTGCGGATATTCCCACACACCCTGAAACCTTACTGACCACCTACGCAGATGATACTGCCATCCTATCAACTTCCCCTGATCCTTCAGTAGCATCCCAAAACCTGCAGGAACATCTTACCTCTATTCAGCATTGGAGTGAAAGGTGGAGAATTAAAATCAACCCTGAAAAATGTAAACAGGTAACATTCACTCTAAACCGGAGATCATGTCCTACAGTCTACCTCAAAAACACTCCACTACCAACATCCAGCGAGGTTCGATATCTAGGATTATACCTTGACAGCCGACTGACATGGAACCCTCACACGAGACTGAAAAGACAAGAACTGAACAAACGATACGGACTACTTAAACGACTCCTTGGACCTTCATCTAAACTATCGACACAGAACAAAATTACGATATATAAAACAATCATCCGACCAATATGGACATACGGACTTGAACTCTGGGGATCTGCAAAAACATCCAACATCAACAGAATAAAGGCATTCCAGTCAAAAGTCCTCCGTAAAATTGTAAATGCCCCTTTCTATGTATCCAACAAAACCCTACACAATGACCTCAACATCCCATTTGTCCTTGACCTCGCTAAAACCCGTTTCCAAACGTTCCACTCCAAATTGTCTTACCATCCTAATCCCGTAGGTCAATCCTTATCTTCCCAATACCATCCAGACAATCCTCCCAGGCGGCTTAAGAGACAGTGGCCCCGAGACAATTTACTTGCCTGATCTTTTCATGATCAATAAAATATTTATTAAGACACCTCTGGAAGTGCCAACAATGGTTGGCTTCTTCCAAATTTTGTATTTTTTTTATTTTTATTTTATTTTACTTTTGCCAGTTTTGTCAACTTGTACATAATATCTGGATCAACATACTTGATCATTGTACTGTTAACCTGTACAGATTTCAAATAAATAAATACTAAAAAAAAAAAAAAAAAAAAATTCGTCTAATAATTGGATGTGCGCTTTACATGTCGGATAGGGAATGAAGTGAGCTGACAGAATCTGTAAAAAGTCCGGCTCACAGAAACTGCATCATCTTAGCGCGGTTCCGTTCGTAACCCTATTGTCATTTGAAAAGCTTAGAACAGAAACAGATAATATATTGCTGAGCCTTTGTTCAAAGGGGCTTATGACTTTACCTGGTCGGGTCCGCCAGACCCTAGAATCCTCTTTTTCAGACACTTAATTTCATGCGTTTCAATGCATTGGAAATTATCAAAATTTTTCACATTTTCTTGCGTTCTTTTACTATAGTAATAAAATCAATTAAAAAATAAAATAAAAAAAACCAACAGCATAAAGACAATTGAAAATATTCAAAATACGTCATCGAATCTCTTTCTCTTGGTAAGCTATATTTCTAACAATGAATTGTTTTTCTTCTTATACTTAATCTGTTTTATTGTCAAATACATTTTCCAACTATAAGCAATTAAATAATAACAAGGAATAAAAACAGACAAAAAGAACCGTTCGAATAAACGAAATCAATTACTTCAAAGTTTAAGCACTTATTTCTTGGATTGACATCACCTAATCAAAAATCTCCTATGATTATAAGTACCCACATCAAAATCGTTATTGAACAAATATTATTCCAATTTTCTCGAAAACGGTTAAAGCTATCGCCTTAAAAGTTGTTTCATTCGTTTTCCTAGGCCAAGAAGCCTATAAAACGAGTACTTGCATGCATGTAAAGTAAGCGGAACGATTTTTTTCGCGCGACATACGCTCCAAAAACCATGTTCCGGTGGGCGGATTCTCCTGGTTAACGAACTTGACCTTTCTAACTCAAGAGATCAACCTTATAAGCGGGGTTCCTCCCGATGAAGAGAGGGAGGAACCCCGCTAAAATAATGTAGTGTCCGTTAATTTTTTAACAGTCCTTCGGCGTTTGCTGCAAATGCACAATTCTCGACAATATGCGTTTCGCTGCAACAAGCACCGACCGAGCGAATACTTATTAACAGGTTGTGATAACCATTATCAGCGATTGATAACAATTATCAACAAGAGGAAGAGGAGGGCGTGTTCCTGACACAGCTGGTTCCCATACTGGAAGGAGCAACAAGCCAAGCAGAAGTGGGGAGAGTCGAAACGAAGGTCGCACCAGTGACTTCACCAACAGTGTAGCTACCAACATCTCTTCAGGTATTTCTCTCTCATATCTCATAATTATCTTAGTGTTTCTGTAGTAGATTTGTTATCAATCTACTGATAAGAGAAATGATCGGATGCAGCGATGCACAGGAGCGATTCCGATTCTACCTATGTCGGTCAGGGTCGCCGGTAACTCTTGCTTCAGCGATACTCTCTTTCTTTATGCAATCGTTTCGTTTCGCTCTTCTCCCGCCGGCTATATCCTTATCACAATCAGGAAATTCTCTTATCAATCCGCAATATAGTACAGATTCTCAGCTATCACTCATTCTCTTTATTATTTCTATTTTTCTCCATTTTAGCGCGGTTCCTCCCTCCCTCCATAGGGAGGATTTTGAAAAAAAATTGGTGCGAAAATCTTTTGTCTAATTTTGGAAGGTCATGTCCGTTTACCAGCAGAATCCGTCCACTGGAAGATGCTTTTTGGAGCGAAATTCGCGCAAAAAATTGTAACCTGTCGAGTTTATATGCTTGCAGGTACTCGTTTTATAGGTTTATTCGCCTATAAAAACGAATGAAACCATTTTTAAGGCGATAGCTTTAACCGTTTTCGAGAATAGTTGAAAAATATTTGTTGAATCAAGTTTTTGGTTTGGGTACTTTAGAATCATGGGATTCATTTAAAATATTTTCTGCATGTTTGAAATTCCTGTAAAGAAAGATGTTTTAATTTTAGGTACGTTCGGAGTTAAGGAAGGATTAGAATAAAATATTTCATTTTTAGACATGAAAAGTTTTGGGAACTTCGTATATTTTCCTTAACATCTCGAAAACGGTTGGGAATCTTGGTAAGCGTAGAAAAACGAGTAAAACCATTTATAAAGCGATATCTGTAACCATTTTCAAGAAACATTGAAACACCTACTTTCCCAAACTAATTTCAGTTTTGAACGATTATTTCAGTTGAAACTTGATCAGCCATGATAGTGTAAGTTTCCTGTTGCCTTAAGTTCCTGCGAGTCAGACTTTTAGGTTTGCGGGAGAAACGACTATTGTTCAGAAAAAAAAGAAGAAATGAATCAACTCTATCATGGCTATAAAAGGGTGTTACCATGTAAATAAAACGTTCAAACAATCTGTTATAATTATAAATGGACGCGTTACAATAACATAATAATATCAAAATTTTTAAAATGCATACTGTGTGCCTTTAAAACACTCACACAAACAAACAGTAAAGACACCAACATATTTGCCGTCCATACACAAATATATATATATATATATATATATATATATATATATATATATATATATATATATATATGAAATGGAAAGCGTATATAATTACGTAGTGAGCGAATTAATATTAAAAATTATGCCGAAAGATTTTTTTTCATTATCTATATGCCAATTTATTTAGCTTTGTAATGCTAAAACAAAACATTTTTTTTTTAACCATGGCATTAAATAACCGTAAGCATTAAGCACCCGAGTTACCTCGCTCATAGGAATATCGGAATGGCCTTTAACCCCGATCTCGGGCGGTATCAGTAAAAAGTTAAAAAGTTAATAATTTTTTTTTTTAAATGTTTCAGTAGGTTCCCCTTGAATCTGAATAGAACCCACATTATTTGATTATTCGTAGCTATACTTTAGTCAAACAAATATTTTTTCATTTAATACAAAACATGTATGATTCATGTATGTATGAATCATGATATTACTCTTACAGTATATAATAGTATGAAGAAGAATGAAACCATATTGAGAATATATATTTATTACACACTCGGAGTTTAAGCACATTGTTATAGTAAAAACGTCAGTCACGCAGGAGCTGCATAACTAAGCACTTTCCTCAGAATTGGGTAGTGTCGATTCATTCCTGAATAATTTTCTTAAAATAACCTATATAGATAAATAAAATAAAAACATAAATAACACCTGTTTCAATTCAATCCAAACATAGTACAATGTAAATCCCCCCCCCCTTCCGATAGACCGATTTAGTTCATTTCTACAACACTTCTTCCTTATTAGAAACCCAGGATGTATACCGCGTTTCGTTACAATACAGCAGAAAAGTAAATAAAGATGGAATGGTTGGGATTCGGCTAAATAAACCTCAATATGATTTTGTTTTAAAAAATCTATATTTCGGAAATGACAAAAAAAAGAAATTAATAGAAAAACACAAAGAAAATTAAATCTTTGTAAAATCAATTAACGTTACTAATTACTATTAAAATCAATTGTTGTACCTATTTACTTTTTCATTCTAAGAATTTAAGACGATATGTTCTTTTATAAGTTAATTGTATCTATTGCTCTGTTACCTATCACAATTATAATTTTTTTTGTTTTTGTATTAATTTCTTTTTTTTGTCATTTTAGCTGACGAAGGCTACCAATGAGTAGCCGTAACGTCCGAAATATAGATTTTTTAAAACAAAGTCATATTGAGGTTTATTTAGCCGAATCCCAACCATTCCATCTTTACTTATCACCTCGACGGCTAACTATCTAATCATCATGACAAATCAGCAGAAATTACGACCGGTATGAGCAAATTAGTAATTTCTGTCCGGAGTAAACTCCCCCTTCTAGACAACCGATTTAGTTTATTTTTACAACACATTTTTCTCTTCAGTTGACCACAACAAATACCGAGTTTCGTTGAAATATAACAAACATTATGGCTGGTATTGACAAATAACTACTTTGGCTCCGGAGTAAACCCCCCCTCCGGATGGACCGATTTTGTTGGTTAACGAACTCGTTCAATCGTTTGATGGGGGAACACTACATACCGTTTCGTGGCGAAAAAACAAAAACTCTGGCCTACATCGTGTTAACGGACACATATATATATATATATATATATATATATATATATATATATATATATATATATATATATACGAGACCAACCTTCACTGTTTTTTTTTGCTAAGACCACATCCAGTTACTTTTGAAGTAGCAGTAGTGATTGTGTCTGTGATTCAGCGCATGCGCATAACTCCTTTGCCTTCCTATTGGATGATTCCGATGACCAATTGCATTGGTTCTTGCTGGGAGTAAATTAACCTTCAACAGTGAATTAGCTTTTGTTTATGAAAAAGCTCTGCTTATGTTAGTGAGAAAAATGAGTCTTTTACAATTAGTTCGCGATGTTCCTGACAAAGTAAAAGGGATTGGTTTCTTACTCGGAAAAATTAATGGAATCCTATTAATTTTAGCGAGTTGGATAGACTAGAGTCGCTACAATTAATATAATTCTATTAATTGCGAGTTGGATTGACTAGGGTTTTGATATCTTCTTGAGCGAGCGGAGCGTAGCGTAGCGAGCGGAAACTCATAGCATGTAATGCCTAATAAATGTAAAATATCCAAAAAAGAGAGAGAGAAAAGGAATAAAATATGGTTGTTTACAAATAACGTTGTTTGTTATCCTTCATAACCTGCAAAACAGTCAACTTTAATGCTTAATAACTTATTTCATAGTTGAGAGAATTGATTTTGATCATATTAACCTTTTTATTAATAAATATTGCTTGCCATTATCTAATATGAATTATAACCGTAGATAACGAGCCAAGAAGTAGTAGATAACCAGCAAAGAACCTATATGTTAATCAGTAAGCTTATCAGCGAGTACGAGTAACTGTTATAAATCACTACTGGTACTTCAAAAGTAACTGGATGTGGTCTTCGCAAAAAGACCCAAAATATTTTATTTCAAGGTAAAACGAACTTTCGGGACTCTGAAGTCTCATCTTCAGAGCCTATAGACAACAACCTTACAAATTAAAACTACTCTCAAAAAGAAAAATTCAACATAAAATTTAAAGATAAAAACAGATGTTTATAGTTACAGTCAAAACATTAATAAAAAAAATAAAAAAATACATTAAATGTCGGAAAGATAAAAAAAAACAAAAAAACAAACAACCATTCTAATATATAATGTTTTTTTTTAAGTTTTTATATTTTTTCACTTAGACCCTAAAGTCCCGTTTTAGCACTTTCCTCCGAAGGAAAGTAGCTATTGAGGTTGGACTCATGACGGAATTTTTGAAAAATTTCTTCAAATCATTATCGATCCTACCTAGTAGACACCGAAAATGACCCCCGTTAAAATTATATATATATATATATATATATATATATATATATATATATATATATATATATATGCATATATATATATATATATATATATATATATATATATATATATGTGTGTGTGTCTGTTAACACGATAGCGGCCATAGTTTTTGTTTTTTCGTCACGAAACTTGGCATATAGCATTCAATTAGCAAACGATTGAACGAGTTCGTTAACCACCAAATTCGGTCCACCAGAAGGGGGGGTTTACCCCGAACCCATAACACTAATTTGACTATGTCAGCCGTAATATTTGTTATATTTCAACGAAACTTGGTATTCGTTGTGTTAATATAGAGAGAAAATTGAGATATAAAAATGAACTAAATCGGTTCATTAGAAGGGGGGGGGGGGGGGTTTACTCCGGACCCACAATACCAATTCGCCACTACCAGCCGTGATTTTTGGTATATTTCGACGAAACTCGGTATTCGTAGTGGTAATCTACAGGTAAATATGTGTTGTAAAAATAAACTACATCGGTTCATTAGGAGGGGGGGTTTACTCCGGACCCACAATACCAATTCGCCACTACCAGCCGTGATTTTTGGTATATTTCGACGAAACTCGGTATTCGTAGTGGTAATCTACAGGTAAATATGTGTTGTAAAAATAAACTAAATCGGTTCATTAGGAGGGGGGGTTTACTCCGGACCCACAATACCAATTCGCCACTACCAGCCGTGATTTTGGTATATTTCGACGAAACTCGGTATTCGTAGTGGTAATCTACAGGTAAATATGTGTTGCAAAAATAAACTAAATCGGTTCATTAGGAGGGGGGGTTTACTCCGGACCCACAATACCAATTCGCCACTACCAGCCGTGATTTTTGGTATATTTCGACGAAACTCGTTATTCGTAGTGGTAATCTACAGGTAAATATGTGTTGTAAAAATAAACTGAATCGGTTCATTAGAAGGGGGGGTTTACTCCGGACCCAAATTCCTATTATACTCATACCGGTCGTAATTTCTGCTGTATTGTAACGAAACGCGGTATACGTCGTTTGTAACTCATGAGAAAGAAGTGTTGTAAAAATGAGCTGAATCGGTCAATCGGAAAGCGGGGGTTTAATTTGTAATATATTTCAATAGAAAAGCCCGCCAGACGTAGGTTCACAAAGCCGCCGCAAGGAGCGCTTTCTACCACTAGAGTGACTGTATACTGTTCCTGCGTTAGATCAAAATACGATAATATGAGGTTTTTTTGTATTTATTACGTAGTGTAATAGGTAACATGTGTAAACATAACTCTGAAAGCAAATTAATAATTGATCAGTTACTCATTACAAATTTATAAGAGAACTATTCATGTTTTTATTTTATTTATGTAGGATTTTTTAAGCAAATTGTTCTGGAAAGCAGTCTACACTACCCAAATACTGAGGAAAGTGCTTAGTTATGCAGCTCCTGCGTGACGGACTTTTTATCTTTTAATTTTCCTTTGAATAATAGTCTAAAGACACTGAAGATTTTATCTTGAAAGCACCTTATAGCTTGAAATAAAACTTTTCAGTGAAGCTGGGTCTTTTCATTTTAGCACTTTCCTCCGAAGGAAAGTAGCTATTGAGGTTGGACTCATGACGAAATTTTTCTTCGAATCTTTATCGATCCTACTTAGTAGACACCGAAAATGACCCCGTTCAAATTTATATATATCTGTATATATTATATATATATATATATATATATATATATATATATATATATATATATAGTTATATATGTGTCCGTTAACACGATACAGGCTAGAGTTTTTGTTTTTTTCGCCACGAAACTTGGAATGTAGTATTCTCCCATCAAACGATTGAACGAGTTCGTTAACCAGCGAAATCGGTCCAGCCGGATGGGGGGTTTACTCCGGAGCCAAAGTAGTTATTTGCCAATGCCAGCCATAATATTTGTTATATTTTAACGAAACTCGGTATTCGTTGTGTTCAACTGAAGAGAAAAATTTGTTATAAACTAAATCGGTTTACTTGAAGGGAGGGTTTACTCCGGACAGAAATTACTAATTTCCTTATACCGGTCGTAATTTCTGTTTTATTTTAACGAAACTCTTTATACGTCCTGGCTATCTAATACGAAAGAAGTGATATGAAAATATACTAAATCGGTCTATTGGAAGGGGGGGGGGGTGTTACTTTGTACTATGTTTGAATTGAATTCTTCCGCCAAACGTAGGTTCATGAAACTCATCAAGATCAATAGATCAAAATGTGAAGCTTTGTGTATTTATTACATAGTGTAGTACTGTACATACACAAAACTCTGAAAGGAAATTAATTACAAAATTAATAATTGAAACAGCTGCTCATAAAAATGCAAAAGAGTAGAACTATTTATTTTTTTATTTTATTTATCTATATAGGTTATTTTAAGCAAATTATTCAGGAATGCACTCGACACTACCCAATTCTGAGGAAAGTGCTTAGTTATGCAGCTCCTGCGTGACGGCCTTTTTCTATATTTATTTATTTATTTATACATTTGTGAGGACGCGACAATGGCAATTCATCACAAAAAAACTAATATATAATTACAATATTGTAAATTCCGAAGATTAATGGTATACACTACAAAGAGGCATGGTACTAAACTCTACGATAATTTTCAGGCAAGTATCAGAATAAAATAAAATTTTCCTGAAAACGTAATGATTTTCTATTATATGGTGAATTATAGAAGAAGTTTTTGTTAATTGATTGAAATAAAATTTACTGATAGTGCACTGTACGTTTTACGAGAAATATTTTGGAACATAGTTTTAAGAGGTAGACTTGTTAATGTAGATAGGTTTTATTTTTAGGGCAAATGTCGGTTTAATAAATCAACTTTTTTTGTGTAAGCCATTCAGATTTTAGTTACAAATACATAATATTCACTTTTAATATGTAAAATAACGAGTAAATAATATGCTCTTAATATATTCATAAGTTAGTAATAATAAATTCTTAATAAAGGATTCCTGAATTCCCGAATAATATATCTGAAGCATGGAGAATAATATTGTTTTTAAATTTAGGAGTCAACACAACATAAAAGATCTGGTTAGTGTAGATTGAAGAAATGAAGAAGTATATATAAATATACGTATAAATGTAGTATGCATAAACATGTGCATCGGTGTGCATGTAGTAAAAAAAAAAAAAAAAAAAAAAAAAAAAAAAAAAAAAAAAAAAAACTTAAAAAAAAATAAACAGGATTTTGTTGCTAATTTTGAAGAGTATTCAAAAAGTTCATTTATTTAAAGTAATGAGAAATAAACATTAGAAGGAATTAAGAGCTAAAATAAATTTCAAAAAATAGAGAAGAAAGTAAAAATATAAAAACTAAAAAGGTCCAAAGTGAAGTTAAAGAATGTTAATTAAAAAATGGGAGACTATAAAGCTTTTTCTATATGATGATGAACCTTCGAACACCTCTTTTTCAGTTAATAATAATGGACGTTAAAATTTAAATAAATAAACACCTATGAGATAAACATATGTTATTTGTTTAAGAATTTTTTTTAAGATATGGAGGCCCGGTAGCCGCGAGTGTTAAGGCGTGAGCACTTAACACTTCGTGCCGAAGGTGGTGGGTTCGATTCCCACTATGGGGTGGTGGTTTTTCTTTAGAAAAAAGAAAAGGCATCAGCTCTGTCCTGGGTAGAAAAGGGTGCTAACCTGTAGATAACCCGTCCTAAAATTCTTAGTTAATAATAATGGACGTTTAAATTTAAATTATTAAGATATTGCGGAGAATATGTCAAAATTTATATTCGAAACATTCAAATGACACTAGGGATAAGAACGGAAACACGCTTATATGACGCTTTTCGCGCGTAGTCATCTTGATAATGATAGCGTTAGAAAATGGAGGCTGGAGAAACTGCAAACTGGTGACCTGCATCTTCCTGATATGGTAGAAGCGGAAGTGGCAATAAAATATAAAACCAATAAAGCTCCTAGGAACGACGGGATCGTTCTTGGAACTAATGGTTATATATGGTAGTGAAAGGGTTAAGAGGTTTATGGATATATGGGAATAAGGGGCAGAAGCAGACGTATGGTACAAAACCGTTATCTGCAATATCCATAAGAAGGGATACAGCTTGGGTTTTCAGAATTATTGCGGCATATCCTTACTATCGTGTAAAAGCAGAAGCCATCAGAATTACATTTATTTAGAGGAAGGTCCATTATAAAAGTCCCTCACGTAGCAGCTGCATAGCAGCTGTATTCGGAAGGGTATAGAAGGTATTATTAGGAAGGATATAGAGGATAGTATTAGGAAGGATATAGAAGATATTATTAGGAAGGGTATAGAAGGTATTCTTAGGAAGGATATAAAGGATATAGAAGATATTAGGAAGGGTATAGAAGGTATTATTAGGAAGGATATAGAGGATAGTGTATTAGGAAGGATATAGAAGATTTTATTAGGAAGGATGTAGAAGGTATTATTAGGATGAATATGGTTTCTCAAGCATTGATTTTTCTTGTCGGTACTTCCGGTTTACGTATTAGCTCGACGTCATAAGTGTGTTTCCTACTTATGGAGTGATGGAGGAAACCCGCTGAAACATACCCGAAGGACAAACATCCAGAATTAGGCAAGAACTATATCTCAGCACCGGTAGCATTGTAAATGGCAAGGTCAGGTAATTCACGACTCAGGGATTGCTGTAGTTTTGTTAAGGATACCGTTCAAAATTATATTCTACTAGATGAATACCCGTGCTTCGTCAGGGCAGATAAGTAGGATAGTATTAGGAAGGATATAGAGGATAGTATTAGGAAGGATATAGAAGATATTATTAGGAAGGGTATAGAAGGTATTCTTAGGAAGGATATAAAGGATATAGAAGATATTATTAGGAAGGGTATAGAAGGTATTATTAGGAAGGATATAGAGGATAGTATTAGGAAGGATGTAGAAGATATTATTAGGAAGGGTATAGAAGGTATTCTTAGGAAGGATATAAAGGATATAGAAGATATTATTAGGAAGGGTATAGAAGGTATTATTAGGAAGGATATAGAGGATAGTATTAGGAAGGATATAGAAGATATTATTAGGAAGGATGTAGAAGGTATTATTAGGATGAATATGGGTTCTCAAGCATTGATTTTTCTTGTCGGTACTTCCGGTTTACGTATTAGCTCGACGTCATAAGTGTGTTTCCTACTTATGGAGTGATGGAGGAAACCCGCTGAAACATACGTTAAATAATGTATCATCAAAATTAACGCTACTCTTTAATTTTGTGCAGTTTATTATAGCATTGTTCCCGTCATACTATATGTTATTCGTCAATTAATAAGTAATCAAAGTATAATGTTTCTTGACACTGGGACGCTCCGGACCAGTGTCAACAAACATATAACCTAGAGATAACACGTTACCTATAGGTTACCAGTAACAGGAGTTTAACCAATACTGGTTAAAAATCGTTTTCAATAATAAATGTACGTTAAAATATAAAAATTTATGTTTCCAAGATGTCATTTGGAAACACACATTTTATTTTTAAGCATTACTAAGAAGTGTTCTGCCGGGGGATGCTGATGGGTGAACAGGGTGTGCAAGGATTCGGGATATTATTACCTGGGATGAACCATGTTATGTATGTAAGATGGCAACACTGGTTGTAACAGTCTTGAACCTCCTAAATGTAATGAAGCACGTTGTTGTGGATCATAAAACGCAATGATAATAAAGTGTTTGTAAAATTGGACGTGTTAATGTATAATTGTTCCCAAATATAACATTGGCGTGAACAATGTATAATTGTTCCCAAATATAACATTGGCGTGAACAATGTATAATTGTTCCCAAATATAACATTGGCATGAACAATGCATAATTGTTCCCAAATATAACATTGGCGTGAACAATGCATAATTGTTCCCAAATATAACATTGGCGTGAACAATGTATAATTGTTCCCAAATATAACATTGGCATGAACAATGCATAATTGTTCCCAAATATAACATTGGCATGAACAATGCATAATTGTTCCCAAATATAACATTGGCGTGAACAATGCATAATTGTTCCCAAATATAACATTGGCGTGAACAATGCATAATTGTTCCCAAATATAACATTGGCGTGAACAATGCATAATTGTTCCCAAATATAACATTGGCGTGAACAATGCATAATTGTTCCCAAATATAACATTGGCGTGAACAATGCATAATTGTTCCCAAATATAACATTGGCGTGAACAATGCATAATTGTTCCCAAATATAACATTGGCGTGAACAATGCATAATTGTTCCCAAATATATCATTGGCGTGAACAATGCATAATTGTTCCCAAATATAATATTGGCGTGAACAATGTATAATTGTTCCCAAATATAACATTGGCGTGAACAATGCATAATTGTTCCCAAATATAACATTGGCGTGAACAATGCATAATTGTTCCCAAATATAACATTGGCGTGAACAATGCATAATTGTTCCCAAATATAACATTGGCGTGAACAATGCATAATTGTTCCCAAATATAATATTGGCGTGAACAATGTATAATTGTTCCCAAATATAACATTGGCGACGAGTAATAGGCGCGTGAACAATGACAGGCCAGGACTTGTTATATAAAATACATTCCCCAATCTGGAAATTTGTTGAAACCCCTATATTCCCTTCTTAAGAAAGATACCCCTTTATTTATCTTCATTCAATAATGAGATTTTTATATAAAATACATTCCCCAATCTGGAAATTTGTTAGAAACCCCTATATTCCCTTCTTAAGAAAGATACCCCTTTATTTATCTTCATTCAATAATGAGATTTTTATATAAAATGCATTCCCCAATCTGGAAATTTGTTGAAACCCCTATATTCCCTTCTTAAGAAAGATACCCCTTTATTTATCTTCATTCAATAATGAGATTTTTATATAAAATACTTTTCCCAATCTGGAAATTTGTTGAAACCCCTATATTCCCTTCTTAAAAGATACCCCTTTATTTATCTTCATTCAATAATGAGATTTTTATATAAAATACATTCCCCAATCTGGAAATTTGTTGAAACCCCTATATTCCCTTCTTAAGAAAGATACCCCTTTATTTATCTTCATTCAATAATGAGATTTTTATATAAAATACATTCCCCAATCTGGAAATTTGTTGAAACCCCTATATTCCCTTCTTAAGAAAGATACCCCTTTATTTATCTTCATTCAATAATGAGATTTTTATATAAAATACATTCCCCAATCTGGAAATTTGTTGAAACCCCTATATTCCCTTCTTAAGAAAGATACCCCTTTATTTATCTTCATTCAATAATGAGATTTTTATATAAAATACATTCCCCAATCTGGAAATTTGTTGAAACCCCTATATTCCCTTCTTAAAAGATACCCCTTTATTTATCTTCATTCAATAATGAGATTTTTATATAAAATACATTCCCCAATCTGGAAATTTGTTGAAACCCCTATATTCCCTTCTTAAGAAAGATACCCCTTTATTTATCTTCATTCAATAATGAGATTTTTATATAAAATACATTCCCCAATCTGGAAATTTGTTGAAACCCCTATATTCCCTTCTTAAGAAAGATACCCCTTTATTTATCTTCATTCAATAATGAGATTTTTATATAAAATACATTCCCCAATCTGGAAATTTGTTGAAACCCCTATATTCCCTTCTTAAGAAAGATACCCCTTTATTTATCTTCATTCAATAATGAGATTTTTATATAAAATACATTCCCCAATCTGGAAATTTGTTGAAACCCCTATATTCCCTTCTTAAGAAAGATACCCCTTTATTTATCTTCATTCAATAATGAGATTTTTATATAAAATACATTCCCCAATCTGGAAATTTGTTGAAACCCCTATATTCCCTTCTTAAGAAAGATACCCCTTTATTTATCTTCATTCAATAACGAGATTTTTATATAAAATACATTCCCCAATCTGGAAATTTGTTGAAACCCCTATTTTCCCTTCTTAAGAAAGATACCCCTTTATTTATCTTCATTCAATAATGAGATTTTTGTAATAATATGATTTTTGATTGATTTTTTCCAAGTCTAATCAGGATTTGAATGTTTAATTTCAACGATATCAGGGCTGATATTAAGTTAGATGAAAAATGAAATATTATTTTATTTTCAATTGTAAAATTTCGAAAATTATTTAAACTTAATTTAATATACAGGGGAAACAAAAAATGAAAATCTGGCTTGACAAAGTTGTTTTAAATTTAATTAGCTTTCATTTAAAAAAAAAAATAAAATGCATTGAAATCGGTTAAGATTTAGAGTCTGTAGCCTTTTTTGAAACACGAAATGTCGTTTGGCCCCACTGTGCGACATCTGGACCATTAGGGTGGGTTTACACTTGCTAGTTATTGCAGGAACTTTGCATGGAAACTCCCTTTAGGATGTAAGGGTGGGTTTACACTTGCTAGTTATTGCAGGAACTTTGCATGGAAACTCCCTTTAGGATGTAAGGGTGGGTTTACACTTGCTAGTTATTGCAGGAACTTTGCATGGAAACTCCCTTTAGGATGTAAGGGTGGGTTTACACTTGCTAGTTATTGCAGGAACTTTGCATGGAAACTCCCTTTAGGATGTAAGGGTGGGTTTACACTTGCTAGTTATTGCAGGAAATTTATATCAGAGAGAAATTGCGACTAGTGTAAACCATGAGCAATTTATGTCTGAGATATATATTTCTATGACGAACTATAAGTGTCGACACTTCTATACCACCAGGTGTAAACACACATTTTTACGAGAAGAACTTAATTTCAGAGATAAATATCTTGGCTACTAGCTGTATTGTCGACACTTCTATACCAACAGATGTAAACACTGATTATTTGTGCTTTTGGTGAATTTATCGCAAATTAGAACAAATCCAGAACTGTCCTACACATATCCATGACATAAATGTCTAGCTATTTCTGTCAGTATGTAAACCTTCAAGAGAATATCTATCCGACACCTGACATATATTTCCTGCGAGAAGTGTCAGATGTAAACGCACCCTTAATGCCGACATCCATGGTGCAGTCTTGAAAATCAGAAAAATCGAGCTGCCGGTTGGACTCGAACCCCCATCTCCCACACGAGAATCCTAGGCATTTGCCACTAGACCACGGAGAGGCGCAAGGTCTGCGATAATATTGACATTTCTAAAACACTCATCATTTAGATTTACAACATATATAGAACATTTCTTCCACTCGTGGCTAGTTAATCAATGTTAGGCCTCGGGTACGATACGAGCGATGAGCTACAGAGCGACCGAGCGACGGAGCGTTTAGCAGAAGAGCGGCATTGGCTACAAAACAGAGCGGCTGGGCGGTAATTTCCTTTAGTCTCCGTCATCGCATACTCTAATATACTTTTTTTTAATTTTAACTAAAAAAAATGATATTTTAAATATTTTGTTAATAAAAATATCTTACCTTGCATATTTAATACGTTTCCATCCTCTTCTCATAGTTTCTTGGTTATGATTGTATTTTTAATATCACTGTGTCTGTCATTCCATACTTTGTACTCGAAAGCTCACATTCACTATCATACAATTTACTCAAATATTAGTATTCATATTTTAAAATTTTTTATAAGAAAGGTAGCTAGAAGGTTATAAGCATTGGAAGGTTATAAAAATCTGATGTTTATAAACATCTTTCCACGTAAACAAGGGAAACAAAACACAAAAATGTGAATTGACAAAGTTATTCTAAATTTAATTAGCTTTCATTTAAAAAAAAAAAAATGCACTGAAATCGGTTAAGATTTAGAGTCTGTAGCCTTTTTTGTAGCACGCAAAATATTATGTCTCGGGTGAGTGACGAGAAAAATAATAAAGTCTGGGCTAAGGGATGAGCGACAGGCTGGATCCTAAAAGTGACGTCACATTGTCGCTCTTGCTTATTGTAGCCAGTCCTCCCTCATTCCTACTGCACTCCAGCTTAACATTAATGTGAGCGACGTCGCGCTGAAGCTTTTCGCTTATTAGCGCTGAAGCTTATCGTATCGTACCCGAGGCCTAACACGTTTCTTTGTTTGCCTTTTATCCTTATTGTTGTCTAATAAAAAAAAAAAAAAAAATAGAAATAAAACAAGAAACTAAATTCTACGGTGCAGTCAGTACTTGTCTAATAAAATCTAAGAATAATTAAGGCTATAATATAAAAGTTGACAACAGTAATAACAGAATCTGTCGAGCAATACTAATCACCATAAATTGAATCTAAATAGAAATAAAAAAACAAAACTACTTGAAGGTCATTTGAAATTAATGATGTAAAATGCTTCCTCAGATCATTATTTCAATCAAGCCTCTTGTAAACATCTTTAAGTCATTATTAATTGATTGCTTTGAGAAAAAAAAATCAATCATATTCACAAGGACAATAATATCTCATGTCTTTATGGAATAATGAACAAATGTTTAAACATGAGAATATTTTTAAACTCTTCCATTAATATTGTAATTTTCCGTGTATTTTTTTAAGCATTATTATATATTTTATTACATTATGAATAAATGTATTTCTTCAACTTAAGCGCTTAAAGCTTTTGAAAATGCCTTGATATATTTTTGCGCGTTTCTTCTCTCCCTCCATTGGGAGGAACCCCGCTTATGACGTCACTCTCATGATAAAATTCGGAGTAGCCGATGTGGAATTCCACCTTCCAACCCCTATAGGTCTCAAAAAAACAGATGGTTCAAATTTTGTCTGTGTGTGTGTATGAGTGCAAAACAGGTCTTCATTTGCAACACTGAAGAACTTAATTTCGTTTTTAAAACTGGACCGGGTTAACGAGGTTTTACCCGCATTGGTATGAAGATAATTGCTCTGATAATCTTTACTTGTCGCTTTCTATAGAATATTCAGTTGGTGTTGTAAAAAATACGAATCAGTTTATTAGAGGGTATATAATTTACCCGTTATTTAGTTACAAAATGACAATTTTGATTATGGTTTCGTTTTCACGGGGCAATAATACGAAAGAGTGGCCCTGGAATTCATGGAATTGCCTCGAGTGAACGCTCTCAAACGTTAATAAACATGTTTGATTTTCAAGCTTATAATTATTTTTTGTTTTTATTTATTTTATTTATGTGTTACGCTATATATGCGATGTGCACCTTACATTTTTTATACATTACATTATTGTCTATATGTTTACATTGTGTGTGTATTACTACATTATATTATATTACATTGTTGTCTATATTTTTACGTAAGGTATTATATTATTATTAATTAGTGTAAATATTATTACATAATATTAAATTACATTTGTGCCTATATATTTACATTATGTATATATTATTACATTATATTATATTACGTTATTGTCTACATATTTACATCCTGTATAGATTACCAAGGCCCAATAAAATTATACAAGAAATTTTATACACATATACAGTTATATTAATAATACATAAATACTGTTCAAGGAATATCAATTGTACGTATGAATCCTATTGTACGTCTAATTATTCGTAAAATTATTGTTAAAAAATGTTCTATTGGGGTCTCCCGTGGTCTAATGGCTAGCGCCTTGGATTCATAAGCGGGAGATAGTGGGTTCGATTCCCAGCCTCCGGCAGGAATTTTATCATCCCACGGCTCGCTGGTAAAATTCCTCGCTGCACCCTGGATGTCGGCGCTAATGACCTAGATGTAGATGCGCCGTAAAAAAAAATGTTCTATTCCACGGTTTGATGTGTCTCATTGCCGATTGAGAAAAGTTAATTTAGTTGATGCAATCTGTTGGGAGGGAAAAAAAATTGGTCCAGCTTAAAATTAAAATTTAGAAATGTCGGAGTCAACCTCTCGCGTAATTAAACTCCAGGACGAAGAAACTTTGAAATTGTTAGAATTATATGCAAATCAAAGGATTTTATAAGACCCATCTTGCAAAGAATTTAAAGACCGGGACTTGAGGTTGGCTGCAGTGATAATTATTTGCGATGCGATAAAAATTCCAGGATTTGGACCAAAACAAGTCAACGCCAAATTTAAGAATTTAAGTTCATATTGCCAGGAGATTCAGGGTAATCACATCGCAGCTCCAAATCTAATAAATTTGTTGCTCCCAAAATCCTCCTTTTTTTTAATCCATTCTCTCACCCACCAGCGCGCAGTGACCGATTTAGGAGAGCAAGAGTCAAAAAATAAATGTCACGTTTAGAGATGAATAATATTAGCAATGTAAACACAAGTGTCTTGGGGTTCAAAAACAGTACGCTCACTGTCCACAAGCAAAGAGGTCAGAGTAACGAATTTTATTCCTAAAGGATTCTGGAAAAAGCCCTAGTTTTATCACCAAACGGTGAAAAAATTAAAATAAAATAAAAATAATAGAAGGTCAGAATCCACATTTTTCGCAACAAATAAGTCTAGTTTATTAATAAGCTTCTAAACCGTTGTTTGTGCAATAGTGAAGGGCTACAAGGTAATCTCCAAGCATGAGAATCGATTTAAACAGAAAGTGTTAATATTATTTTTACTATTTAAGTAATAATTAAGAATTTAAAGATAAGAAAATAGCACATACCTTGCACGCGTCAAATTTAAAAGTATATAAGTGTAGAATAATTTGTAAGATTAGGCTAGATCAAGTACGAATTCAAACAAAACATGTTCTCTGTAATAATGGGAGTTGATGCATAATTATTTTGTAACCAACCTTATCCAACTTTTTAAGCAACATACATTTTTAGGTACATGCATGGAGCCAAGAAAGAGCTGTTTCACGTTTGGTGGACAAAACGTAATTTGTCAGACAAAAACGCCGGCGTTTTGGAATATGTTTTTAAGAAATTGACTGCGGATGGTGAAGAGGAAGGTGATTTTGATCAAATTCCAAAAATTAAAGCTAAGGTTAAAGCTTTGCTCGTCCAATTCAATCTTTAATGGTTCTGTTTTTATTGTTTCATTCGGTTAGAGAAGTGACCATGAGTGATAAGAATTTTGATGTCCTAAAGCGGTCATTTGCCCCACTGTGCAGCGCTTTTTCTTCCGTTCGCTCATATTTGCTTGACATTCCTTTAACCTTTTGGCCGAAATACTGCCAAAAACCGTACCGAAAACTACACAACTTCCTTCTAAAAGACTAGATTTACAACTAAATACCGAATTGTGATTCGTGGTCGTTTGGACGAACAAGCTGCCTCACGCTTCATCCCCACATGGGTTTTTTGAGGCAAGAACCACGAAAGCGAGATCACGCTTTAGTATTATTGTCCCGTGAGAACCTAGGTTTAGAGCCATCAGCATCAATTTTATCTATCTTTCCCTCTATTATTTTGGGGCTCATAGGAAATGACCTTTGAGTGAAGTTAATGCAATTCTTCATAGCGTGATTTATTACAGAATAACATTACTATTGTACTATTATTATTATGCATTAGGGATTGTATCACAAAACCATAACTACAGGCAGAAATCAATTCTATCAAAAGTTTTGAACTATCACGTCCAAGAATCTTCGGTGTAGATATCTACGAAGATTGAGATATCCCGGAAATATATCAATAATCTGATGGAGAATCGATACAATAGGAGAAATGATGTTTTCGTTTAATTGAGTCACGATCTGAACGAAATTCATATTATGGATTATTTATATTAATATCAAGCTGTATCGTATGAAATGTCAGTTTTGTTTACTTTGCGATTTAATCCTTTCCCTTTTTTATTTCATTATATACAAACATCATTGTTATTCATATAGACTTAAAGCTCTTTATTCCTATTATTTAATCAGTAACTTGCGTACTGTGTTGTGAGAACGATCCTCTGATAAAAAAAATAAAACTTAAATTATGACTTCAACGGAAATCCGTATTATTTTTCCTAATGAATTTAAGCTCGGTCATAGCGCTGCTGAGGCGTGTATGATCATTAACACGGCGTTCGGGGAGGGAACGGTGAATGAACGAACTGTTTACCGGTGGTTTTCCAGGTTTCGAAGTGGAAATTTTGACCTTGACAACGAGGAGCGAGGAAGGCCAGAAACCAAGCTTGACAATGACCACCTGAAAGAAAGGGCTGAAGCTTGTCCCTCAAAAAGCACTAGGGAATATGCCAAAGAACTCGGAGTAGGAGCCACGACAGTTTTAAGACATTTGAAGGAAATCGGCAAGTCCAAAACTGACATTTCATACGGTACAGCCTACGTAACAGAAAAATAAAGAATCAACGATTAATTTATTTTATTTTTGCCTAAACAGAAGCTTAAAAATTTGATTGGTTAAAAAAAAAAAATCTTTCATGAAATAACAAAAAAATTAAGCAAAGCTCATAGAAAATTGATAGTGATAATACAAAAAAAAAACCTGTAAAATTATTTTAGTAATCATATAAAAATAGAAATAAAGTGTATATGAATACTTGTACCACGTGGAATCAATCCACCGTTTGGAAGTATGGGAACCGAAAATTAGTTTTATCCACTTCTCTCGAAAACGGCAACCAAAACCGTGTTAAAAATGGTTACATTCGTTTTCTTGTATATATAAAAAAAAAAAATCAGTCCCGTAGTAGGCCAAGGGGACCCAGAGGGGCAGATACTGTAGAGGGATCAGATTCTTCACCATATGGGACACTAGGGACATAGTGTGGTCAGGACTATACTCCCGCCGCGTGATTTCCCCCTTTGCGGGTAACCATTGATTTTTTTGTGTGTAACACTTGGGCTATTAACACCGGACTATCTACAGGTTGCCAACATTTTATAATGCCAACAGCACGTGGTCGGTCATCCCTCGACGTTGGCTAATTTCGGTGATCAACGAGAACCGGTGCACTGAACGTGGCTAAGGCCGTTGGCTGTTAGCCATTAATAAATGAATTAAAGGTTGGGTTCATCTTTAATTAATTTATTAATTAACGGTGAACCCAGGTCAGGTAGACCGAATCCAACCCACGGACAAAGACACTAGAAGATAGAATATTTAGTGCTTAGAACTCAGTTCCTCCTGCATATTATTCTAGTGCTCCACCATTGAGCTAACCTAACTCCCAAATTATATATGTATATGTGAGTTTGTGTGGGGGGGGGGATAGGCCCAGTTGTAGTGTAGTTGACTCGTATTTTGAATGCCCTGAGTCAAAATCGGTCATGCAGTCAATACTTTACCTTTAGTTACCATTTAATTAATTTAATGTCTAAATTCCATGTGAAAAATCAGGCGGCCAGAGAATCGTACTGACCACACTATCTCTCTAGTGAGCTATTTGATCAAGATTCAAATTCTTCTACACTATTGCACTCTGGGCCCTAAGGGCTTGATAAGTGCGTTTTGTGTGTGACATCGTCCTGCTTTGTTTTATTTTTTGTGATAATAATAAATTAGTCGGCGCTAATAGCCAAGATTTGTTGATGCGCCGTAAAAAAAAAAAAAAAAAAAAAAAAAAAAAATAATAAATTAGTGTGGTGAATGAATGAAAAATAATTTGTGTGTTGTTTTTTGTTCTCTTTTCTACTGGTCGTAAATATTTACTTTCTTAATGTATTGTAAGTAGGCTTGTATATACTTCTCCTTTTTATGCTATACAAATTATATACAGGTTTTAGTATATGAAACGATAAAAAAAAAAAAAAATTAACAATTGTATTTTTCGTTTTATAGAAAAATCTGTCGTCCGGAGCATAATCTGACTGCCAACTTCATCACCTGTAATCATGGATGAAGATCTCCTTAAGCATATAAGGTAAAAAATACTGCATGGATTAACATTTTTTTTTTTTTTTTTTTTTAGCTTTTTTCATATTGAAATAGGTAATTTTCTAATCTATTCCACAATTAATGAATGAATTCCACTAATTTCAATGGTCAGCCCACAAACACATCAACATGAATAGTTTTGCTCTCAATACAGAGTCAACCCCAAATTCTAATGAAAAGAAAACAAATATTTCTCTTTCGATATAGACGACCGAATTAATGTTTAAAAACATTTAAGGCCAATTTGAGCAAATTAGTAATTTGTGTCCCGATTAAACACTTCTTTCGGAAGGAGCAATGTTTTTTTTTTTTTTTTTTTTTTTTTTATTTATTTATTTGGAATTTACAACAATGTATAAGATACATTTCTAGTAAATTATTGCTAGATTAAATCGACATGAATGTTCATGAGGTGGGAAGCTGCACAGTAGTAGTACCCACTAGACAGATTTTTTTTTTTTTTTTTTTTTTTTTTTTTACAGATACACTTTTTAGAGTTGATCTCTTGGCCACTTGCGTTTCAGTCGCCGAATGGGGTTGTGAGGAATGAGCTGGGAGGAGAGAGAGTTTATTAAGGAGTTAGGATGGCCGTGTAGGTTCGAATGGAATTTACGGTAGAGGGATTTGGCTAAAGGTTGGATAAAAGGGATATTAAGGTCATTATGGAGGGTCAAATTGGAGACATAAAACGGAGCATCCGTTATTTTCCGGAGAATTATAGACTGTAGGGATTGGATTTTGTAGGAGTTGGAAGGCTTTGTGGAACCCCAGAGTTGAATTCCGTAAGTACATATTGGTCTGAGAATGGTCATGTAAATGAGGCGTTTGTTTGTTAGTGAGAGATTAGATCGTTTGTCAAGTAGGTGCAGTAATAGTCTGTATCGTCGGCTGAGTTCTTGTCGCTTCTGGGTAATATGTGGCTTCCATGTTAGTCGTTTGTCAAGTATTAGTCCTAGATAGCGAATTTGGGATTTTTGCGGAATTAGAGAACTATGGAGGAACACTGGAGGGCAGGATGATCGCCTGAGGGTAAAGGTTGAGTGGCAGGATTTCAGGGGGTTAACTTTGATTCTCCATTTGGTGAGCCAGGGTTCGATCAGTCCAAGGTGTTCCTGAAGGAACTTGGATGTCAGGATTGGGTCATGACTGCAGGAGAACAGAGCTGTGTCATCGGCGAACATATGGAGGGATGTGCCGGGGTGAGTTGGGATATCAGCCGTATATGTGAGGTATAGGACAGGACTGAGGATTCCACCTTGAGGAACACCTGCAAGTTGGGGGAAAATGGGGGAGGATGAAGTGCCATAGGAAACTTGGAAGAATCTGTCGGAGAGATAGGATTTTGTTACGAGGTAGTAGGTTGATGGGAGAATTTGTTTGAGTTTGAACAGCAAGCCCCGGTGCCACACCCGATCAAAAGCCTGGGCCACGTCGAGAAAGACACCAGAGCAATACTGTCCATTCTCAAAAGCTGTGGAGATCAGATCCACAATTCTGTGGCATTGATGAATGGTGGAATGAATGGAGTTGACGAAAACCAAATTGGGAAGACGGGATTTTGGGAATAAGAATGGGGTAGAGGCGTTTGAGTAAGAGTTTTTCAAGAATTTTCCCCAATACGGGTAGTAGGGCAATAGGGCGATAGGATGTGAGTTGGTGAATAGGTTTTTTCGGTTTAGGTATCATACGGATTACTGAGAATTTCCAGAGGAGAGGAAAGTGGGTAGTTCTGAGGACAGCATTATAAATGTAGGTTAAGAAAAGGACTGCTTTTTTCGGAAGATGCTTGAGTATTTGGGGAGTAATTAGGTCATATCCTGGAGCTTTTTTGTGGGGAAGGTGTTGGATGGCGTGGGATACTTCTTTAGGATTGAAGGCCTTGGGGGGAAGTGACATTGGGAGGGGAGTATCCAGTTGACTCGAGACATGGTGGGAGTGGGTTGGATTGTTAACGTCAGGGTCCGGGGTAAAGACATTGGAGAGGTAATGCCCGAAGGCGGTGGAAATTTCTACATCGGTTTTGGCCCAAGAGCCATCTTCTTGTTGGATGGGATGATGGGAGGTTTTGTATGAGAGTATTTTTCTAGTCGCCTGCCAGAGTGATTTGTCAGATGAAGTAAGTTCCTTAGTGTATGTTTTGAATTGTTCGTTTTTATGTTTCCGCAGTTCATTTCTTAGTTGGTTTGTCAGTTGGTTTAACCGTTTTTTGTCAGAAGGGTATCTAGAATTTTGCCATCGTTTGCGTGCTCTTCTCTTTTCAGTGAGCAGTAGTTGTATGTGTGTTGGTATGTCAGCCAGTTGTGTTTGTGTATTATGTAGAGGTTTCGGTCGGGTGGAAATGAATAAGGATTCCTGAATGGCTACTGAAAGATAATGAACAGCATCGTCGACATCAGTGTTTGTTTTTAGAGATTTGTTTAGGTCCAGTTTATGTTCTAAGGATGATTGAAAGGATAGGAGCAATGTAGTTTTGTTTTATATCACAGCTTTTATTTTGGTGATATCCACGGGGTATACCGATTACAATACAACAAAAATTACGACCGTTATGGACTAATTAGTAATTTAGGTCCGGAGTAAAACCCCTTCCCCTCCTGACGGAACGATTTTGCTGAGTTACGAACTCAATCATGCAATCTACCTGGGTAGCTAAAAAAATCCTTAAAATTCTTCCTAATGCGTTCAATTGCATAACGTTTTCTTTATGAACCGATTGACATGTAACAAACACTGAATGATAAGTGAAGTTTACCACAATAAGTGAAGGGGGTCTCCCGTGGTCTAATGGCTAGCGCCTTGGATTCATAAGCGGGAGATGGTGGGTTCGATTCCCAACCTCCGGCAGGAATTTTATCATCCCACGGCTCGCTGGTAAAATTCCTCGCTGCACCCTGGATGTCGGCGCTAATGACCTAGATGTAGATGCGCCGTAAAAAAAAAAAAAAAAAAAAAAAAAGGGGAAGTTTACCACAATAAATGAAGTTTACCACAATAAGTGAAGTTTACCACAATAAGTGAAGTTTACCACAATAAGTGAAGTTTACCACAATAAGTGAAGTTTACCACAATAAGTGAAGTTTACCACAATAAGTGAAGTTGACCACAATAAGTGAAGTTTACCACAATAAGTGAAGTTTACCACAATAAGTGAAGTTTACCACAATGAGTGAAGTTTACCACAATAAGCGAAGTTTACCACAATAAGTGAAGTTTACCACAATAAGCGAAGTTTACCACAATAAGTGAAGTTTACCACAATATATTAGTGAAAACCGCATCTAAATCGAAGAAGCTGTTCTTGAGATTAGCTTGCTCAAACGTACAGACACAAATTCTTACAATCATTTTTGTGGGTGCTATTGCGTTGATAAAGGCCCCCAAAAATATTTTGTCTCGTATATCGTCCATGTATAGACAGCGATCCCTTACATTTTCTTTTTTTTCGTTTTGAAGGTTGTATTCAACCACGGGAGGTCATGGGCACCCAACGAAATGAAGGAACCCTTAATTCAATCTTCTTACATTTTATTTATATGTAATAGATAAACGGGTGTAATCGCTAATTATTCATAAAAACCCGTGACCGACATAAAAAAAAAAAAAAAAAAAAAAAAAAAAATACAAAATTTGAATTTACATTGTTTCTAGTGGGGTAGGGTAGGTGCAAATTTATTTGGGCGAGAAACTGCAAGGTTTTTACTCCCTAGAATTTATTTATGTCTGTTTGCCGACAACAAGGAGAACCTTTTCATCTCAGGGCTCGCTGAGAAAATTCCTGGCTGCACCCTGGACGTCGGCGCTAATAGCCAAGATTTGTTGATGCGCCGTAAAAAAAAAAAAAAAAAAAAAAAAAAAAAAAAAAAAAAAAAAAAACAAGGAGAACCTATTTTATTTATTTATTCTTTTTTATTACTTTTCCTCCGAAGGAAAGTAGCTATTGAGGTTGCACTCATGACGGAAAATCTCCATCGATCCGACCTAGTAGACACCGAAAATGGCCCCCGTAAAAATTTATATATATATTTGTCTGTTAACACGATAGCGGCCAGAGTTTTTGTTTTTTCTTCACGAAACGTGGTATATAGCGTTCAATTAGAAAACGATTGAACGAGTTCGTTAACCAACAAAATCGGTCCACCGGGAGGGGGGTTTACCCCGGACCCAAAACACTAATTTGACCGTGCCAGCCGTAGTTTTTGTTATATTTCAACGAAACTCGGCATTCGTTATGTTGATCTAAAGAGAGACATACGTTGTAAAAATAAACTAAATCGGTTTATTAGGAGGGGGGTTTACTCCGGACCCACATTACCAATTTGCGACTACCAGCCGTAATTTTTGTTACATTTCAACGAAACTCGGTATTCGTGGTGGTAATCAACAGAGAAAAATGGGTTGTAAAAATAAACTAAATCGGGTTATTTGGAGGGGGGGGGGGGTTTACTCCGGACCTAAAGTACTAATATACTCATACCGGTCGTAATTTTTGCTGCATTGTAACGAAACGCGGTATACGTCGTGGGTATCTCATGAGAAAGAAATGTTGTAAAAATGAAGTAAATCGGTCTATTGGAAAAGAGGGTTTACTTTAAACTCTGTTTCATTAGAATTAGCCGTCCAGACGTAGGTTCCCAAAGGCACCGCGAGGAGCGCTATGTTCCACAAGGGGGACTGTATCCTGTTTCTGCGTCAGATCAAAAGACGGAAAATGAAGTTTTTGTGTATTTATTAAATAATAACATTATCATGTATTAACATAAATCTGGAAGCAAATTATTTACAAAATTAATAATTGAACAGTTCTCATAAGAAATGTAAATGAGCAGAACTATTCACGTTTTTATTTTATTTATATTGGTTATTTACAACAAATTATTCAGTAATGTAGTCTTCACTACAAAAATTCTGAGGAAAGTGCTTAGTTATGCAGCTCCTGCGGGACGGACTTTCTTTATATTATTTGTTATTTATTTATGATCATTTACAGCATTTTATATGTTCAGGAGTTCGATTAATTTGTCAATAGCATGCTGACAATTTTTAAGAGCCTCTGATACATTCAGAGGTATATTTAGCTGCCTGAATCTTGTTTCATGTTCCGGGCATTCCTCTATTATATGGCTTACCGTTAAAGCGTGAGAACATGAATCACACAGAGGTGGAGGTTCTCTATTAATGAGATGGCTATGTGTCATATGACTATGGCCTATTCCAAGTCCTGTTATTACCACGTCCTCCCTTCGATTTCCTCTTTCTGCACTCCTCCATAGCTTAGTTGTGGGCTTGACTCTTCTGAGCTTGTTTGTCTGAGGTTGCTCATTCCACATTCCCTCCCAGTCGCTTCTGGCCCTACGATTCAACCATGCGTTCATGTCAATTTCTTCGTAGACGTGCAACACAGGAGTGTTCGAGGTTTTTGCCTCTTTGGCTGCTTTATCGGGTGCTTCGTTTCCCGCTATTCCTGAATGGTCTGGTGTCCAGAGGAAAGCCATTTTTTTGTTCATGCTGTGAACATTGCTTGCAATATGTTTAAACAATATGTTTATTCAATGACTGACTCGAGGTTTTAACTCTGTTAATATTGTGTAGAGCTGACAGCGAGTCAGAACAGATCAATATTTTTTGGTTTGTAACGCAGCTGCAATTTCTGGCGGGAATTGAACCATACATTATATGAATCTTTTTGTTACATTTGAAGGCTACTATGAGCTCCTGAAAGATTGATACATTTATCCGTTACAACCTGTGTATATGTTACCGGCAAAGGCAATCTATAGAATGCCTGAGTGGTTTAGGCAAAGTGTAGAATGTACATCGTATTACACACATTGCCTAGACATTCTATAGAATGCCTGGGTGGTTTAGGCAAAGTGTAGAATGTACATCGTATTACACACATTGGCTAGGCATTCTATAGAATGCCTGGGTGGTTTAGGCAAAGTGTAGAATGTACATCGTATTACACACATTGCCTAGACATTCTATAGAATGCCTGAGTGGTTTAGGCAAAGTGTAGAATGTACATCGTATTGCACACATTGCCTAGACATTCTATAGAATGCCTGGGTGGTTTAGGCAACGTGTAGAATGTACATCGTATTACACACATTGCCTAGACATTCTATAGAATGCCTGGGTGGTTTAGGCAACGTGTAGAATGTACATCGTATTACACACATTGCCTAGACATTCTATAGAATGCCTGGGTGGTTTAGGCAAAGTGTAGAATGTACATCGTATTACACACATTGCCTAGACATTCTATAGAATGCCTGGGTGGTTTAGGCAAAGTGTAGAATGTACATCGTATTACACACATTGCCTAGGCATTCTATAGAATGCCTGGGTGGTTTAGGCAAAGTGCAGAATGTACATCGTATTACCCACATTGCGTAGACATTCTATAGAATGCCTGGGTGGTTTAGGCAAAGTGTAGAATGTACATCGTATTACATACATTGCCTAGACATTCTATAGAATGCCTGGGTGGTTTAGGCAAAGTGTAGAATGTACATCGTATTACACACATTGCCTAGACATTCTATAGAATGCCTGGGTGGTTTAGGCAAAGTGCAGAATGTACATCGTATTACCCACATTGCCTAGGCATTCTATAGAATGCCTGGGTGGTTTAGGCAAAGTGCAGAATGTACATCGTATTACCCACATTGCCTAGACATTCTATAGAATGCCTGGGTGGTTTAGGCAAAGTTTAGAATGTACATCGTATTACACTCATTGCCTAGACATTCTATAGAATGCCTGGGTGGTTTAGGCAAAGTGTAGAATGTACATCGTATTACACTCATTGCCTAGACATTCTATAGAATGCCTGGGTGGTTTAGGCAAAGTGTAGAATGTACATCGTATTACACACATTTCCTAGACATTCTATAGAATGCCTGGGTGGTTTAGGCAAAGTGTAGAATGTACATCGTATTACACACATTGCCTAGACATTCTATAGAATGCCTGGGTGGTTTAGGCAAAGTGTAGAATGTACATCGTTTTACACACATTGCCTAGACATTCTATAGAATGCCTGGGTGGTTTAGGCAAAGTGTAGAATGTACATCGTATTACACACATTGCCTAGACATTCTATAGAATGCCTGGGTGGCTTAGGCAACGTGTAGAATGTACATCGTATTACACACATTGCCTAGACATTCTATAGAATGCCTGGGTGGTTTAGGCAAAGTGTAGAATGTACATCGTATTACACACATTGCCTAGACATTCTATAGAATGCCTGGGTGGTTTAGGCAAAGTGTAGAATGTACATCGTATTACACACATTGCCTAGACATTCTATAGAATGCCTGGGTGGCTTAGGCAAAGTGTAGAATGTACATCGTATTACACACATTGCCTAGACATTCTATAGAATGCCTAGACATTCTATAGAATGCCTGTTGCTTATTTGGCATTGTATAAAATTAAAAAGGGTTTGAGTATACTACATACACTTTACTTAGATACTTGAAAGAAATGACAACAGGTAGAATTTGAGTGTTCACAATCAATGCAAATCACTAAAATAAAGCGTCCTCAGCACCGATTTTCACGTAAGTTGGCACTATAACGTATTTTGCTGCACTAAACACGAATCCGTTAAAAAAAAGTTCTCTCATCTAGGAAAGAAGTTATTAAGCACTAAAGTTCACTGTTATGGATGCTATAATAGGCGGCGTAAACAGCGTATTTCTAACATGGGCATGCGCAATAATCCTTAAGGAAGAAGTGTAATTGAAATTTAGACTCACCTGTCGCTTATGGGCATACGGGATATGCATTTCCGCTCGCTACGCTCGTTCAAGAAGATATCAAAACCCTAGTCAATCCAACTCGCAGAATTTAATAGAATTCTATTAATTTCTGCGAGTTGGATTAACTAGGGTTTCGATATCTTCTTGAGCGAGCGTAGCGAGCGGAATCGCATAGCACGTGTGCCCAAAAGTCGTCCTAAGCATTCTTCTAATTCTCCTAGACATCATCAGACGCGAGGTTCATGGATATAAATCCGCAATCGCAGCGCCAGTAGTTACTCCTACAAGCTACAAATCCTGTCTTTCATACTTTGCCTAAAGCACAGTAGGCATTCTATAGAATGCCTAGGCAAAGCATAAAATAAGCTTTATTTCATACATTGCCGGCTGGATTTAGGCATTCTATAGAATGCCTGATTTTATACTTTGCCTGTAATATATATACAAAGAACCACCGTTATTTTTCTTATCTATGGGTTTTGAAACGTGAAATCTTTTATGCGGCACTTCCAGAGAGGCAGTAAACGCGCACAAACTAAGTAAAGCCAAATCATTTTAGGCCATTTACTCTATAAATATTACAAAAGTAGTTAAAAAATGTATTTCAAGTATAATCTGTTATATTACTGTCCTTTTAACACGAACAACCTCTCGACATATCAATGAAATGATAAAGACCCTAGCCTTTTGTTTGTAAACACTTGCTTATTCAATAGACCAAGAAAGCCACACCTATATTTGGAAACGCTGTCAGCTAGAAAAACATCCAGGCTTGTTCCAGACCGCACTTTCGCCTTGGTGACGTCACATAGACGTAGAACTATGCTTTCCAAATGAATGGACCCGTAAAGGTTGTGGTTTTAGTGTCAACATCCCCACGGAGCGAGGACAATGTTAAGACCATAGTGCCTTATTTCCGATTTCTTTTCGATTCTAAATGCTAAAGGAATCAAGGTCATTAAGAACTTTCTCTACAGATGTTAAAAATTTTGTAATAAAGAAGAAGTAATACTGTACCCCAAAAAAACTAATGTTGGAAAAAAAAAGACCAAGTTCCAGACCCCTCCCGAAAACAGTTTGCCTATGAAAGTTATGACATAGTATTGGTCTAAGTTCTAGGCTGCTAATTCCTTGTAAAGAATCTAATAATACCATCCCACTTATTTGTAAAATTCAAACTTGGCCAGTTTTCGTTACATGATGGCCAGTATAACGATCGGCTTAATTATAAAATGTCTGGCATTTAAAGATTCGGTTGATTCAGGATTATTATTTGCACTTTGATGACATAAAACGGTCGGCTTTGTATGAACTGTATGTAAGTTAAAGCGGCCACGGTCGTATGTAAGTTAACAAAAACTGGCCAAGTTGAAATTGTACAAATAAGTGTGTAATCTAATCTATGTCTTCATGTAAAGCTGCCTCATTCATCTTCCAACTTGATGTTTGCTTACTGTTTACTTTTCAACGAATAAATATAAAAATAATTTATATAGGAACTTTGTCCCTTAAGAATAACAATGAAATATAAACCATATAAAGAAACAAATTACAAAAAAAAAAAAAAAAATACCAGATAACCTAAAATTTTGGTGTCCCAGTCTTAAACCGACAGACTTCATATATCGATGGGGAATAGAAAAACTAACAAGGGGAGCATCCAGCTATGGGGTCACCGATTTGGACCAATTTTTTTCTGGTAATTCTACATCGAAAATAGTCGATATGTAAAACAATTTTCGATTTAAAAACGGATGTCAGATTCGTTGTTAGCACATTGAAAAACCCCTAAATTCAAATTTTGGGAATATTACAAAAATAAATTTAGGGGGACCCTTAAAATTTTGTTAAAGATTCAAAAATCCGGCCATATTTCAAAGAATATTTACCCGATTCAAACCAAACTTGAAGGGTCAATAAATGCCATAATGTGACACATTTCCGTCCAATCGGGGTGTTTCTACGTGTTCTGGGATTGACGTTATATGCAAAAAAGTTTACATTTTATGTTTATTTCGAGAACCATTTTTCCCAAGCACCTTTTGAGATAATACAATAGTCATTTATATTGTTAGAAAAAGGAGTGTTTCTTCTTTCGAATGATTTCAATGACTTAAAAATCGGATTATCTCAAGGGGAGATATTGAATTCCAAAACGTCACATTACTTTTTCGCTTACAAATATTTAGCCTCTTCCAGACTAGGAAAAATCATTATTTTGTGTTTTCAATGATATTCAGTATATTAGGGTTTCTTGGGGTGCTTATTTTAAATCTGCTATTATTTTTGGTGTAAAAAAATGTATAATACTAGTTTACCTGAAAACGTAAGCATATTTTTGAATATATTTGAGGAAATATAAATTATTTTTAAACGATTATATTTTTCTTTTAATCTACTCTATAAAACAAATGAATTGGTGAGAGAATCATGTCGATATTATTTCCTAAACTCGATATAAAAAATAAAGCACTTTCAACCTATTTTATTTTATTTCTCGGCTCCTAAGGCGCATTGGACGGAACGCTCGGACACGTGTCGACTATTTTTCGATGTAGAATCACCAGAAAAAAATTGGTCCAAATCGGTGACCCCATCGCTGTATGCTCCCCTTGTAAGTCAAAAAGTCCTTTGGTGATTTTCTAGTTTTCGAGAAAAACGACAAAAAAAAAAACGATTTTTTTTTTTGACAAATCCCGATTTATCCCTTAAACGAAGCGTTGTACGAAAAAACACCTCAATACACAAGTTGTAGCTTATTACATTACTTTTAAGATGCAATCAATTTCAGCGTCTTACCTTGTATATTTTACGCGATAATCGTGATTGAATAACCCATCGGATGGACATGTGGTTAGGGAGTTAGACTGTTCCAAATTACATATCAATAGATGAATAACATATAGTATGACGGGAATCGTGCAATAATAAACTGCAAAATAATTATACAGGGTGATTCAGGTCTAATTAGCCAAACTCAAGGAGGTGATTGTAGACATAATTTCCAACAAAAAAGTTCATTTGAAGTATGGTCCGATTCCGGAAGGAAAAGGAGCTATGCCCAATTTTCTGTTTTTTTTAACGTAGTCATGATTTTTAATGAATAAGAAAGGTTTTCTCAAAAACTGTTCAAAATAATTAAATTCTAATTATGCCATCATAAAATAGATAAAATTTCCTTTAAAAATACATTAATTTAATTCACTAAAACTATTATTAAAAGATACTTTCTGGACGTCCAATAACGCACTTCTGTTTTTATCAATGAATCAGAGTATTTTTGCGATTTTTTTCCTCAGCCATCTAACGGACTACAGATTCAATACTTACAGGAAAACTTCTACATTTAGTAAGCATTAAATCTGTGAAAATGAAGTGGAGGTTCATTAGGGAATAAATTGAACGATTGGCTCCCTTTTGTCAAAATACTGTGGAATGTAGTTTAATTACTTTCAAATACCTTGTTTGAAGAAATTAAATATTATTAATTTTTTGATGGCCAAACTGTGGGTATCCATTGTCCATTCTGGAAGCAATAAATATAACTGAATGAAACGATTGGAAACGTTTTTCATTTGAGAGATCTGTTACATTTTATGTTTTTCAATTTTTCATTGATTTATGGCTTATATGATGTATTTGGCACCCAGTTTTGACTAGACATTTTGAGCGAAGAATTCAAAAAGATTGGAGGGTAGTTGAATAATTGCAATCCGGAATTTGCACATAATTTGAAATGTTTTCAAATAAAATTTGAAATAAAACTAAAAATTGTGCAAAACATTGCGGGAGGGAAAATGTTAATCCTCAGTTCGGCCGCAACATTTTGTGGACAGACACAGCCACATTCACACGGAATGGACTATTTAACAGTCCCAATCCGCATACTTGGTTTAATTTTAATCCTTATGCCGTGTGAAGAACCACAATCAGTATCAGTTCCAAGATAACGTGTGGTTCGGGATTTTGGACGAATATCTCCTTCAGCCAATCCTGATTCCTGACAGGATTGATTCAACATATTTTTAAACCTCCAAACGATTTAAATACGACGGACCTATTGCATTGGAAGACGTTCCGCTGGCAAGTAGATTCATGGTTGCAGATGGATTGCTGTCCTGTAAACAGCAGCAGTCCTGTTAGACAGTGGATTGATCCACTGCCCAAGTTCATAAAGGTCCAACTGCAAATTTAGCAAATTTTCAAATATATTAGCAAATATTTTAGTGCCAACAACATCATGTAAAAGATAATTCAATGAAAAATTTTTAAACAAAAAATGTAACAGATCTCCGAAATGAAAAACTTTCCCAATCATTTCTTTCAGTTACTTTTTATTGTTTCTGGACTGGACAATGGATACCCACAGTTTGGAAATTAAAAAATGAATAATTTTTAATTTCTTCACACAAGGTATTTGAAAGTAACAAAACTACATTCCACAGTATTTTGGCAAAAGGGAGCCAATCGTTCAATTTATTCCCTAATGAACCTCCACTTCATTTTCATAGATTTAATGCTTACTAAATGTAGAAGTTTTCCTGTATGTATTAATAACTGAGGATTAACATTTTCCCTCACGCAATGTTTTGCACAATTTTTAGTTTTATTTCAAATTTTATTTGAAAACATTTCAATTTATGTGCAAATTCTGGATTAAAATTATTCAACTACCCTGCAATATTTTTGAATTCTTCGCTCAAAATGTCTAGTCAAAACTGGGTGTCAAATACATCATATAAACCATAAATCAATGAAAAATTGAAAAACATGAAATGTAACTCTCTCTCAAATGAAAAACTTTTCCAATCGTTTCATTCAGTTATATTTATTGCTTCCGGAATAGACAATGGATACCCACAGTTTGGCCATTAAAAAATGAATAATTTTTTATTTCTTCACACAAGGTATTTGAAAGTAAAAAAACTTCATTCCACAGTATTTTGACAAAAGGGAGCCAATCGTTCAATTTATTCCCTAATGAACCTCCACTTCATTTTCACAGATTTAATGCTTACTAAATGTAGAAGTTTTCCTGTAAGTATTGAATCTGTAGTCCGTTAGAGGGCTGAGGAAAAAAATCGCAAAAATACTCTGATTCATTGATAAAAACAGAAGTGCGTTTTTGGACGTCTAGAAAGCATCTTTTAATAATGATTTTAGGGAATTAAATTATTGTCTTTTTTTAAAAAAATTTTGTCTATTTTATGATTGCGTGATTATAATTTTATTATTTTGAATATTTTTTGAAAAAACATTTCTTATTCATTAAGAATCATGACTACGTTAAAAAAAAACAGAAAAGTGGACATAGTTCCTTTTCCCTCCGGAATCGGACCATACTTGAAATGAACTTTTTTGTTGGAAATTATGTCTACAATGACCTCCTAGAGTTTGGCTGCTTAGACCTGAATCACCCTGTATATACGTACAACTCACAATACCAATTCGCCACTACCAGCCGTGATTTTTGGTATATTTCGACGAAACTCGGTATTCGTAGTGCTAATCCACAGGTAAATATGTGTTGTAAAAATAAACGAAATCGGTTCATGAGGAGGGGGGGGGTTTAGTCCGGACCCACAATACCAATTCGCCACTACCAGCCGTGATTTTTGGTATATTTCGACGAAACTCGGTATTTGTAGTGGTAATCTACAGGTAAATATGTGTTGTAAAAAGAAACTAAATCGGTTAATTAGAAGGGGGGGGTTTACTCCGGACCCAAATTCCTAATATACTCATACCGGTCGTAATTTCTGCTGTATTGTAACGAAACGCTGTCTACGTCGTGGGTAACTCATGAGAAAGAAGTGTTGTAAAAATGAGCTGAATCGGTCAATCGGAAAGCGGGGGTTTAATTTGTAATATATTTGAATAGAAAAGCCGGCAGACGTAGGTTCACAAAGCCGCCGCAAGGAGCGCTTTCTACCACTAGAGTGACTGTATCCTGTTCCTGCGTTAGATCAAAATACGATAATATGAGGATTTTTGTATTTATTACGTAGTTGATCAGTTACTCATTACAAAATGAGAACTATTCACGTTTTTATTTTATTTATGTAGGATATTTTAAGCAAATTGTTCTGGAAAGCAGTCTACACTACCCAAATTCTGAGGAAAGTGCTTAGTTACGCAGCTCCTGCGTGACGGACTTATTTTGTTGGAAATTATGTCTACAATGACCTCCCTGAGTTTGGCTACTTAGACCTGAATCACCCTGTATAGTAACGTTAATTTTGATGATACATTATTTAACGCAATAAAAAACTACTTTTCTGCCGTGACGAAGCACGGAAATTCAGCTAGTACTATATATTTGTCAAATCCACTCACTCACTTACTCACTGACCTATCATCCACCAGCTCGAACCACAGACAAATTTGAAATGTTGTATGGACACTCCCTTTGGAATGTAAACACTCGCTAAGAAAGGATTTTTTGATTTTCAAATCCTTAAGTATTTTTAGAGAAGTTTGGATTTTTAGATGGTTTAAAAGAGAGCAGTCACGCCAAGGCATACTTTGCTAGGGCGATAACAGGTCAGCTGTTACCGTACTTTATCTATTTCATGGTATTATTTTTATTTGCGGTTCATTTCAACTATGGTGAAAGAACTTGAATTTCTAGAAATGGACTGTGATTTTGTCCCTCATAGAGTTTACGCTGTACCTGGTGATGGTCCATCCGAGGTAATAATATCCCGAACCCTTGCACAGCCTCCTCACCCATCAGTATCCCCAGTCAGAACACTTCTTGGTAATGCTCGGCAATATAATGGGTGTTTCCAAATGACATCTTAAACAAAAATGTTTAAATTTTAACGCCCATTTATATTTGACAGCGAATTTTAACCTGTACTAGATAAAGCCCTGTTACTGGTAACCTATAGATAACGGGTTATATCTAGGTTATCTGTTTGTTGACACTGGTCCAGAGCGCTCAAGTGTTAAGAAACATTATACTTTGATTACTTATCAATTCATGAGTAACATATAATATGAAGGGAACCGTGCTATAATAAACTGCACAAACTTATATAGTAGCGTTAGTTTTGATGATTATTACATTACTAGCTGTTACCCGGCGTGCCATGCTACACCTACTTTCTGCATATAGAAGAGCCTAAAAAAATTATAAACCAAGAGAGTATTATTAAAATCTAATAACACGAACCTGTAACTGTTTCGAACCCCGTGACTTCCCAACTTTGAGTCCTAGACGACTTTGACCTAACCTGTAACACCCTCGTATTAAGACATACATGTATGCCATGTTTGGTGAAAATCGGTCTAACGGAGTGGATTTTTATAAAAAAAAAAAAAAAAAAAAAAAAAAAAAAAAAAAAAAAAAAAAAAAAAAACATTATGACTGCAGCTTGTAGAGGTTTTTGACCTAGCTTACGGCACTCTCCAGATTAGGATCTACATGTGTACCGAGTTTAGTCAAAATCGGACGTACGGCGTGGATTTGTATGAGGTACAAACTTACTGACAGACAGCTGGTAGACGTTTTTGACTTAGCCCACGACACTCCCCAGATTAAGATCTACATGTGTACCGAGTTTAGTCGATATCGGACGAACGGTGTGGATTTTTATAAGGGACAAACATAATCGAACGAACGGTTTGAATTTGTATAAGGGACAAACATACAGACAGACAGTTATAAGCCGTTTTTGACTTAGCCTACGACACTCCTCAGATTAAGATCTACATGTGTACCGAGTTTAGTCAAAATCGGACGAACGGTGTGGAGACGGTATCGAGTTTATTCAAAATCGGACGAACGGTGCGGATTTGTATAAGGCACAAACATACAGACAGACAGCTGGTAGATTTTTTTGACCTAGCCTAGGAGATTTCCCGTATCAAGACCTACCTGTCTGCCAAGTTTGGTCCAAATCGGTCAAACGGTGTGGATTTGTATAAGGAACAAACAAACAGAAAAACAGACAGACACGTGATTTTTATATATATAGATTTAACGGTTTTTTTTTTTGGTATCTACTCGGTAGAATCGATGCCTGAAGCTAAAATGTCATGAGTTTATGATCTAAACTTTTCAAATCATACCACGGACTTCAACAAGCATGCAACGTCTTGTTGAAGTCCGTGGTATGATGATGAAGACTTGTTTGGGCTGAATTTAAAAGGCGCGACGCATGGGTATTTAAGAGGGGAGCTGAGGGGGCTTCACCCCCCCCCCCGGAAAATTTGATTTTATCGGTACAAATGTCATAAAACCCTTAAAAATAAATTATATAAGATCACTTAGTTAATATGGTAAAAAATATTTTACTGTGGGTTTAATAGCGTTTTAGTTGGCTAAAAGTCTTCTGTGTTCTAAATTGTTAGTATTCCATAGCCCGGAAATTGTCTCAGCCCCCCCCGAAATCCCCCCTTAGACATTTTAAATATTCCTTACCTTTCATTCCGGTGTTATGATCGGGTAAGCAGACAAAAGCAGATGATTTTGGTTCTAATCTTTACTTTAACATCTCGAGATTGAAATGTGACCTTTCTCATCTCGGAGGAAGCCTGAGCTTTTATTGTAATCATACCTGTTCTCAATGCTTAAATAAAATTTGTAACTTATACCGTAGTAATGCCCTCTAATTTATTTTGCCCAGTTTGACTGATGTTTGGCTTAGTTGTCCTTCGTAGGACAGGGAAAAAATGATAATTTTTTCTCAAATATTGTTGGAGAATGCTGGATGGTGGAAAATTGATGTTCCAAGGATGAAAAAAATGGTCGAAAATTCCCACAAGTGTTTTATTGGCAAAACGTTTTCAGGGACTTAGCCCCATTTTCAATGCCCTGTGACTCAATACAATAATTAAAACAGATTCAATTTAAAACAGATTAAAATAACAATACAATTATAACAAAAAACAATCGTAAAACCCTACATATTAAAAACAATATAAAACACCATTTTGTCCAATTAATTTAAAAGTCAAGTCAATAAAAAGTTAAAACACACATTCAAACAATAAATGATAAATACTTTCCTTCTATCACACAAACACACATGCAGGAGTGTGCACAGACCCATCTGTGTCCCAGGTTTGGACAAAATCGGTCAAACGGTACGGATTTGTTAGAGGAACAAACATACAGACAGACAGCTGGTATAAGATTTTTACCGAGCCTATATGCGTCTAATTGTATCTTAAAACATCAAATATAGGTTCTTCATACCGAGACAATTCATTTGATGCCCCACATCATGGGTTTCGGACGGAATGATGGGTTTCCGAAGGAAGTACAAAACTGGCACGCCCCCGCCCCGGAAGCGGAGACAAACACAACTTTTCGCGATTTTTCGATTTTTTCCTTTAATAACGTCTTCATATCTATCTTCATGCAAAATTTCAAGTCTCTAGCATCATGGGAAGTGCCTAATAATTTTGATGAGTGAGTGAGTGAGTGAGTCATATAAATCCCGATTTTCGATCGCTTATATCTCAGAAACTATTCGATGTAGAATTATGAAAATTTCTAGTCTAAAAAACAATAAATAAGTCTAAAAAACGATACAATGATATGAAAGGAAAAGACAGAACCAGAGAGAAAGCTAAGTACCTACCATGCATTTTTCTCTCTTTTGAAATTCTATATCAAAAGATGTATAGTAGTGTGTAATTTGGTCAAACTTCCATTATTCTGACTTTGAGCCTAAATTAATGGGAATAACTTTGAAACTGGGGGAAGAATTATTCTGTTCCTAGATTCGGTAATACTGAAGGAGAGTGTCCTCAGCACCGATTTTCTTCAAAATTTGCACTATAACGTATTTTGATGCACTAAACACGAATCCGTTGAAAAAAAAAGTTGCTCGCAACTAGGAAAGAAGTTATTAAGCACTAAAGTTCACTGCTATGGAGGTTATAAAAGACGGGGTAAACAGCTTATATGTAAACACGCGCCTGCGCAATAGTCCTTAATGACGAAGTGTAATTGAAATTTAGACTCACCTGTGGTAGCTGACCTGGTCGTAAACTGTCGCTTTTGGGCATACGTGCTATGCGTTTCCGCTCGCTCAAGAAAACATCAAAACCCCTAGTCAATCCAACTCGCAGAAATGAAAAGAATTCTACGGCCCAAAAGTCGTCCAAGGCAGTCTTCCCTAACCTTCATAACAGTGAACTTTTTTTTAAAATAACTTCTTTCCTAGTTGCGAGCAACTTTTTTTTTCAACGGATTCGTGTTTAGTGCTTCAAAATACGTTATAGTGCAAACTTTGAAGAAAATCGGTGCTGAGGACACTCTCCTTCAGTTTTACCCTAGATTCTGGAGTTAATACAGTCTGAGAATCACAAACTAAATAATCGAAATCACCGCTTTCGAAACTTGATTTTCACCGCTCGTGCACCATTGTGCGACGTAGCTCCTGCACGTTAGACTTGTTGGTGAATTCTAAAGGCACGACGTCATGTTAAATTTAATAAATTGTGTCATAAGTCATTCCATACTTAAGGAATGGTGAATCAGCTGTTACTGATGAGGTCATAAGCAGCAACTTACGAGACTCGTTGAGTCATGACATTGACGGAATCATTATGGAAGCGAAACGTCTTATTTCCCTTCCGATGTCATTTGTCGTGCTTCTCCTTGCCTCGTCTTCATCGGGCCATTAATGCCCCTAACAAATGACCCTAATCCCACCCGAAGCGACAGGAAGCCTCTAAACTAGCAGAGTCTGCATCTCCCCACCTCACGGCCTACCTGGCGGCGGAGAGGGTGGCGCATTCGCCAGCTCATTACACCGGGCCGGTATGGAGTGAAGGTAGTGCAATAACTTGGCGTCTTGGTGTCTTCGTTAGCGCCGAAAAGCCGGATCGCATTTTCCTCGTCTTCGCCAAACCAGGGAAACGCAAGCTTGTAGTGGGATACGCTTTCCAACATGGGGCAGACCTGGGGGTAAGTCCATCTGTTTTCTGAGGTCTCAATTGAATATACACAATTTTATTTAAAGATTTTTTTATGACCAAAGCCTATCAAAAATTGAAGAACTTTAGGAAAGTGAACCGAAAAATGCTAGATTTTTACTGCTTTTCCAAGAAAAATAAATCATGTTAATCTTATTACAATTCTTACACTACTAACGTTACCAAAATATTAGTTTCCAAAGCCTATCCTTCAAAAATTGAAGAACTTAAGGAAAGTAAACCACAATTTCCACAAGGAATCGAAAAATGCTTGGTTTTTACTGCTTTCCCAAGAAAAATAAATCATATTAATCTTATTACAATTCTTGCACTACTGATGTTACCAAAATATTATTTTCGCTGAATGCCAAATGTCTGAAAAGGTTTTCAATCCGTTGTTTTGAGTACCTGAAACTAACATTCTATAGTTTGCCAAATTTTTCAAAACCGGTTAAAGAGATTCTTTCATATCCTACCCTTTAGGTCAATATTTTTATAAAAATATTACCTGAAAGCTTGTTAACGAAAAATATAAAGTGACGGCATTTTGCACTAATTTTTCCAAAAACGAAAATTGTTTTGATACGCAGTTATTTAATTGCATGTTTCTTCTTCTTAGATAATTAACATATATAATTTAAGACTAATAAATACAATTTATTTTGAGAAAGTAGATATTGTTGAAGTTCGGTCGTGTGGTTGATACAATTAAATTTTTTAGGTGTTATATTTTTGCCGCCGTTTCGGGTGGAGATTCAAGGCTTCGTCAGAGAGATTCCGAAATGATTGAACGTCAGTGGGCTTCCCATCACCATGATGAAGGCTGGAATATCAAACCGAAACGCCAGAAAAAATACAACACATTCTTTATAAAAAAAAAAGAAAAAGTATACTCATCAAACGACCCAATATTTACTTTTACATTGTCATCGATCAACGATCTCCTCCAATTTTTTTTAACGTATTTTTAATGACTCAGAATTTATAGGACGAGTTAGATACAGTTTTCCTGACTGGATAGGGACGCTGTGGGCTTTATTTTATCCGATTCTGCATTAAAGGCTTATCCGATTTACCGCGAATTGGCTGAATTTTTTTTTTTTTTTTTTTTTTTTTTTGGTTTTTGAGAAATATTAATTTATTTACTTACTAGGAGAGCTATACAGCAAGGGTTATCTGCTAAAAAAATAAATAAATGGTAATAGGAGAAATTGATAAATGAAGTTAATAAATTAGTTCCTTATGATTAGAAAATTAAATATAAACCGAAATAAATATTAGAAATTGGTCTTTAATAATAATTGACCTAATAATATAATGTCCAAACGTATAAAAATGAAAATAATTTTGAGCAATAGATTAGTGTTTCTATTCTATTTCACAAATCATTAGTGTAAATTTCAATATTAGAAATCAATAAATTAGTGGTTATTTTGCTTTAAGTAATACGAATTTTTGCATCATGTTAAGTGAATTGCAGAGTTACGGTATTGTTTTCACAGTCTAGGAAGTCGAAATTACTGAAATTCAAGATATGTTTTTTTTAAGCGTATGTCATTCATTATAGCAAAAATTCTGGCCTTAAGTACTAATTCTTAGGGGTTTTTAGCATTTTTTTTATGATTAAAGAGTTTTTTGAGCATATGTTTTATAGTTAATGCGCTGGAGTTTTAACGTTTAATTTAGACTTATTAATATGTAGTAATTTGTTAATATTTATAGTTTTTCGGGGGTTTAGCTATATTTATTATTGTGACTAATAAAGAGTTTTTTTACTAAGACTATTTTGGCCGTGGATTTTAGCGTTAGGGCTTACGAATTCAAAAAGCGTAAGGATTTGGTATTACATAGCTGGGCTTCTTTTCTTCGCTTTTTGCAAATTCTGCGATCAACCAGCAGTAGGTGTACGGTTATTCTTTCATTTCAATTGATAAAAAGTGATGGGTTGTCTCGGGTCATCAGGAATGAATGAGTTATTCTCGTGTGTCCGATTCTAAGGAGAGTCAAGACTCTTTCTCCTTTTTTCGATGATTGGATTGATGTCTACCAAGATCTAAATTCATTGTTTATGTGGTGTAATATGCTCTAAGCTGCAGTATATGCCATTTTTTTTTCTAGAAATTCATATTTTTCATAACCTAGAAAGTTACTTGCCTATCGCAATTTTGGCCAGCGCGTCTACTACTTCATTACTCTATATCCCGTAATGGCTAGGGATCCAAACAAATACTACTTGCGTTTATGGTTCAATTTTGGCCAGCGCGTCTACTACTTCATTACCCGATATCCCGCAATGGCTAGGGATCCAAACAAATACTACTTGCGTTTATGGTTCAATTTTGGCCAGCGCGTCTACTACTTCATTACCCGGTATCCCGCAATGGCTAGGGATCTAAACAAATACAACTACTTGCGTTTATGGTTCAATTTTGGCCAGCGCGTCTACTACTTCATTACCCGGTATCCCGCAATGGCTAGGGATCTAAACAAATAGTACTTGCGTTTATGGTTCAATTTTGGCCAGCGCGTCTACTACTTCATTACCCGGTATCCCGCAATGGCTAGGGATCTAAACAAATACAACTACTTGCGTTTATGGTTCAATTTTGGCCAGCGCGTCTACTACTTCATTACCCGGTATCCCGCAATGGCTAGGGATCTAAACAAATACAACTACTTGCGTTTATGGTTCAATTTTGGCCAGCGCGTCTACTACTTCATTACCCGGTATCCCGCAATGGCTAGGGATATAAACAAATAGTACTTGCGTTTATGGTTCAATTTTGGCCAGCGCGTCTACTACTTCATTACCCGGTATCCCGCAATGGCTAGGGATCCAAACAAATACAACTACTTGCGTTTATGGTTCAATTTTTCTATGGATTCTAAGATCTCTATAATCAGTGCATGTCGGAAGAATGGATTACTCATAGATATTTGTGCTGAAAGCGAGTTTGTGAATAAGACTAGTTCTATGTTTTTCGTAGTACGAACTGGTCCTGAAAAACCAACCACTTAGAGTGAGCATCGAACTCTGATTATTGTACAAAAAAATTTTCAAACCTTATTACTCAGTTTTCTATGAATAGAAAATAGACTATACCTTTGCGCAGTTGAAGTTTTTCCAGAATAGACTTTTTTGACTGTAGAAGTGAATACATCCAATTTTCTGGTATATCTATAATTTCCTACCCTTTCTTTGAAACAAAAAAAAAACACCTTGTTGTTTCTCGCTATTTTTTTTACAGCGCATGAGGAAAAATGAATGAAACTGGGAAAGAGGTCTAACCTTGGTAAACCGTTAATTTTCTTCAGATGTCATCTAATTAGGAAAACTGCATTTGAATGAATGAAAGAATGAATGAAAATATAACTTTATTTTGGGATAATCCTCCCTTAAGAGAACAAATAAAATTTAGATAATGGAAAAAATAGAAATCTATCTGCCAAAAAAAAAACAAAAAAAAAACGAATCTGAATTCTAATTACACAAAAATTAAATGCACACAGGAAGGAAACCCGCTTATGAGGTTGACCTCATGACGCAATCCGGAAGTGCCGACCCGAAAATTTCATGTTTAAGATCCCATAGATCAATAATATAACGGTTGTTCTAATATATATGGCAATTGATAGAATGCTAGAAGACACTTCTCAAACTTTTTTTCATGAATTCTACCTCTGTAATTACATGCCTTTGAAATGTACTCAAATAGCCAAGAAAATTATTCCAGGAACTATTAAAAGAAAAACATTATTTTTACGGCTGTTTTTTCTGAGCTTAAAGCTTTCACTATTTTTATTTATGTTTCTCTCCCAGTAGTAAAAACGATGGCGAAATGGCAGTTCGTTCGCCTTTTTAATGGTTATCATTAGTTTAAGAAATAAATGACCGGCAAAGTAACTTTTACTGATACAGGGTCCAAGAAGAAGGCTCTCCTGGGAGGGTTGCGTCGCTACAGACTAGTGATGGGGGGATTATCGAATAGGAATCGATGTTTTGAATCGATTCGAATCGAAATGAACAGATCGATCCACTAAAGAGGCCGACAAGCTCAGATCGATTTAAAAGATCGATCTTCTAGGCTCAGAAGATCGATCTTTTGAATCAATTCGAATCTAAATGAACAGATCGATCCACAAAAGAGGCCGACAAGCTCAGATCGATTCAAAAGATCGATCTTCTAGGCTCAGAAGATCGATCTTTTGATTCAATTCGAATCTAAATGAACAGATCGATCCCCAAAAGAGGTCGATGAGTTAGGATCGATTTAAAAGATTGATCTTCTACGCTAAGAAGATCGATCTTTTGAATCGATTCGAATCTAAATGAACAGATCTATCTACAAAAGAGGTCGACAAGCTTAGATCGATTCAAAAGATCGATCTTCTAGGCTCAGAAGATCGATCTTTTGAATCGATTCGAATCTAAATGAACAGATCGATCCGCAAAAGAGGTCAATGAGTTAGGATCGATTTAAAAGATTGATCTTCTAGGTTCAGAAGATAGATCTTTTGAATCGATTCGAATCTAAATGAACAGATCAATCTATATACGATATGAATCGATCTTCTATATGAATCATTTTTACAATTACCTACGAAATTCGTATTCCATTTCGATTCCCATTCGAGAATCGCCCATCAATACAACGAATCGCCCTGAATAAGTCGATTTGAATGGAAAATATATCCGTAACCTAAAAATAGAAATATTTAGGACTTACTGTTACATCATATTGAAATATATTGGTATTACTACATATGCGAATATGTTTATCAAATGAGAAATAATTAGGATAAAATAATAATGATAGACAAAAATGGCTATACAAATTTAGAGTACAGTTTGAAACCTTATTTTAGCGCGGTTCCTCCCTCCCCCATAGGGAGGAACCCCGCTTATAAGGTTGATACAATGAAACAATCCGGAAGTGCCGACTAGAAAATTTTGCGTTTCAGAACCCCTAGAAACCAAAAATAACGGTGGTTCAAATTTGTATATATATATATATGTATATATTTATTTATATATATATATATATATATATATATTTGTCTGTTCGCTCTCTAAATAGAAGACGAATGGTCCGATTTTGATGAAATTTGGTACAAAAATCTGTCGTCCAATTTGAAAGGTCAAGTTCGTTAACCAGCAAAATCCGCCCACTGGAAGATGGCGTTTGGGGCGAAATTCGCGCAAAAAAAATCGTAACGCTTACGTTTTTGAGTTCATAAGCTTGTAAGTACTCTTTTTATAGGCTTCTTGGGCAAGGAAAACGAATGAAACCATTTTCAAGGCGATAGCTTTAACCGTTTTCGAGAAAATTGGAAAAATAGTTTTTGAATACCGTTTTTGGTTTGGGTACTTAGAATCACGGGATTCAGTTGAAACATTATCTGCATGTTCTACTTTCATTAAAACTAATATGTTGAAAGTTATGTTACGTTTGGAGTTAAGGAAGGGTTAGAATAAAATATTTAATGAACAGACATGAAAAGTTTTGGGAACTTCGTATACTTTCATTAATATCTCGAACACGGTTGGGAAATCGTGGAAAGTGGATAGAAACTATTTGAAAGCTTACTAAATTCTCTACAAAAATGATTCTAAAACTATTTTTGATTAGGTTATGTCAATCGGAGAAATAAGTGCTTAAAACTTCAAATACGTCTGTTTTGTTCTTATGAACGGGTTTTTGTCGTTCTTTTTGTAATTTTTGTCTCTTTCCCTTGGTTTTTTATTGCTTTTTATTTTTTTAATTTCTTATGTTGTATTTGTAAGGAAAATGTATGTGTGTGTAAAACAGGATAGGTAAAATGAGACCAATTTTCTGTTGTCAGAAATAATGAAAAGTTTTGGGAACTTCGTATAATTTCTTAATATCTCGAAAACGGTTGAAAATCTTGGGAAGCGAAAGGTTACCATTCGAAAGCTTACTAAATGGTCTACAAGAAAGGTTCTAAAGAAAGTTTTGAATAAGCGATGTCAATCGGAGAAATAAGTGCTTAAAATTTGAAGTAATTGATTTCGTTTATTCGAACAATTCTTTTTGTCTGTTTTTATTCCTATTTTTACATTGTTTATAGTTGGATAATGTATTTGACAATAAAATAGATTAATTAAAATAAGAAAAACAATTCATTGTTAGAAATATATCAGGCTGTTCCGTATGAAATGTCAGTTTTGGATTTGCCGATTTCCTTCAAATGTCTTGAAACTGTCGAGGCTCCTAATCCGAGTTCTTTGGCATATTCCCTATTGTTTGCAATTGCTTATAGTAGTCAAATGTATTTGCCAATAAAACAGGATACGTATAATTAGAATATTTTATTTTTGCTCAGATCCCTTATGAATATCTATTAGGCCCCCTTCGTATTTTTTCCTTAATATCTCGAAAAGGGTTAGGAGATCGTGGCAATTGAAATGTAACAGTTCGAAAGCTTACTAAATTCTCTACAAAAAATGTTTTACAGAAATGTTTGATGGGGTCGTCACATTAGGAGAAATAAGTGCTTAAAACTTAGTTAGTTTCCTTTATTTAAATGGATCTATTTATGTGTTTCCCGAAGTTTTTTTTTCACTGCTCGTTATTTTTGTACTTGCTTATAGTAGTCTAATGTATTTTTCATTAAACAGGATATGTATAATTAAAAGCATTATTTTGTTTGTTAGAATTCGAAGATGCCGTATGAATATCTAGATTACAGTACTGGTTTTGATTTCGTATTTTAGAATTGTTCTTGGTATTCCCTATTTTCATGTATTACCCTTAGTTCTTTATTGCTAGTAGTTTTTTTTTTTTTTTTTTTTATTGATTATAGAATATAAATCTATTTGGCAATAAAATAGGATACGTAAAATTAGAAACAATATTTCGGGTATTTCTGAGCGAAATTCCTTGTAAGATTGTCTACCACCACGAACGGCGTTTTTCCTCTATTTACCTCACATTTTAATTGGTTGCTGTTTTTAGCTTGTTTCCTGCTTCACTTCACAGATAGGAAACACGCTTCTGACGTCGACCTAATGACGTAATCCGAAGTGCCTAATAAATGATTTAACGTTTTAGAACAGGTAGATATCGAAAATAGCTGTTTTTAAATTAGAATCTATTGTTGAGTAATTATATGAATCTTTATACGGCTTTATTAGCCGTATTATTCTATATAGGCTTTATAAGGCAGGAGATACTACTTAATCTTGAAGACTTGTTCTTAGACCTTCTTTATCAACTAGATAGGCTTTATTAGACATATTATTCTTCATAGGCTTTATTAGACAGGGAATTCTGATAAAATGTCGTGTTGTCGCAGCAAATTGTAATTACGATTTATCTAAGGTCAGGTAACATTAGCGAGTCTACATTGTTAAGATCACCGACGGCGAGGGTAGACAATTGCTATGATTTAGTCTACATATGTATATTAATTCCTAAATGTAGAAAATAAACTTTACAACGGTTAGATACTATGAACGAATAGACAGTCGGTTCAGTCTCAAACAAACAGAGGGTTTACTAGAAATTTACCTGCTAGGAGTTAATCCTCAAGAGAAGTAACCCTTGTAGGGTAATATAACCCAGGTATCTGCCGACACAAATACAAAGCCTTGCAAGAGTAGGTAGAGCAACTTTAAGATTTCGTTCACTAAAATTTCTTAAACTGACCTAGATTCAGACATAAAATTATATTGTAAATATTGATAAAGATTAATTAGTTGTCAACATATACATAAATTAGCAATCAACAGTTTTCTTTGTACGACTATTATTAACGACTATTTAGTTATGAGACAATCCATAAATTAGCGATCAAAAGTTGCAGGTGATTCCGTATTAGATATTTATTAAATATTCATAAAGACTATTTGGTTGTAAACCGATTCATCAATAAGCAATCAATATTTTTAAACACTGGATATATACTAACCAATTATAACGACTGTTTAGTTAAGAACCGATTCATAAATTAGCGATTAAAAAACACAGGTTTATTGACTAAATGTTGATAAAAGTATTTAAATAGAAGAAAAAAAGATTTCCTCAAGACTTGCTCTTGTTCAATTTGTATTTACTCTATTGACTTTATTAGGCATATTCTTCTATATAGGCTTCATTAGGCAGTGGTATCTACTCAATTTTGAGAACTTGTTCTTGATCCTTCTGTATCCACTAGATTGGCTCGCTGGGAAAATTCCTCGCTGCAACCTGGATGTCGGAACTAATGACCTAGATGTAAATGCGCGGTTAAAAAAAAAAAAAAAAAAAAAATAATAATATTGTATATATGTGTACATAATTTAACTAATTAAGAATATCCATACGTATTTATTTTTATGTATTCTAAGTGAACTTGGGCACTGTGTGCGCCTCCTCGTGGCAGAATACGGGCAACTGATTGGTGGCTCTCGAGGCGGACCTGACATTCAGGTCTCCGGTTGGGGAGAAGGAATTGAGTAAGGTTTGATTGTTTTAATAGCCAAACCTTGTTCAGTTCTGTGGCAATCAGGCTAAGCACCTTAAATTCCAGGCAAGTTAGACGTAAAGAGATAATTTTAGCGCGGTTCCTCCCTCTCTCCATATGGAGGACCCTGCCCTCCAAATGGAGGCCTCATGACGCAATCCAGAAGTCCCGACAAAAAAGTTTGCGTTTAAGAACCCCTGAGAGACCGAAAATAACGGTGTTTCAAATTGGTATATATATATATATATATATATATATATATATATATATATATGTGTGTGTGTGTGTGTGTGTGTGTGTTTGATCGCTCTCTGGACACCCTTAAAAAGTTCTGGGTACTTTGTATATTTTCCTTAATTTTATTTTTTTAAATTATTTTCCTTATATCTCGAAAACGGTTTGAAATCTTCATAAGCGGATCCTTACCATTCGAAAGCTTACTAAATGCTAATAATTCTGAAGCAATTATCGATTCATCGGAGAAATGAGTGCTTAAAAAAATAGTTTTTGAATACCGTTTTTGGTTTGGGTACTTAGAATCATGGGATTCAGTTGAAACATTTTCTGCATGTTCTACTTTCATTAAAACTAATATGTTGAAATTTTTGTTACGTTTAATATTTTATGTATAATTTATTTGACAATAAAACTGGTTAAGTAAAATAACAAAAACAATTTATTGTTAGAAATATAGATTTCCAAGATTCATAGACCTTGCCACTAGCGGGTCCGTTTCTAGTGTAGCCGACCCTTCCAGGTAAGATTGTAAATCATGACCTTTCAAGACTTTACTACTCACAGGAATGGCACTAGTGACCTTAAGGGTTGACACGCCATTATAATAATTAATTAAAAAAAAAGACTGGTGGAACCAAAATAATAACTGCTTCTATTTTAATCTTTCAAAATTAGACTAGGGATATGAACGGAACCGCGCTAAGATGATGCAGTTCCTGCGAGACGGACTTTTATCATATCGTCGATACAAAAGCAAACTAACGAATATGAAAATCACCACTTTTCAGAGTGGAAAAGTATTTATTCATAACTTTTTTTTGGAGAGTCAAATATTCGGCAGATTTGACCTTTTGATAGTGGAATACTTTCCCTTTAATAGAGTGATCTAAGATTGAAGAATTTGCCGTACCTAAGTCCAGCAGAAATTAGTAAAGATTGACAATGAAAGATGCGTTTTTTCATATTCGTTAGTTTGCTTTTGTATCGACGATATATTCATTATTAATGAAATAATGAGAAAAAAAAACAAAATTAGCAGCTACTGAATATTTAAATGAAATAAACAAAAATCCTTAACCAAAATACCTGATTGTTACCAATTACTCTGATAAGGCAAATATAGGATTTCTGTTGCACAGATGCGTGCCCAATGTTCTAAATAAATCAAAATTTTATGTTGTGAATACATTTTTTTATTATTATTTTGTATGTGCGTTAATTTAATGCCCTCCGTGCCATAAATACGGTCCGTCTGTTTGTTTTCGTTCACGATGCTCTTGTCAGTGGTTAAATTCCTCCATAAGTGTTTACACAATTACTTAACGATACATAAATGCGGTAGCTACAACAATTTTTATTGCGTGAACTGACTACCACCTTTTGTTTGATATTGTTCGTTTTTATTGATTAATGTTTGATATATTTGTTTTAAATAAAAATATCAATTTCGCACGACTCAGGAATACAGTCACAGTAACAGTTACCCACGAAATAAAATAATTGAAAATTTCAAAACCTAATGTTCATTATTTCTTTGTCCATACAAATCACTCATACACTCATTTATTCAGAAACATTCGTTCCTCATCAAAAATATTAAATTGTTAATTTGTATTCGATATATACCTATATATTTTTTCATATTCGTGACTTTGCATTTGTATCGACGATATTACCTTCTTCCCTCTAGTTAGAGAAATGGAAGGTATTGAGTGGTTGTATAATGTTATTGTTGTATTACACGTCTTTTACTGGGCATAAGGCACTGTTCTGTAAATTTCTTCTTCATTTAATAAGTATCGAGAGATCGATTCTTTAAAAAGATCAGTCCTTGAAGATCGATTCTTTGAAAAGATCGGTTCTTGGGGATCGATTAAAAAATCGATGTATCTTCGATATTTTATTTATTTATTTGTTTCAGACCCGTAACTTTGGCGATGGTCTCTTTTCATAGGTTTATAATATTAAAAATCAGTCACAGTCTGGAAAAAAAAAATAAAATAGATAATCAACAATATGAAAAAATATTAAAAATATTAGATAAAACAATAAGCAATAAGATAATATAAAAAAGTTAAAAAATAATATAAATACAAATTTTACTTTTGTTCATGACTAATGTTAATTTAAAGCTTTTTGTTGAATTTAAGACTTAAATTGATATTCTATTATATTTAAATTGTTTTGTTTTTTTAAATTTGAGAGTAAATGTTGTTAGTCTTTAAATGTTGGAGAATTGTGTAGATGTAAGGCCTACCTGCTGATAATATTTCAATTAAGTTGTGTCGTATTTGTAAGTTGTCTCTCTGTCTACAGTCTAACAATATGTGTTTAGCTGTAAGGTCCTCGTTGCAATGTTTGCATCTTGGTCTGTCTGTCTTTTGCATCAGATATCCATGAGTCAGTTAGTAGTGTCCAATTCTAAGCCTGGTTAATACTACTTGTTCCCGTCTTGTGAGGTTTTCGTTCAATCAGGTCCTTGTTGTGTTTTTTACCTGTCTTAACTTGTTTTCAGATTTAGTCCATTCTTTTTGCCAGTCGTCCAGTAAGATGTTTTGTGCTATGATACTTAAATCTTGATCTTTTAAAAGATCTATTCAGATCGCCTATCTCTACTGCGGACAGTCACGTGTGGGACGCGCGTTTAGATCAAGCTTGTGGTAGAAATCGAATTTCTGAAAAAAATTCTCTACTTAACGATAGATGTTTCAAATAAGTAGCCTTGTTTCCATGAAATCAGATATACCATAATCAAAATAGAAAAGAAAAAAGATTATGGACTTTTGCTTTTAGCCTTAAAACCTATAGCATGGATAAGTGGAACTTTCGTGACATTTCGAGTTTCTCAGTAAATGCAATTTAGTGCATGGATTGGCAAGAGAAAGATGCAATGCACTTAGAGCTAAGTGCATTTTACTGATCCATCTCATCTTAAAGCTGAAGCATTTGAAGTTTCATTTAAGAATAACAATATTCCTTATGTAACAAACATGAATAATCACTCAAACTTATATTCCTTTGTTTTGAATTTAAGAGGTCGCGGTTACGTAAATAATGTGTATATATATTACAGGCATCACATCGCATATTGACAGACTGGATGGCATTTGTGCATTCTTTCGCTGTAATCTTTTCCCAGGCCCATCTGATGCGACGGATGAGGTGCTCGCTTGTGCCAATGGGCTCCCTGTAGACCAAATCTTTAATGTGTTCCTAAGCAAAGAACTCAAAGGGCGTGAGGTCTGAAGATCGAGCCGACCAAGATACCAGCCCACCAGGTCCTATCCAACGCCATGGATAGTTGGTGTCCAACCAATAGTCCGAGAGCCAGCAATGCACTTTTCATGAAGTGTTTTATGCATCCTGAAATTTTGCTATAATATACCTCTTGGGTAGACAAGAAGGTATATATGTGTTTCCTGGACATACCTTGGAACACCAGGTACTGCGTATAGGGGAAAGGTACAAAAATATATTTCCCAAAAATAGAGTTTTATTTAGAAGGCAACTATCTTTAATGTAAAATTAAGACAATTTTACAATGAATAATAAATATGGCAGACACTTTAAAGGGGTATAACACGTTAAAAAAAAAACTTAATTGTTTTTATTTTAATATTAAATGAGAGTTTTATATTCGCTGCCATTAAAACCGGAACAGCTGTACAAGATCATGTGAGCAAGAACCAATGAGAGCACAGAAAACAACCAACACTGCGCAGTCGTGTCATACACTCTTACGGTTACGCGCAGTGTATTCCAGTCTATCATAAGCAACATTTATTTTCATGTTTCCTGATAATTAAACCCCACAAAAGTGACTGCCCTTTTGCAATTATTTTCAAATATGTTTATAGAAGACGCTGTTTAAATCGCAGAGTGAATGAAGCATTTCATTAATTATTAAAAATAAAAACTAGGTACTTAGTGTTTTTTTATTATTATAATTTTAACCCCCTTAAAAGTGCCTGCCTTATTTATTATTAATTTGAAAATTACCTTAATTTGCCATTTATTTCATTAATAATAGTTGGCGTCTGAATAAAAGTCTACTTTTAGGCAATATTGTTTTGCACCTTTCCCCTATGCGCAGTACCTGGTGCACCAAGGTATGTCCAGGAAACACATATATACTTTCTTGTCTACCCAAGAGGTATATTATAGCAAAATTTCAGGGTGCATAAAACACTTCATGAAAAGTGCGTTGCTGGCTCTCGGTCTACAATTTCGGACGGTCCTCCCGTAGTAGACTGGACCACCGTCGACTTGGAACCAGCTTCCCAATCTCTGTGCCAAAATTACTCCCTTCAAGAACAGCGATAGTTTATTATCGAGGAATGCGCGGAAATACTCTGCGTTAAGTCGGGGAGTCAAAAAATGGATACCTATTATTCCATCATTCCTCGGAGGATTGGAAGATAAAACATTTATTTTTAATGATTTTTTTTTCGTTTTTCTCGGAAACAAAGCATAAACGAGAAATCTGCCAAAGGATTATTTTTTTCTTTCTTTTTTCATCCTGCATTGATTCCCGAAGTATGACCGTTTATATTGCGGACACCCTGTATATTATGGTTATGGTTGAGTGTCCGACACAGAGATCGTGTGTACTAGAATTTTACTGAAAATGTTCTAAGATATTTTAGCACCAGTAAAAAGTGTACCTGGAAGTCTGAAAAGCATGACGTGATACGTTGCAATTTTTTGCGTGATATTCTCAGCGCATAAGAGCATTGAGCGTTGAGTACGTTTTTCTCAATCCGTACAAAGCCTGAAGGTTGAACGAGCATATGGTTGTTAGGAGTACTTGTACGTAAACATCCTACAATGACGTAAATGATAATGTATGTCCAAGTACGTGTAGGCACGTAGTTTTCTCTACATCTCCGAGTATGGGCCAGCTGGGTACTGTAATGATACATCTGATATTCTTGAAGAAATTCCGCGTTGCACTATAATATGGTGTTCTGTATGCGTCCAATGCCACGGTGCGCATGTCCGTAAGATGCATCTTACTTCTGGTATCCCATTCTATAATCTAACTAGATATTTATATTTTTACGGAATTATTCAGAAATCCCATCATTATAATAGTCCAGGGCGCAACTGTAAACCTTAGTTAAGCTAAGCCCTTTGTTGTGTTGGGAGAGGACACATAAATGTTTGTGGAAACATTTCGGTACAACTCATATAATAATAATTGAGGTATGCGCAAATCGAAAAATTCCTGATACATATTTTGTTTTAAATTTTTTATTTAAAAAAATATAAATAAATAAATGAGGAAACATCACGTTTTTTTCTTACTTCATACGTTCTTAACTCCAAAAGTATACATACAAGATGCTTTCCTAAAAGGTCTAAAGACTTTTTATAAAATTGACTATAATGTTTCAATAGTTAGAAATGGTAAAATTGATTTGCTGCTTTGAAAAATAACAATAAGTATTAAAAAAATGTGTAAAAAATAGACATTTTTTGTATATATTTTTTTAGCAGTTGAAATGCTTGAAAGACCTTAATATTTCAGGAAGAAAATTTTGATTATATAATAAAAGAAACCACGAAATTTTGTTTAATGTTTCCATAATAATCTCAATTGAAGTATTAGCGAAAAAATTAACATTTTACAAATTGTTGGAAATTCAAATGAAATGCATTAAACATTTGAAATATATATATAAAAAAAAAAGAACCAAATCAAGCTTTCAGAAACATTTTACAGGTTTAAATTACTCAATAAGAACGGCTTCAAGATTTTTTTTTTTTTTTTTTTTTTTTTTTTTTTTTTTTTTTTTTTTTTTTTTTTTTTTTTTTTTGTTAGCAAATTGAATATCTATGGGAAAATATTTGACATTTGAAATTATAACCCTGTACTAAATTGTCGAAAAATTTATTTTGCCGACAGTTAATAATTTCTTAAATTCATTTTAGATGATTTTTTAAAATGTTGGTTATTATAATTAATCAGTAATAATATTATTAGGAGTAAAAGAGATCGGAGGAAAATTAACAGAAACTTAGACATCGCAAAAATTGTGGATCATGTTAATTCTTGATATTTTTTATTGTATCTCATTATGATTTGTAGGTACGTCAGTATGGTTGCAATATGTAACAGTTCACTTTATACTTCGAGATGCTTTTAAGGCAGTGTGTTAGAAAGCGTTTTATAATTAAAGCATGGGCTTATATAGAAAATAATTTCGGAGAGGGCTGGGAAAATTTCGGGGGGGGGGGGGCTGAGACCATTTCAGGTGTATGGAATAATAACAATTTAGATCTTGGAAGAGTTTTAGCCAACTTGATCTTATTTACCAAATGATCTTATTTAATTTATTTTTAAGGGTTTTATGAAATTGTTACCGATCAAATCAAAATTTCGGGGGGGAGGGGGCTGCAGCCCCCCCTTATATACGCTCATGAATTAAAGGTACGTTGCAAGTCTCACATAGCGGTTTGTCTTGTCTTTTGAAAAGGTACCAATACTGAAACGCAGAGAAATAGTATCAGAAATAAAGTGTTATGCATCTCTGACTAATTCCAGGACTACAATAATTAAAAAAGTCCGTCACGCAGGAGCTGCATAATTAAGCACTTTCCTCAGAATTTGGGTTGTGTAGACTGGTTTCCTGAACAATTTGCTTAAAATATCCTACATAAATAAAATAAAAACATGAATAGTTCTCTTTTAATTTTGTAATGAGTAAGTGTTCAATTATTAATTTTCTTCCAGAGTTATGTTTACTACACTACTTAATAAATACTAAAAACTTCATATTTTCGTCTTTTGATCTGACGCAGGAACAGGATACAGTCCCTCTAGTGGGAGATAGCGCTCCTTGCGGCGGCCTTGCGAACCTACGTCTGGCAAGCTAATTCTATTGAAATATATTACAAAGTAAACCCCCCCCCTTTCCGATTGACCGATTTAGCTAATTTTTAGAACACTTTTTTCACATGAGTTACCCAAGACGTTTACCGCGTTTCGCTACAATACATCAGAAATTACGACCGGTATGAGTATATTAGGAATTTGGGTCCGGAGTAACCCCCCCCCTTCTAATGAACCGATTTAGTTTATTTTTACAAAACATTTGTACCTGTAGATTACCACTACAAATACCGAGTTTCGTCGAAATATAACAAAAATCACGGCTGGTAATGGCGAATTGGTATTGTGGGTCCGAAGTAACCCCCCCCCCCCTTCTATTGAACCGATTTAGTTTATTTCTACATCTTACTTTTCTCTCTAGATTACCACTACTAATACAAAGTTTCGTCGAAATGTAACAAAAATCACGGCTGGTAGTGGCGAATTGGTATTGTGGGTCCGAAGTAAACCCCCCCTTCTAATGAACCGATTTAGTTTATTTTTACATCTCACTTTTTTTTCTAGATTACCACTACGAATACCAAGATTCGTTGAAATATAACCAATATTACGGCTGGCATGGTCAAATTAGTGTTTTGGGTTTGGAGTAAACCCCCCCCCCCCGTCCGGTGGACCGATTTTGGTGGTTAACGAACTCGTTCAACCGTTTACTAATTGAACGCTATATACTACGTTTCGTGAAGAAAAAACCAAAACTCTAGCCGCTATCGTGTTAACAGACATATATATATATATATATATATAAATTTTAACGGGGGTCATTTTCGGTGTCTACTAGGTAGGATCGATAAAGATTTGAAGAAATTTTTCAAAAATTCCGTCATGAGTGCAACCTCAATAGCTACTTTCCTTCGGAGGAAAGTGCTAACAGAAATTGTAGAATCAGGACATTTTCAATCTTAACCTTCATTGAAGATGGTATATTTGATGGAAATATGGCTAAAAGCTTCATGCTTGTAAATTCTGTACAGCTTAAGGTCATGACTAAACGGAACGATTGTCCTTGAATTAGTCATTCGCATTTAGGCAAGGATTCATTTTTTTTTTTTTTATTTAGGAAGTTCTAAAACGTACCATTAATCTTATGATTCACAGTTGTGCAATTAATAGAAGGTTGTGTTCGTCCTCGGAAAGGTATTATGAATTTTTTGAAAGATTCGTTTTTTTTTTTTTTAAGTAAATCATTATTTTCGAATGTTTATATTTTAAGAGAATTATCATACAAGGCTGGTATTTGAACCTTCCCAGGTGCGCAAATTACCTGGCTTCTTATGGATTGCAATTTATTACCCGTTCAGACAGAATAGTTCAATTGCGCATTCTGTCCGTCCATTTGCAAAGCCGTTCAATGAACATAATATTAACCAAGACTATAAAAACTGAATAAATCCAATTTAAGATCTGGGAATCAGGATGTGAAGCAATGAAGTTAATGTTTAACGTTTATCAATACTTAGCCAAAGCTAAGGCTAAAAGATATTTCAATTGTTCAAATATAAGGTGTAGTCGGAGAGAAAAAGGCGCGGTAAAAAGTACCTCTGTTATAACTAGGGACCGAATTTTTAGGATAAAATAAGAATCCAATTACGTTTTTGCAGCAGGCACAATAGGTCTTTTTAGGTATTTATTTAAAAATCTATTATAGCTTTTTTTAGGTGATAAAATTGTTTTAATACGTTCAAAAAATAGGATCAACCTATTATAATTAATCATTATTAATTTTGATTAATTGAAAATTGATAAATTAATATAAAAATCTTTATCATAGTGACATGAAAATAAACAACAAATAACATTATTTTATAGAACAGTATATTGAGAAGGGGGAAAAATATTAGGAAATAAAAATAAAACAGAAATATGTGTAATTTAAAAAAAAAAAAAAAAAAAAAAAGTAGTCCAAATAGAGAAATATTTATTTTAAAAAAATGAATGAGATCTATGTAGATAAAAAAATGCATTTTATAAATAAGCACAAAAAAAATTAAATTATGTAATAAAATATGCATTAATAAAAAAAAAAAGAAGACCATAAAACAAAATAATTAAAATAAATATGTATAGGGTATTTTTTAGTTTCTCTGCTAATGAGTTCCAACTAGTAAGGAATATCAGGAAGAATTGCACTACCTATAGAAAGACACTACAGGTCCTTCTAGACCACACCACAGTCCTGCGAGACGGACTTTTTTTTTGTTAAGGCGTTTAACGTCTAGGTTATTAGCGCCTAGATTTTTTGTTTACATCGAGTCAGAGTTGGGCAAACGTTAGCGCGCGCTAATACCTAATACCTTCCCGCTAATTTAGCGGTACTGATAAGAGCCTGCGCTAACGATTAGCGCATAGCGACGGCAGTGCGCTAATCGCTAATTCATTTAAAATGTTTAAATATCTTTGTAGCTAACTAGGAGGAATATTGAAGGTGGAATAAAAAAAGGATATTGGAAGTGTTATTAGTAATAACACTTAAAATATCCTTTTTTTATTCCACCTTCAATATTCCTCCTAGTTAGCTACAAAGATATTTAAACATTTTAAATGAATTAGCGATTAGCGCACTGCCGTCGCTATGCGCTAATCGTTAGCGCAGGCTCTTATCAGTACCGCTAAATTAGCGGGAAGGTATTAGGTATTAGCGCGCGCTAACGTTTGCCCAACTCTGCATCGAGTCCGCCGCGGGACCACCTGCCATGCTGCAGGGACACAGTTTGTCATCTGTAACTGCATAAAAAAAAAAAAAAAAAAAAAAAAAAAAAGAAAAAAAAAATCACCTACAATAACTTTCGTAATATCATCTTAATACGAATAAATTCATAGTTTATTTGCGAATTTTATTGTGAATAAATTTTTATTCACAAATTATAATGTGAATAAATTTTTATTCGTATATTTTAATGTGATTTTTTTTTGTAATCACTTGATTTTTTGTAAATATTCACATTTTTTGTGATTATTTACAATTTTTTCTGTGAATTTATTTTTATTCGCAGAAAAATTTGCGAATAAAATTTTAATTGTATTTTTATATTTAATACATGTGAATAAAAATAAATTCGTATTCACTCTTATGAATACGAATTTATTTATATTCGTATTCACAAATATATGAAGTACGAATAAATTCGTATTTTTATTTATAAATAAAATTATGCCCATCTCTGGTAGAAAGAATTGAATTTTGATTCTTCTCCGGTATACCTGTACAGGTCGCTACGCCTGCACAGGTATACCGGAAGGGCTGGCACACACGTTCCGGTATACCTGCTCAGGTCACCTGTGCAGGTATACCTCTCCGGTATACCGGAACGTGTATGGCCGGCCTAAGTTGGCTGTATTGTCTGTTAGTAAATGTTTTACAATTATAAGTACCTTCCACATTTTGCTGGTTTGTTTTGTCTTGTAAAAATGTTGGTGGGATGGGAGAGCCTTGTGTGCCCGATCTAGAAGATAAAAATCTTTAGTGCTAGCTCGGGATTCGAACTCAGGTCCTCCAGTATATGAGTCCAGTGCTCAGCCACTGAGCTAACCTTGCCCCCATTTATACATCCTGCCATAAAAGACTGGAATATAGCTGATTGTAAAGGTAAAATTAAAAATAAAATACCAGTACTAACTAGTCATCACGGGTTTGACAGCTGTTATTATTCGAAAACGAGGTCTAATTGTTTGCGCGTGTGAAAACTCCTGTGACCGATATGGTTAGGAAAAGCGTGAACGTAAACCAAATACCGTGACGCTCTTTCTAGTCACCGTTAATAGTGGAGCACGAGAACAAAAAGTCCGTCACGCAGGAGCTGCATAACTAAGCACTTTCCTCAGAATTTGGGTAGTGTAGACTGCTTTCCAGAACAATTTGCTTAAAAAATCCTACATAAATAAAATAAAAACATGAATAGTTCTCTTTTAAATTTGTAATGAGTAACTGACCAGTTATTAATTTGCTTCCAGAGTTATGTTTACACATGGTACCTATTTACACTACGTAATAAATACAAAAAACCTCATATTATCGTATTTTGACCTAACGCAGGAACAGGATACAGTCACTCTAGTGGTAGAAAGCGCTCCTTGCGGCGGCTTTGTGAACCTACGTCTGACGGGCTTTTCTATTGAAATAATATTACAAATTAAACCCCCGCTTTCCGATTGACCGATTCAGCTCATTTTTACAACACTTCTTTCTCATGAGGTACCCACGACGTATACCGAGTTTCGTTACAATACAGCAGAAATTACGACCGGTATGAGTATATTAGGAATTTGGGTCCGGAGTAAACCCCCCCTTCTAATGAACCGATTTAGTTTATTTTTACAACACATATTTACCTGTAGATTAACACTACGAATACCGAGTTTCGTTGAAATATACCAGAAATCACGGCTGGTAGTGGCGAATTGGTATTGTGGGTCCGGAGTAAACCCCCCCCCCCCCTCCTAATGAACAGATTTAGTTCATTTTTATATCTCACTTTTTTCTCTATATCACCAATACGAATACCAAGTTTCGTTGAAATATAACATATATTACGGCTGACATAGTCAAATTAGTGATTTGGGTTCGGGGTAAACCCCCCCCCCCCCCTTCCGGTAGACCGACTTTGGTGGTTAACGAACTCGTTCAATCGTTTGCTAATTGAATGCTATATACCAAGTTTCGTGACGAAAAAACAAAAACTCTGGCCGCTATCGTGTTAACAGACACATATATATATATATATATATATATATATATATATATATATATATATATATATAAAAATTTTAACGGGGGTCATTTTCGGTGTCTACTAGGTAGGATCGATAAAGATTTGAAGAAATTTTTCAAAAATTCCGTCATGAGTCTAACCTCAATAGCTACTTTCCTTCGGAGGAAAGTGCTAAAAAACCGGCAAAAAAACAACTTACAGAAATCCTAAACCATTATATGATGGGTTGAGAAGCCAAGGGATACAAGTGACGTTGTAGTCATTTTGAGATGTCACTGTTTAAAGTTAATTCATTTTTGTATATTCCCGGATAAGTGCAAGTCTGTATAATGTTTTAATTATGTTTCTACTATGTATCAATTGAAATTTTAGTAATATAGTTTAAGAAAAAAACTAATCGTTCATGTATATTATCAATTTATAAGACGGCCCCACACAAAAAAAAAAAAATAAAACTCCGGACCCAGAGACCAGACCATGTTTCCTATATGTTTTTGGGGCCCCTGAATCCGAATCCGGTGTCAGAAAGAGTCCTGCGCTTTTTGTTTAAGCCCCGCCCCTCAAATCATATAATTTAGGATATTGTACACTATAAAATTGTTATTAAAGTGGTTATATAAAATAAATGACTATTTCCTGTGTACTGCCTTTTAGTGAATAAAAATACTAATGTTTCGAGACTTCAGCGAACTTGATTGGTCAATTAGGAGCGAAGTTACAGCCCTTCAAATATAAGAATTTTCTAAAAAAGCACTTTCCTCCGAAGGAAAGTAGCTATTGAGGTTGGACTCATGACGGAATTTTTGAAAAATTTCTTCAAATCTTTATCGATCCTACCTAGTAGAAACCGAAAATGACCCCCGTTAAAATTTATATATATCTATATATATATATATATATATATATATATATATATATATATATATATATATATGTCTGTTAACACGATAGCGGCCAGAGTTTTTGTTTTTTCGTCACGAAACTTGGTATATAGCATTCAATTAGCAAACGATTGAACGAGTTCGTTAACCACCAAAATCGGTCCACCGGAAGGGGGGTTTACCCCGAACCCAAAACACTAATTTGACCATTTCAGCCGTAATATTTGTTATATTTCAACAAAAATTGGTATTCGTTGTGGTAATATAGAGAGAAAAGTGAGATACAAAAATGAACTAAATCGGTTCATGAGGAGGGGGGGGGGGGTTACTCCGGACCGACAATACCAATTCGCCACTACCAGCCGTGATTTTAGGTATATTTCGACGAAACTCGGTATTCGTAGTGGTAATCTACAGGTAAATATGTGTTGTAAAAATAAACTAAATCGGTTCATTAGGAGGGGGGGTTTACTCCGGACCCAAATTACTAATATACTCATACTGGTCGTAATTTCTGCTGTATTGTAACGAAACGCGGTATACGTCGTGGGTAACTCATGAGAAAGAAGTGTTGTAAAAATGAGCTGAATCGGTCAATCGGAAAGGGGGGTTTACTTTGTAATATATTTCAATAGAAAAGCCAGCCAGATATAGGTTCACAAAGGCGCTGCAAGGAGCGCTAGAGGGACTGTATCCGGTTCCTGCGTTAGATCAAAATACGATAATACGAGGTTTTTTGTATTTATTACGTAGTGTAGTAGGTACCATGTGTAAACATAACTCTGGAAGCAAATTAATAATTTATCAGTTACTCATTACAAAATTGAAAGGGAACTATTCATGTTTTTATTTTATTTATGTAGGATATTTTAAGCAAATTGTTCTGGGAAGCAGTCTACACTACCCAAATTCTGAGGAAAGTGCTTAGTTATGCAGCTCCTGCGTGACGGACTTTTGCTTATATTTTTGTATATTATATATTTTCTAAGCCATACAATCTTTGAGTTTTTACACATAAATTGACATAAGGCCTTCTCCAGTAATTCTTGAACTGATGCAATCCTTAAAATCCCAAAATACAACCATTAAAAAGTCTCCCCATATTTTATTGGAGCAATGTATCAATTAAAGTAAATTAAATAAACGACCTAAAATAAATTAATTAAGATTCCATTTTTGAACTACTTTTTTATAAATTTGTCTTTATGTTAATTACAGTGTTCTCTTAGCATTGGGAAAAGATAGGAAGCCAAGTACCACTTGCCCTATTAAAACTCTGTCAGTAAAATTAGGTTAGCTATTATGTATCATATACTAGTTTTCCAGAAAAATGCTAAGCAAACCCCCTTTTGTTAAAAAGTGGATCTTTGAGGCTAAATATCTCCAAATACAGCTTAGAGGGTCCTATCTTTTCCCAATGCATAGAGGACACTGTAATTAACATGTAGGCAAATTTATAAAAAAGTAGTTCGAAAATGGAAGCTTAATTAATTTATTTTAGGTCGCTCATTTAATTTACTTCAATAGATACATTGCTCCAATAAAACATGTCGAGATTTTTTAAGGGTTGTATTTTGGGATTTTCAAGTCCATGGGATTTTAACAACATACAACCAGAACTTAACAGTATACCGGCTTTGGTTTTGGCCTCCTAGATTGTAACTGAACATAGTTACTTTTTTAACAGTCGCTGGAAGAGTATTGATAAACTTGAGCAAACCAGACAGTATCTTGAGGGCTATGAGGCCTGACCATCATGCCACGTGCACATAGAAGCATTGCCAGTCCCTACTTTGTGTACACAAAAGTTGTAAATCTGCTGGTATTGTGAATAATAAACATTTGAGCAAGTGACAAGTTGACAAGTGTCACTTGTATCCCTTGTGAACCAAACAAATCTACTCATTTTTAAAGTAATTGATTTTGTTTCCGCTATTTCTCAGCAAATACCAGACATTTACTTATATCCCTTTGCCACCAACATTTCCTATGTATTAACTATCCAGAACTGCATTTAACTCGATTTTTTTAAAAATGTCACTTGTACCCTTTGGCATTCTCAACCCGTCATATATACAGGGAGACCCCAAAATAAACGGCATAACTTCGAGAATCGATGCAGGATGAAAAAAGAAAGATAAAAATTCCTTTGGCATTTTTCTCGTTTTTGCTTCGTTTCCGAGAAACACGCAAAAAACTAAAACATAATCATGAAAAGGTATTCTTTCATAATGTCTATATAAGAATCATTAAATGTATACGATTTATCTTCCACCCCCTCTACCATCCAAACCGCCCAAAAAAAAAAATCTTCTTGGTCGAACAAATTAAATGAGTCATGTGAAGCTGCGAGTTCAACATAATTTAAAATAGCTACTTTTCTTTGGAGGAAAGTGATAAGACTAAACAAAAAAACTTTCAATTCTTAAAAAATTAAAGTTTTAATTCTCATAACAGTTTAACATTTAACACTGGACGCATACATAATTATAAAAAATCATAAATTCTTCTTATTATAATTCCTCACAATCATTTTTTAAAACTTTTCAATGTTTTGGCGCCTTGCAGCAATACAGGCATCACAACGCACATTGACAGACTGGTTGGCATTTGTGCATTGCTCTGCTGTAATCTGTTCCCAGGCTGTCTATAGACCAATTCCAAATGTGTCCCCCTTTTTTTTTTACGGCGCATCTGCTTCCGGTGCAGTGAGGAATTTTCTCAACAAGCCGTGAGATGAGAAAATTCTTGCTGGCAGTGGGACTCGAACCCCTCATCTCCCGCATGAGAAACTAAGGCGTTAGCCACTAGACCACGTGGAGACCCCTCCACCGTTGATATATCACCTTAAAGACTTGAACAATCTCGAAAAATTAAAACAGCCTGAGAGGTGACGTTTAAGCCCTAATAACTGTAACGTATGATCTAAAGTGGTTATGAAATTACTTAACGCACCATTTCCTTGTGGACTTTCTAATTGGCTTCAATATGCAAATACGCGTCACGTTCTAAAAATCATCTTGCTATCACATATTGCACCAAATAGGTGATAACAGGCCCCTCTTATCGCTTATTAATTATTTACGCTATATGAACATGCGGTCACTGAGGACGGCTAACAAATATTTTTATGGAATTTCTTCATTCCTGCAAAAATTAGCGGGCCCCTCTCCAAATGAAAACGCACGGCCTGAAAAATGAGTTGAGTGGCGAAATGAGTTAGGTAATAGAAATTCTCCCCAAAAAACTAACTTTGAATAAAAAAGGCCAAGTTCCAAGCCTCTCCTAAAAACAGTTTGCCTATGAAAGTTATGATATCATAGTCAGGGCCGCCACATGGGTGGGACTGCCGGGTACAGTGGCCCGGGCCCGGGCGCAGTGGTGTCCGGGCCTCACTAATTGGTAAAAATGTATAGGTTATGAGCTTGTAAAAAGAATGGGGTTTAGAAATATAGACAGGCGTAGCCAATATTTATTGGAATGGGATCTATTTTTTTTTTTAATGTACATAAACGACAAAACAAGTGCATTCCCAGAATAGTATATTTCATTAGGAGTCGTAATAAAACTACAAGTAGCGAAAGTGACCTTTGCTGCACCAATTGTCGGCTTTTACTCTCATTTCGCTCAAAGCTCAAGATGAAAATAATTTTAAAATGTCCAAAGTCCTATAGCAAAGTACTAGAATTTTCAGTCTGGATCTGAGAAGTGGGGGCCCGGCTGTAAGAAGTGGCGGCCCGTGGTCTGGTCCTGGGCCCGGCTCTGAGATGTGGCGGCCCTGATCATAGTACTGGGCCAAGTTTAATACCTTGTCAAGAACCTAATAATACCCTCTCTCTTATTTGTGCAAGTCCAACTTGTCCAATTTTCGTTAAATGATGGCCACTATAACGATCGGATTTATTATTTTACTATAAAATGTCTAGCATTATAGGATTTAGGCCCTTAGGGTAATGATTTAGGATTTTATAAGCTCTTTGGTGACATAAAAACGGTCGGGTTTCTATGAACTGTATGTAAGTTAAAGCGGCCACGGCCGTATGTAAGTTAACGAAAACTGGCCAAGTTGGAATTCGACACACTGTTTGCTTAGGCTGGAACTCAGATTAGGCATTCAGATCCAGATTTGGAATCCACACTTTGTGGTAAAACGTTTTCTATGAAACACATTTTGTACACATTTTTTGAATAATTACCTATGTATGTTAATGATACGAGACCCTTCATTTTTAGTGTTTTCTCGATTTCTCCCCGAAGGCCTTCGATGCATTCGATACAGGAGGTGCATTGAATAATTACACCCCTGCAGGGACGTGCATTTTACATTGTTGTTGCAAGAAATGAAGACCTCCGCAGAATTGCAACATGCATTCGGGTGTAATTGCCGTGCGTGAAGGGAGGGAAAGTAGGATCAGGGAATCCTAGATTCTTCGAAAGTGTTCGCATAGAACGGTGTAAACATTTATCTAGTACCGTAAATCGGAAATGCAGGTTCGCGTCACGCAATCCCGGTGGAAGTAGACCAGGAAGGATAGGAAAATAATAGAAGTGGAACTTTCTATTTTCGTTTGGAGTTGAATGGAATATAAAGGCTGGAAATATAGTTGGCGTGTTACACGACATGCTATATTTTAATGAAGATGAGACAACGCTGAGAAGTAGCCTGACACGTCAAGTTAACCGTTTGAAGTTTTAAGAGGACTTGTTGATTTGCATAACGGGTCAGCTGTTACCGTACTGTATCTATTTCATAATATTATTTGCGGTTTATTTCAACTATCATGGCAGACCTTGAATAACTATAAATAAACTGTGATTTGACCCTCATAGAGTTTACGCCCTGGTGATGGTCCATCCGAGGTAATAATATCTCGAACCCTTGCACAGCCTTCCCACCCATCAGCATCCCAATTCAAAGAACTTCTTGGTAATGCTCGCAAATATAATAGGTGTTTCCAAATGACATCTCGGAAACATAAATTTTAACGTACATTTATTATAACAAATTTTAACCTGTACTGATTAAACTGATGTTACTGCTAATCTATAAATAAAGGGTAATCTCCAAGTTATCTGTTTGTTGACACTGGTCCGTAGCGCCCCAGTGTCAAGAAACATTATACTTGGTTACTTATCAATTGATGAGTAACATATAGTATGACGGGAACCGTGCTATAATAAACTGGACAAAATTATGTAGTAGCGTTAATTTTGATGATACATTATTCAACGCAATAAAATAACTACTTATCTGCCGTGACGAAGCACGGGTAGTCAGCTAGTAGGTATGTAAAAAAAAAATAAAAACATAAATAGTTCTACTCTTTTACAATTGTAATGAGCAACCATTTCATTTATTAATTTTAATAATATTTAATCAATAACTTCACATTTTCGTCTATTTATCTTGATATATAATAAAAGGAACGGGATGAAGCTATAACGGAGGAACAGGATACAGCACCCCTAGTGGCAGAAATCAGAACTCTACAACCCATATAAACACATATCGAAACAGAGGCGCTCCTAGCGGGAGCTTTGCTAAGCTACATTTGCGGGAGAATTGAATTCAAACATAGTACAAAGTAACCCCCCTTCCGATAGACCGATTTAGTTCATTCTTACAACACTTCTTTCTTATTAGATATACAGCGTTTCGTAACAATACAACAGAAATTAAGAACGGTATAAGAAAATTATTAATTTTTGTCTCGAGTAAACCCCCCCTTCTAATGAACCGATTTAGTTTATTTTTACAACAAATTTTTCTCTTTAGACGACCACAACGAATATTGACTTTCACTGAAATATAACAAAAATTACGACTGGTATTGGCAATTAACTACTTTGGCTCCGGAGTAAACCCCCCCCTCCCTTTCAGGTGGAGCGATCTTGGTGGATGACTCTCATTCAATCTTATGCCTGGGGAACACTATATACCAAGTTTTGGGGGGACAAAACAAAAACACAGGCGTGTATCGTGTAAACGGACATATATATATATATATATATATATATATATATATATATATATATATATATATATAAATCAGTCCCGTAACAGGCCACGAGGGCCCTAACTTCTACAAATACATTCAATCTGTTGAAATACGTATTATAAAATTTTAGGGTGCGTCCAATGGTACTTGATCGGCATAAGATATATTTCTGACAAACTGATGTAACAGATTAGTTTTCTATTATAGCTCAGACCTTGATACGGCTACCATCAGGCCGGCCATACACGTTCCAGTATACCGGAGAGGTACACCTGCGCAGGTATACCTCTCCGGTATACCGGAACGTGTATGGCCGGCCTCAGGAACAATAATGAACTGACATTGACCTCTTTCTGTCATAGTCTGTAACTATTCAATCTGACGTTTCTTGATCTAATATGAAGGACGATAATCGAAACATACCTTCAGGTAGTATGTAGTTTACTCTTGCTTCTAAGGTGTGTTTGATATTAATTTTGTTATGTATGACAGGGAAGGTTATGAGAGGTCATCAAACGGGCCTCAAAAGTCTACTCCGCAGGAACGGGTTGCACATAACACAAAGAATAATTTAAGAATATGTTACAAAGGTCCAACGACTCTGATAGTATTGGCGTTATCATTTGGAAACCTCGGTAAAGAAACATTTGATGTTTGATATTCCAATGGCATTTTGAACTGTCGGTAGCCAGAGAAAATCATTAAAACCCTCACCTCATCATTCATAAGACAACCTTTTATGCAGAAACGTGAATTTCTGGACAATGTAAGAGAAGAAAACAAGATATTCTTGCGAAAGGATGTCTGAAAGAAAAATTCCAACATTCCTAAAACCTAAAAATCCGAACTCCGTCATCCTTTTTTATTCCTAGTGTAATTTGGGATGGTTAGAATAGAAACAGTTTTAGAATTCTACTATCAGTTGTATTAGTTCTATGAATTTTAGCAAGTTTTATGCGTTTACAAGACTTCTTTAGCAGTAGAAACCTCCTGAGGATTGTCTTGTAGTGTAAGCTATTGTTAATGAATGCAAGCAGTATTGTCACGCTGATCTTTGCATGCAGATTATGGCACCCTCTTGCTTGCAAGCAGTTCATTGCACTCTCCAAGCTGCAAGAAGTTTATTGCACACTGTTCATTGCAAACAGTTATTGGCACGCTGCTCTTTGCTTGCAGCGTTTGCCACCCTCTTGTTTGCAAGCAGTTCGTTGGATTCTCTTAGTTGCAAAGAGTTTTTTGCACATTGTTCATTGCAAGCAGTTATTGACACGCTGCTCTTTGGATGCAGCTTTTGCCACCCTCTTGTTTGCAAGCAGTTCATTGGATTCTCTTAGTTGCAAGGAGCTTTTTGCACAATGTTCATTGCAAGCATTTATTGTCACGCTGCTCTTTGCATGCACTCTTTGGCACCCTCCTGTTTGCAGGCAGTTCATTGTACTCACTTAGTTGCAATGAGCTTTTTGTACACTTTTCATTGAAAGCAGTTATTGACACGCTGTTCTTTGCGTGCAGATTTCAGCCATCCTCTTGTTTGCAAGTTCATTGGATTCTCCTAGTTGCAAAGATTTTTTTGCAAACTGTTCATCGCAAGCAGTTATTGACACGCGGTTCTTTGCACGCAGCTTTTGCCACCCTCTTGTTTGCAAGCTGTTCATTACACTTTCTTGGTTGCAAGGAGTTTTTTGCACACTGTTCATTGCAATCAGCTCATTACATATTGTCCTTTGCATACAGTTCATAGCACACTGTTCATTTTGAATTCATATCTGATCAAAAATGATATCCAAGAGTTTTTATGTAAAGAAAAAGTTTTTAAATAGGCAAAACATAGGATTTTCCGAAGGAAGTCCCGATGCCGAGTGAACGCGGTGCTGATTTGAATAAAATGTTTTGAGCGAGCTTCGATTGGTCCCTTTTAATTTTTAATATTTTTTTTTTTTCATTTCGTCCTCCTTCAATACATTTCAAAATAAAGCCCTATTTTTTTTAAAAATCTTTATTACAAAAAAGTGTGAAAAAAATGAACATTTCAGAACATTAAGCTTTAAAGACGTTTCTTCAATTTTTGTCCGATCAACTTTTTTTTTCAATTTTTTTTTCATTTTAACTGCAGCTTGCTAATGACATTTGCTAGTTAAGTAAGTAGGATTTTTTCGATTTATTGAATAATAACGATTTTCGACGGATTTTGAAATAGAAAATGAATATTTGTTCACAATTTCCGGAAAAATTAATATTTCTTAAAAATCCTACGTACTATACTAGATTTAACCTTCTTCTTTTAAAATAATTTTAGTTTTTCGATCTAGAATAAAAATTGCCACCTGCAGACTATCGCCCGTGAAAAAAGAGGGTTTTCGTTCGTCAGACACTGCAACGCCATTTTTTTTTTCGAAGAATGGAAACTTATTTTTTTGGATACTTTAACATCCCATTTAAAACGTTTGATATAAAGAATTGAAAAATATTGATTTGTGATGTATGCAGCGTTATTTGTGGAGTTCTCGATTTCGTAGAAGGTAGAAAAACAGTGGAGAGACATCATTTTTCTACCTTCTACGAAATATTGATTTATTTCTTATTTACAAATTTAAGAAAATGACTTTGGTTTTGATCGTACAAGGTAATACAGTGGAACATGGATAATTCGAACTTCGATAATTCGAAATCGTCTTTAATTCGAATATTTCACTCGGTCCCTAGAATTTAGGACATAAACAGTGTAAAAAAATCTTGGTTAATTCGAATAAAATTTTGGACAATTCGAGGTTTTTACGAGTCTATACCTCCAAAGGGAAGTGGACAGCGAGGCGGTCGATCTTAAATCTTGGGAAAATATTCTCCCCTTGGGTAAGAAGGATAGTAACATAAGGATGTAGGGGTTCCTGGACAAGAAGCGCGGCGGTCTCATAGTCTAGTTCTTGGACTCTAGGAGTTCTGCAAAGGGGTGGGTCGCGCTTCCTCCCTTCCAGGGGTTGTTATAATTCCATCGTGTCCTTTTATCCTAGAATTCCCTTTCCGCCATTCTTCCTATCTTCATTTTGTATTAAGATGTAAGTGAATCAGTGCCTAGATCTGCTGTATTGTTTGCACCTTGAATTTCCGGTGTACAATGCAGTTCTGTGAGTTGTTGATTTAAGATGTCGAAGCCTAGTACTTATAAAACTTTAACGTTATCAGAGAACATTGCGATTAAAGAAGTCGAATTCCTCCTAACACTTTATCAAAAAATTCGGGTCTTTTTGCGAAGACCACATCCAGTTACTTTTGAAGTAGCAGTAGTGATTGTATCAGTGATTCGGCGCATGCGCCTAACTCCTTTGCCTTCCTATTGGAGGCTTCTGCTGACCAATTGTATTGGCTCTTGTTGGGAGTAAAGTAACCTTCAACAGTGAATTAGTTTATTTACGAAAAAGCTCTGCTTATGGTAGTGAGAAAAAATGAGTCTTTTACAATTAGTTCGCGATGTTCCTGACAAAGAAAAAGGGATTGGTTTCTTACTCGAAAAATTAATGGAATCCTATTAATTTTAGTGAGTTGGATAGACAAGAGTCGCTAAAATTAATATAATTCTATTAATTGCGAGTTGAATTGACTAGGGTTTTGATATCTTCTTGAGCGAGCGGAAACCCATAGCATGTAATGCCTAATAAATGTAAAATATCCAAAAAAGTGAGAGAAAAGGAATAAAATATGTTTGTTTACAAATATCGTTGTTTGTTATCCTTCATTACCTGCAAAACAGTCAACTTTAATGCTTAATAACTTTTTCATAGTTGAGAGAATTGATTTTGATCATATTAACCTTTTTTTTTTTTTTTTTTTTTTTTTTTTTTTTACGGCGCATCTACTTCTTGGTCATTAGCGCCGACATCCAGGGTGCAGCGAGGAATTTTCCCAGCGAGCCTTGAGATGAGAAAATCCCTGCCGGAGGTGGGAATCGAACCCACCATCTCTACGGGAGACCCCATTAACCTTTTTATTAATAAATATTGTTTGTCATTATCTCAAATGAATTATAACCGTAGATAACGAGTCAAGTAGTGATAGATAACCAGTAAAGAACCTATAAGCTAATCAGTAAGCTTATCAGCGAGTACGAGTAACTGTTATAAATCACTACTGCTACTTCAAAAGTAACTGGATGTGGTCTTCGCAAAAAGACCCAAAAATTCTACTCCATGAAAATGACTTTTTTTTCACAATAATAGACTTTTATTTTTACTTTTTTGATCAATTATTTATTACTTATGTACGTGTAAGGGACTGATCAGCAAGGACGGGATTTAGAGATATAGACAATGGGGAAATATTTTAGAGAAGCGGAAATTCCTTTTTAAAACTATAATTTACACAGAGGATACAAAACATAAATATCATAAACCATTGCTACGATGAGAGAAAAGGTTGAGTGAGAGAGACGGATAGGTAGAGTTATCAAATATCTCCCATCTTACGATCTTCCAGGAATCTTACGAATCAGCCACGTGCAGTGCCAACATCCCAGACGCAACGTTTGCGGATTCGTGGTTCTCACATCTCTAGAGATGGACAGCCAACCTTTTCTCTCATCCTTATTCACTTAACAAGGCCAAAGGGAAAACGGGGCCTTACATACGTAATCATCAATTTATGATATGTTTGTTTTTCTTTAAATAAAATGCATTTTTTTTTTCAAATTAAAAAATGTGAAAATATGAAGTTTTGTAATTCGAAGTTTGGATAATTCGAACTTTTTTATCGGTCCCTAGGTCCAAGTTCTACTGTATTACGTATTAACTTGAGTAAATTACATGTGGTTATATGCATTTTAGTAAACATCCATTATAATGATTATCAATGAATTTCTCGCGAAAAATAAAAATATGATAATAATAATAGCTTTTGTGTTAAAAAGCAAACAAATAACAATTTATTTATAAAAGATATGACCTCGCTTTTGACGTCCGTTCTTCCTCAAGATGCAACGATAATAAATCAATAGATTAGATAAAGACCTTTAGAAAAACAGACTGTACCTACAAACAGATACACATGTATAATTCAATAACGCCCTTATTTATTATTGAATGGTCTCCGAGCTGTCATGTGTGATGAAATATTAATGAGGAACGAACAGAATACTCAATGTTGTGCGTCGGTCGTTTATAAATAGAAGCTGTGATTTTTTTTTTCGGTCATGCCATTCTTCTGTAGCGTTTTTATCTTGACACATTCCAAAGGCAATTAGTTATTGATATTGCATTTATAAATCGTTTTTTAGCCCGGTTCCTCCCTCCCCCATAGGGAGGAACCCCGCATATAAGGTTGATCACATGACGCAATCCGGAAGTGCCGACTAGTTTTTAATTAAAATAATTCTGGGTGCTTGATTGACCTAAGGGCTTTTAGCACTTTCCACCGAAGGAATGTAGCTATTGAGGTTGCACTCATGACGGAATTTTTGAAAAATTTCCTCAAATCTTTATCGATCCTCCCTAGTAGACACCAAAAATGACCCCCGTTAAAATTTACACACGTATATATATATATATATATATATACATATAAAGGTAATTGGTAACAGCTTATTCAGTCTTTTGTATTTTATATTACATTTTTGTAATATAAAATAGAAAATAATTGAAGACTGAATAAGCTGTTACCAACTACCTAGAACATCTTAGTTTTCAACTTAGGATCTACATACATATATATATACATATAAAGGTAATTGGTAACAGCTTATTCAGTCTTTTGTATTTTATATTACATTTTTGTAATATAAAATACAAAATAATTGAAGACTGAATAAGCTGTTACCAACTACCTAGAACATCTTAGTTTTCAACTTAGGATCTACATATATATATATATATATATATATATATATATATATATATATATATATATATATATATATATATATATGTCTGTTAACACAATAGCGGCCAGAGCTTTGGTTTTTTCGGCACGATACTTGGTATATAGCGTTCGTTAACCACCAAAATCAGTCCACCGAGGGGGGGGGGTTACACAGGACCCAAAACACTATTTTAACCATGCCAGCCGTAGTTTTTGTTATATTTCAACGAAACTTCGTATTAGTAGTGCTAATCCACAGAGAAAAAGTGGTTGTGAAAATAAACTAAACCGGTTCATTAGGAGAGGGGGGGGGGGGTTACTCCAGACCTAAATTACTAATATACTCATACCGGTCGTCATTTCTGCTGTATTGTAACGAAACGCGGTATAGGTCGTGGGTAACTCATGAGAAAGAAATTTGTAAAAACGTGCTAAATCGGTCAACCGGAAAGGGGTGGTTTACTTCGTACTATGGTTCAATAGAATTAGCCCGCCAGACGTAGGTTCGCAAAGCTGCAGGTAGGAGCGTTTTCTACCACTAGTGGGAATGTATCCTGTTCCTGCGTCAGATCAGAACAAGAAAATATGAAGTTTATTCGTATTTATTAAGTAGTGTAGTATCATGTATAATAAAAACTCTGGAAGCAAGTTATTACAAAATTAATAATTGTACAGTTGCTCAATTAAAAGAGAATAGTTCTCTTGTGTATTTATTTTATTTATGGAGGCTATTTTAAGCATATTATTCTGGAAAGCAATCTACACTACCCAAATTCAGAGGAAAATGCTTAATTATGCAGCTCCTGCGTGACGGACTTTTATATTTTGCAGATTGATGTAGTTCATTAATTTTCTGCTCTAGCTGAGACCTTATCTTTCTATTCGGATGCAATCAGAGAAAATAATGAACTGACATTGACCTGTATCTGTTATAGTCTGTAACTATTCAATCTGACGTTTGTTAATCTAGTATGAAGGTCGAATATCAAAACTTACCTTCAGGTAGTATATGGTTTACCTACGGCAAAGAAGATGTGTATGATATTAATTATTTCAAGTATGGCAGAGAAGGTTATATGCACGAATTCATCAAATTTGTCCGTTATCTTCTCTCAACTTGTCATCTTGTCAAAATTTGATTAAGAAAAGGCCGTCACGCAGGAACTGCATAACTAAGCACTTTCCTGAGAATTTGGGCAGTGTAGACTGCTTTCCAGAACAATTTGCTTAAAATATCCTACATAAATAAAATAAAAAAGTCCGTCTCGCAGGAACTGCATCATCTTAGCGCGGTTCCGTTCATATCCCTAGTCTAATTTTGAAAGATTAAAATAGAAGCAGTTATTATTTTGGTTCCACCAGTCTTTTTTTTTAATTAATTATTATAATGGCGTGTCAACCCTTAAGGTCACTAGTGCCATTCCTGTGAGTAGTAAAGTCTTGAAAGGTCATGATTTACAATCTTACCTGGAAGGGTCGGCTACACTAGAAACGGACCCGCTAGTGGCAAGGTCTATGAATCTTGGAAATCTATATTTCTAACAATAAATTGTTTTTGTTATTTTACTTAACCAGTTTTATTGTCAAATAAATTATACATAAAATATTAAACGTAACAAAAATTTCAACATATTAGTTTTAATGAAAGTAGAACATGCAGAAAATGTTTCAACTGAATCCCATGATTCTAAGTACCCAAACCAAAAACGGTATTCAAAAACTATTTTTTTAAGCACTCATTTCTCCGATGAATCGATAATTGCTTCAGAATTATTAGCATTTAGTAAGCTTTCGAATGGTAAGGATCCGCTTATGAAGATTTCAAACCGTTTTCGAGATATAAGGAAAATAATTTAAAAAAATAAAATTAAGGAAAATATACAAAGTACCCAGAACTTTTTAAGGGTGTCCAGAGAGCGATCAAACACACACACACACACACACACACACATATATATATATATATATATATATATATATATATATATATATACCAATTTGAAACACCGTTATTTTCGGTCTCTCAGGGGTTCTTAAACGCAAACTTTTTTGTCGGGACTTCTGGATTGCGTCATGAGGCCTCCATTTGGAGGGCAGGGTCCTCCATATGGAGAGAGGGAGGAACCGCGCTAAAATTATCTCTTTACGTCTAACTTGCCTGGAATTTAAGGTGCTTAGCCTGATTGCCACAGAACTGAACAAGGTTTGGCTATTAAAACAATCAAACCTTACTCAATTCCTTCTCCCCAACCGGAGACCTGAATGTCAGGTCCGCCTCGAGAGCCACCAATCAGTTGCCCGTATTCTGCCACGAGGAGGCGCACACAGTGCCCAAGTTCACTTAGAATACATAAAAATAAATACGTATGGATATTCTTAATTAGTTAAATTATGTACACATATATACAATATTATTATTTTTTTTTTTTTTTTTTTTTTAACCGCGCATTTACATCTAGGTCATTAGTTCCGACATCCAGGTTGCAGCGAGGAATTTTCCCAGCGAGCCAATCTAGTGGATACAGAAGGATCAAGAACAAGTTCTCAAAATTGAGTAGATACCACTGCCTAATGAAGCCTATATAGAAGAATATGCCTAATAAAGTCAATAGAGTAAATACAAATTGAACAAGAGCAAGTCTTGAGGAAATCTTTTTTTCTTCTATTTAAATACTTTTATCAACATTTAGTCAATAAACCTGTGTTTTTTAATCGCTAATTTATGAATCGGTTCTTAACTAAACAGTCGTTATAATTGGTTAGTATATATCCAGTGTTTAAAAATATTGATTGCTTATTGATGAATCGGTTTACAACCAAATAGTCTTTATGAATATTTAATAAATATCTAATACGGAATCACCTGCAACTTTTGATCGCTAATTTATGGATTGTCTCATAACTAAATAGTCGTTAATAATAGTCGTACAAAGAAAACTGTTGATTGCTAATTTATGTATATGTTGACAACTAATTAATCTTTATCAATATTTACAATATAATTTTATGTCTGAATCTAGGTCAGTTTAAGAAATTTTAGTGAACGAAATCTTAAAGTTGCTCTACCTACTCTTGCAAGGCTTTGTATTTGTGTCGGCAGATACCTGGGTTATATTACCCTACAAGGGTTACTTCTCTTGAGGATTAACTCCTAGCAGGTAAATTTCTAGTAAACCCTCTGTTTGTTTGAGACTGAACCGACTGTCTATTCGTTCATAGTATCTAACCGTTGTAAAGTTTATTTTCTACATTTAGGAATTAATATACATATGTAGACTAAATCATAGCAATTGTCTACCCTCGCCGTCGGTGATCTTAACAATGTAGACTCGCTAATGTTACCTGACCTTAGATAAATCGTAATTACAATTTGCTGCGACAACACGACATTTTATCAGAATTCCCTGTCTAATAAAGCCTATGAAGAATAATATGTCTAATAAAGCCTATCTAGTTGATAAAGAAGGTCTAAGAACAAGTCTTCAAGATTAAGTAGTATCTCCTGCCTTATAAAGCCTATATAGAATAATACGGCTAATAAAGCCGTATAAAGATTCATATAATTACTCAACAATAGATTCTAATTTAAAAACAGCTATTTTCGATATCTACCTGTTCTAAAACGTTAAATCATTTATTAGGCACTTCGGATTACGTCATTAGGTCGACGTCAGAAGCGTGTTTCCTATCTGTGAAGTGAAGCAGGAAACAAGCTAAAAACAGCAACCAATTAAAATGTGAGGTAAATAGAGGAAAAACGCCGTTCGTGGTGGTAGACAATCTTACAAGGAATTTCGCTCAGAAATACCCGAAATATTGTTTCTAATTTTACGTATCCTATTTTATTGCCAAATAGATTTATATTCTATAATCAATAAAAAAAAAAAAAAAAAAACTACTAGCAATAAAGAACTAAGGGTAATACATGAAAATAGGGAATACCAAGAACAATTCTAAAATACGAAATCAAAACCAGTACTGTAATCTAGATATTCATACGGCATCTTCGAATTCTAACAAACAAAATAATGCTTTTAATTATACATATCCTGTTTAATGAAAAATACATTAGACTACTATAAGCAAGTACAAAAATAACGAGCAGTGAAAAAAAAACTTCGGGAAACACATAAATAGATCCATTTAAATAAAGGAAACTAACTAAGTTTTAAGCACTTATTTCTCCTAATGTGACGACCCCATCAAACATTTCTGTAAAACATTTTTTGTAGAGAATTTAGTAAGCTTTCGAACTGTTACATTTCAATTGCCACGATCTCCTAACCCTTTTCGAGATATTAAGGAAAAAATACGAAGGGGGCCTAATAGATATTCATAAGGGATCTGAGCAAAAATAAAATATTCTAATTATACGTATCCTGTTTTATTGGCAAATACATTTGACTACTATAAGCAATTGCAAACAATAGGGAATATGCCAAAGAACTCGGATTAGGAGCCTCGACAGTTTCAAGACATTTGAAGGAAATCGGCAAATCCAAAACTGACATTTCATACGGAACAGCCTGATATATTTCTAACAATGAATTGTTTTTCTTATTTTAATTAATCTATTTTATTGTCAAATACATTATCCAACTATAAACAATGTAAAAATAGGAATAAAAACAGACAAAAAGAATTGTTCGAATAAACGAAATCAATTACTTCAAATTTTAAGCACTTATTTCTCCGATTGACATCGCTTATTCAAAACTTTCTTTAGAACCTTTCTTGTAGACCATTTAGTAAGCTTTCGAATGGTAACCTTTCGCTTCCCAAGATTTTCAACCGTTTTCGAGATATTAAGAAATTATACGAAGTTCCCAAAACTTTTCATTATTTCTGACAACAGAAAATTGGTCTCATTTTACCTATCCTGTTTTACACACACATACATTTTCCTTACAAATACAACATAAGAAATTAAAAAAATAAAAAGCAATAAAAAACCAAGGGAAAGAGACAAAAATTACAAAAAGAACGACAAAAACCCGTTCATAAGAACAAAACAGACGTATTTGAAGTTTTAAGCACTTATTTCTCCGATTGACATAACCTAATCAAAAATAGTTTTAGAATCATTTTTGTAGAGAATTTAGTAAGCTTTCAAATAGTTTCTATCCACTTTCCACGATTTCCCAACCGTGTTCGAGATATTAATGAAAGTATACGAAGTTCCCAAAACTTTTCATGTCTGTTCATTAAATATTTTATTCTAACCCTTCCTTAACTCCAAACGTAACATAACTTTCAACATATTAGTTTTAATGAAAGTAGAACATGCAGATAATGTTTCAACTGAATCCCGTGATTCTAAGTACCCAAACCAAAAACGGTATTCAAAAACTATTTTTCCAATTTTCTCGAAAACGGTTAAAGCTATCGCCTTGAAAATGGTTTCATTCGTTTTCCTTGCCCAAGAAGCCTATAAAAAGAGTACTTACAAGCTTATGAACTCAAAAACGTAAGCGTTACGATTTTTTTTGCGCGAATTTCGCCCCAAACGCCATCTTCCAGTGGGCGGATTTTGCTGGTTAACGAACTTGACCTTTCAAATTGGACGACAGATTTTTGTACCAAATTTCATCAAAATCGGACCATTCGTCTTCTATTTAGAGAGCGAACAGACAAATATATATATATATATATATATATATAAATAAATATATACATATATATATATATACAAATTTGAACCACCGTTATTTTTGGTTTCTAGGGGTTCTGAAACGCAAAATTTTCTAGTCGGCACTTCCGGATTGTTTCATTGTATCAACCTTATAAGCGGGGTTCCTCCCTATGGGGGAGGGAGGAACCGCGCTAAAAACATGAATAGTACTCTTTTAATTTTGTAATGAGTAACTGATCAATTATTAATTTGCTTCCAGAGTTATGTTTACACATGTTACCTATTACACTACGTAATAAATACAAAAAACCTCATATTATCGTATTTTGATCTAAAGCAGGAACAGGATACAGTCCCTCTAGTGGTAGAAAGCTGTCCTTGCGGCGGCTTTGTGAACCTACGTCTGGCGGGCTTTTCTATTGAAATATATTACAAAGTAAACCCCCCTTTCCGATTGACTGAATTAGCTAATTTTTACAACACTTCTTTCTCATAAGTTACCCACGACATATACCGCGTCTCGTTACAAAACAGCAAAAATTACGACCAGGATGAGTATATTAGTAATTTGGGTCCGGAGTAAACCCCCCCCCCCCTCCTAATGAACCGATTTAGTTTATTTTTACAACACATATTTACCTGTAGATTACCACTACTAATGCCGAGTTTCGTCGAAATATACCAAACATCTCGGCTGGTAGTGGCGAATTGGTATTGTGGGTCCGGAGTAAACCCCCCTTCTAATGAACCGATTTAGTTCATTTTTATATCTCACTTTTCTCTCTATATTACCACTACGAATACCTAGTTTCGTTGAATTATAACAAATATTACGGCTACATGGAAAAATTAGTGTTTTGGGTTCGGGTAAACCCCCTCTTCCGGTGGACCGATTTTGGTGGTTAACGAACTCGTTCAATCGTTTGCTAATTGAATGCTTTATACCAAGTTTCGTGACGAAAAAACAAAAACTCTGGCCGCTATCGTGTTAACAGACATATACATATATATATATATATATATAAATTTTACCGGGGGTCATTTTCGGTGTCTACTAGGTAGGATCGATAAAGATTTGAAGAAATTTTTGAAAAATTCCATCATGAGTGCAAGCTCAATAGGTACTTTCCTTCGGAGGAAAGTGCTAAAAATGTAGGACTTTCTGCCTAGTGGTTTGGGCTGGACGATGATAGGTCAGTGAGTGAGTGAGTGGTATTTGATAAATATATAGTAGACTAAGTAGTTAATGTTTTGTTTTGATGATTTGTAAAAAATATAAACTCTTAATACAAAAACATGTCGAAGGCTCTACTGGAAAACAGAGTAGGGCACAAATAAGCTAAACGATTGACAAATCGATTAAATTTTACTTATTACTAGTCAATCATGGGATGAAATATTACCAGGATTAGTCATGATTAACCTATTCCCGTTAATCATTAGTCATAAATCATATTTATCATTACTATCATATGAAATTAGTCATTAATCTATCCGTTATTTGTCAATCATTGATAGTCTGTACTAATGATTGACGTGGCCAACGTTGTAAATAAATTCGGTAATAGGCAAATACCTACTTATTTGACCCTATAGAGACGGCAGGAGTCGTATGAGCGAGGGTACCCGGTGACGGGACCCTCCCGATACCTGCCTGTCCCTCCTGACGGCTACTAGCTAGCTCCCTTCCACGCCCGCTCGACTTTTTTTTTTTAGATTTGTATTCTCCTATTAGTAATAATATATATATTCTTTAATTAATGCAGAAACCTTTCCACGTAACACCTTTGTACTACTGATAGAAAACATATATCCCTGGAAACTGCGATGCTTCCTCAGCAAATTACATTGTTTACGCTTCGGAGAAAGCCTACCGTCTTCGTCGAAATCCTAGAATGCTCTTCAATATTACTTCCTGGAGCTGAGGAAGGACTGGGCTGCGATTTATCATCTTCCGAGAAGTCTGAAACACGTCTACTAAGAAATCTGACTAATATTCTAAAAGAACTAGAGAAGCCCGCCGTCCTTATTTATTTTTAATTTAATTTTTGAGCATCGCAACGACGGAGATTTGCTCTTTTTAAAATACAACAAATACCGATTTATACAAAAATACAAACTTATAGAACTAAATACAACAAAAGAAAAGAAGCGGTCGTCCTTATACGATATAGAGTGAGGTGGCTTCTACAGAAGCCCACCGTCAGCCAGTCACGGCTTTGTGCTGGCTGCTAGAGAAGCCCACCGTCAGCCAGTCACGGCTTTCTGCTGGCTGCTAGAGAAGCCCACCGTCAGCCAGTCACGGCTTTGTGCTGGCTGCTAGAGAAGCCCACCGTCAGCCAGTCACGGCTTTGTGCTGGCTGCTGGAGAAGCCCACCGTCCAGAAAGGGTTAAACATAAACATTGGGGATTAGAATTCCTTCATGAAGTAGTTCTGTTTTTTTCTTTTGAACAGACTGTTCAAAAAATAGAATCGTTCAGAACTGTGAACAAGGAAAATTTTGAGCCTTGTGCATAAAAAATGTGATTCTTGGTGGAATTATGATTACCATTACGCTCAACACTGAAAATATCAGTCAATATACTATTGGGGGCCTTTATCAACGCAATAGTACCCTAAACAGTGATTTTTGTCTGTTTGTCTGTATGTCTGCTGTGTGTCAGACACTCTATACACACTAGGGTTTAAGAATCCCAAAAGGGTCAGCTTAGTGGCTCTGCCAAGTTTTAGCAAACCTAGCAGCCTGTATGCTTGATACCCGATGGCTATACCTCTAATATCAATGTAAAGTAGACGTTTTTATAATACCCATACGACGGTGTTTATAATACAAAGTCCGACTTGCAGGAACTGCATCATCTTAGCGTGGTTCCGTTCTTATCCCTAGTCTCATTTGGAAAGATTAAAACTGAAGCAGTTATTGTTTTGGTTCCACTTTTCTTGAAAGGTCTTGATTTATGATCTTACCTGAATGGGTCGGCCAACCCCAGAAAGGCCAACGCTAGGCAGTTGAAAATTGTCACAAGGTCTTCGAATCTCTCTCGAAGGTATATTTCTAACAATAAATTGTTTTTCTTATTTTACTTAACCTGCTTTATTGTCAAATACATTATCGAACTATAAGCAATTAAAAAATAACAAGGAATAAAAACAGACAGAAAGAACCGTTCAAAAAACCGAAATCAATTACTTTAAAGTTTTAAGCACTTATTTTCCAATTGACATCGCCCAATCAAAACTTTCTTCAGAACCTTTTTTTTAGAGCACTTAGTAAGATTTCTAATGGTAACCTTCCGCTTACCGATATTCTCAACCGTTTTCGAGATATTAAGGAAAGTATACAAAGTTACCAAAACTTTTCATGTCTGTTAATAAAATATTTTATTCTAACCCTTCCTTAACTCCAAACGTAACCAAAATTTCAACATATTAGTTTCAACTGAATCCCATGATTCTAAGTGCCCAAACCAAAAACGTTATTCAACAACTATTTTTCCAATTTTCTCGACAACGGTTAAAGCTATAAAGCCTTAAATATGGTTTCATTCGTTTTAGCGTGGTTATTCCCTATCTCCATAGGTTGACCTCATGACGCAATCCGGAAGTGCCGACTAGAAACTTTCAGACCCTATAGATCACGAAAATAAAGGTGGCCCAAATTTGTATATAAATATATATATATATATATATATATATATATATATATATATATATATATATATATATATATATATATATATATATATATATATATGTATGTATATATTTATATATATGCTTGTCTGTTCGAGCTCTAGTAAGCTCAAAAATGGTCCGATTTTAACGAAATTTCGTATAAAAATCTTTCGTCTAATTTCCAAGGTCAAGTTCGTAAGCCAGCAGAATCCGCCCACTAGAAGATAGTGTTTGGGGCGAAATTCGTGCAAAAGAAATCGTAACGCTTACGTTTTTATATGCTTGAAGGTACTTGTTTTATACGTTTCTTGACATAAGAAAACGAATGAAACCATTTTTAAGGCGATATCTGTAACCGTTCCTGAGAAAAGTGGAATCAATGTTTTTGTAAGTCATTATATTTTTGTGAGTACTTAAAATCGCGGGATTCAATTAAAATATTTTCTACAACTTGGAAATTAATCCCAACTAAGATGTTTAAATGTTGGTTATATTTGGAGTATGCGAAAAAAAAAAATGTATTAATAGACATGAAACATTTTCGGATCTTCATTCATTTTTCGTAAATATCTCGATAACGGTTGGGAAATCGTGCTAAGTGGAAGGTGACCATTTGAATGCTTACTAAATTCTCTACAAAAAAGGTTCTAAAGCCATATTCGATGGGGCAACGTCAATCAGAGATATAAGCGCTTAAAACTTAAAAAGTGTTTGTTTTGAAAGGGTTTTTCTCTTTGTTTATCTCACTTTTTAAATGGTTGTTTCTTGTTTTAAATTGCATTTATCAGTAAAATTAGTATAGTAGTAAAATAAGCTAAGAAACGGTGAAAGGTATTGGTAATAATAAGTCTGGAGTGGCTGTGGTAATCAAGATGGCTGTGGCTAATCATGATGACGTAGTTTGTTTTGAATTCTCCTGTGTTATAACCTTCCTCATAGACTCCAACTGAAGTTATCGTTATTTCTTATTTTATAGAAAGATTTAACCCACGACAGACTGGAATTTTATTCGCCATGAAGCACATATTTACAGTTGGTTATAACAGTAAAACGAATTTGCTAATAAAACAAGATACTTAAAATGACAACGAATTTTTGGTTGTTTATAATAGAGCCTTTTCAGCAGTAGTCAAAGAGTAAGTACGTTTTCAGTACATAATTGTATTGAATTATACAGATTAAGAATTATCCGCTTCTGTGTAAGTTGGCTACTGTCAGGTTCCTGCGATTTGTGATGCTAATCTATTCCATCTCTTTGATATGTAACCGCGCTAAAATGACGCAGTTCCTGCGAGTCGGACTTTTCTAGGCCAAGAAGCCTATAAAACGAGTAAATGCAAGCATATGAAGTAAACGGAACGATTTTTTTCGCGCGAAATTCGCTCCAAAAACCATGTTCCGGGTGCCGGATTCTGCTGGTTAACGAACTTGACGTTTCAAATTAGACGAAAGATTTTTGTACCATATTTCATCAAAATCAGACCATTATTCGCTGACGTATGCCGCGAACAGACAATATATATATATATACACAAATTTTAACCACCATCATTTTCGGTCTCTAGGGGTTCTGAAACGCAAAATTTAAATTTATTGGGAGAAATAGTACAATAAGCATTCACAATAGTATTGTGTTCTACAATGTTATTGTCACATAGTGAGTTGTACATTCATATAAACTTAATACAGCTATGGCTCTCCTTACCATAATGAATTGGTGGCAAACCACCGAGTAATAAATAGTACCAGAAACAAAAAGGGTATTTTATTACCCAGGACACCTCAGCCATGTGCTATGTGCTAACCATAATTCCGGAGTTAAGGGTTACTACTACTAACCCCTCCAGAAGTCCAATCAAAATAAAAGTAGACAGGTTACAAAACCTGTTGTCTTATGTCCTAGAATCATATAAAACATACACATAAACTAATAATTATATTTACATAAGTTCCTCAATAGCAATAAAGTGAAGAAGAAAAAAAAATATATATATATATACGTACATAGAAATAATATAAAGATAAGTAAAGATCTACACAACGACACAATAAAATGTATGGAAAAAAAAAAAAATAAAAAAATAAATAAATAAATAAATAAAAATAAGAAATAATAGGAAACGCTTAATAAATAATAATACAATATAAAACCAAATAACCAAATAATTACATTGAATAAATAAACTAAAAAAGCATAATAAGAAAGAATGAGAGGACACTAATTTAAAGATCCAACTATATGGTACTTACAACGCCACCACTAAAGCAAAATTTAAATGTTCACTAAAATGCTTACGGGTACCCCCGGGCGAGATGAGTCCTCCACCTGCTGAAGAGAATGCAAGAGCCCTTCAGTACACTCCTAGCAATACCCTGTAGGGTATACATTGGTATGCCAAGGGCCCTCAGATCCCTAGCCGACTTAGGACTCCATACACCCCTCCAGCTGATGGTACAGGATGTTCCTTTCACCCGATCCTGGGAAACACCCATCATTCTCCCAATAGTCTCCCTGACCTCCAGCACCCCAGCATACTTCGCCGATTTCCTCCCATGAAGATCATCAAGCCCAGGAGCGGAATCAACGATCTGGACGTCGACAATATGCACCTTGTTCTCCTTCAATATTACCATGTCAGGCCTCCACATCCTACCGCGGGCTTTGAAGGTTGTCTCTACGTGGACCTCATAGCCAAGCCGAGAGAATTTGTCAGCCAAAATACGCACCACTGCATCATGGCGCAGAACCCGACCGCCGTGAGACAAGAAGCACCTTTGAAGCACATGGCCGGCCGTCTCTGCATACGCACAACCTGCCCGACAGAGGGGCGGTCCATCATTTCTGCGGCCCCTGGATCCTCTAACGGCAGTCGGAAGCGCGCCAATGTGAGCGCGAACAAACTGGACAAAGTCCCTAGCCGGAATGGCACCTGCGCCAGCGGAGATCCAGTGAGTTGAGGCTTTGCATTTCGAAGAATCTCTCAGGGAACTACCATCTATGGAGGAATATAACTTCTCGGCCCACCACCGTTTCCTTTCCGTCGTGTAGAAGGCGTCTTCGTTCAAGCCCTGTTTCACCAGGGCCTCTCTCGCGTCCCGCAACCTTCTGGCTACAGCCCTCGAATTGTATGCAGCCCTGGCCACAGGCAACCCTGACCTTTCCAAACGCTGGAGACGGCCTATGGTTAACCCAGGGACAAGGGTGCTCATGCAAGGCACCCCCAAGCCTCCGTCTGCACACGCCGCATGAAAGTAGCCCAAGGGAATATCCCTTGGGAGCCTCAACCAGCGTCTCACCGCAGCCCTGACCTTGATATCAATCTTGGCCAACGACTTCCGGGCGACACCGCCAAGCACCATGCCATGTACAAACTTCGGAAGGAGGTGACTTTTAAGAGCTAAGAGCCTCTGTTGCGGCTTGAGAGGTGCATTCCCCAGCCTTTCGAGTGCTACACCAATATCCAAATTCGGCCCCTCAGCACCCCTACCCCCATAAACAACACCCAGGTACCTCCAAGCGTCATTTACCTGAGTTTGTCGCACAGGCAAATCATTGATCCTGAACAACGGGTTAGTGACTACCTTGATCTTGTGACACCTACCAGCCGGAACCAGCGACAGGGCCAGGCACTTTCCAGGGCTCAGTGCCATTCCCATACTGCGAATGACACTTTCCACCCCCGAAATAGCCAACCTCATACCGGCCTCCGAGGAAGTGAGCAAGACCAAGTCATCAGCAAAGGCAAGATAGGAAATCACCACCCCATCGAGCTTGAATCCAACCTCGCTTGGAACTGCTTGGAGAACCCAATCCATTACGAGATTAAAAAGACAAGGGGACAATGGATCGCCCTGCCTAATCCCTCTCCCGCAACGTATTGGGCCCGTCCAACCCCTACCGTCGGTGATGCGAGTAAACCCGCAACCGTAGACCTCCATCACGTATTCAATGAATTCGGAAGGTAAGCCTTTCAGGGTCATTGCAGCTCTGAGGGCATGGTGGCTCACACTATCAAAAGCCTTGGCAATATCAAGGGCGACGACGTGCAGCTCGCGGCGTCGAAATCTCGCCTCCTTGATCACCGCATCCAAGATCACAGTGTTTTCAGCCGTACCATCGGCCGAAATGAACGCTCTTTGTCCCACCTCATGCAAGTCCAGATCCCTCAGGCGCACAGCTAGGATTTTATGAAGCTGCCTAAGGGGTACCGAGGCTACAGAAATAGGCCTATAATCACCCGGCCTCTCCGGACTATTCACCTTAGGGATGAAAATCGTCCTAGCACCCACCAGCTCCGGAATAATCTTCCCTCCCAATGTATAAACATTGTAGAAAAGAGCCCGGAGAATAGGAGAGACAGACTCCCACTCCTCCACCTTCAAGCCGTCCGGGCCAGGTGATGAAGACGCGTCAAGCTTGCATGCACGTACCTCCTCAGCCTCGATAGGCGTCCATAACGTATAGATTCGCCTATTATGACCTGCGACATTACCCAGCTGATAAGGGTGAGAGGGGGCCTCCATCAATGGCCGCCAATATTCCTCCAACTCATTAAGTGAGTGACGATGGTGCGCTGGGCCTCCATTGAGAATCTCATTCACCGCTCTTCTTCTATTCTTTTTCCACAGTGTCTGAAGGCGGGAATATTCGGCCCTGCGTCTTGCTCTCGCATTAATCGGAAGAGGCAGCAGTCTCCTGGGCTGTCCGCAAGGCTCTGGAGCAGGCTGTTTGCCCCAGGCCGGGAAGCGCGCCCGGATCCACTGACAAAGTCGGTTACTCACATCAATTCCAGCCCTCGCTGGCTCAATTAAGTCTCCGAGTCCCCCATCACTGCCTTCCAACTCGGCTACCTGCCGCAAGGCTGCGATGTAGAAACTTTCAGTTCCTTCTTCACCGACAACCCTCACTCCGTCTGCGGGCTGATTGTTCCCTCTCTGCTTACTTATTATAGCCTCCTGTAACAAGATTCTATAATCGGCCTTGCACCGTCGCCTAGATACCGAAACCGTCGTTCGCCCCCCCAGTTTAGTAGAAAGCCTGACATTGCTTACAGGGCGCCCTGCACAAATATCTTCCGCCTCGAAACCAGCCAAAAGGCGCAACTCCTCCTCATTCCACCTTCTCTTGGCCGCCAACACTATTCCAGCATTGTGAATCTCAGGGTGGGTTAGTCTAATGTGCTGCCCTAGACCATTCGCTGTATTGAATCCTCGGCCACACGTTGCACACATTCGTACCTCGAAGTTACCAGCCATCATCTGTAATCTCACGAATGTGTGCCAAGGCATTCACATATACAGGACAATTCGCACTGCTAGCAGTATGCGTCAACCGCCCCCGGCCTGCCCTTTTACAGTTTGGGCAAGAAGGATTATCTTGGATCTTACCACACTCTGAAAATGAGTGACCATCATCACCACAATGCCCACAGGTAAAGTCCTTCTGCCTACACGTCTTTGCAATATGGCCAAAGCGGTGACACCTAAAGCACCTACTGATATCATAAAATTCCTCTACTTTACATGCATAGTGTCCAATGTACAAGCGGCCTTTACCGAGGATAACTGATTTTAATTTAGGGCTCACCTCTAGAACAAGGTGGCAGAAATCCCCCGTCTTCTTGCCCTTTCGAAACACCAGCTTTACCTCAGAGTCAGACCCCTCTAACTCGATGAGGTTTTGTCCCCTCAGGCATTCTGCTAAGGTAGACTCGTCCAGGGGCAGACCCTCCACGGTCCGCGGGGCGCGCCGAACCATTAACCTTGGCTTCAACTTCTCACGATTAGATCTGTTAACTCCCAACTTACCAAGGTCTGGATCATTAATAATTTTAGTGGCGTCCTCTCCCCGCCCGGTCTCAACTATCAGCCCTCCTTTCCTTGTCTTAGTCACTCTTTTAATTTGCAGGGCCTTTTTCATTGGGTTGAGGGTCTTCAGCACTATAACTTTAAATTCTTCCAAATCGTTATACTTCTCATTATTATTAGGTTCGATATAAACCAGCCCACCCTCTTCGCTCCTGGGCACAGAAGGGTTACCAGATTTACTTCCCCTTCCTCGAACAGCTTCCACAAAGGAACCGCCGTCCCGCTCACCAGTGACAACGCCCGGAACCGAGTTAGGCTCCCGTGAATCAGAATCAACCAAGGAAGATATCCGCACGCCACCGGCGAATAGGGCACAGCCCCTCCGTGCTACCTCTAACTCTCTGGCCAACTCCAGGTTAACCGCAGTTAATTGGGTGACCAGGTCTAACAGACCCGTCACACCTGCCTTGATGAAGCCCTGGGTCGACTCGGCGAACTTCCTGTCAGAAATGAACTCCATGACCCCAGTCTGAAGCTTTACCGCATTAGAGAGAGCCTGCGCTGCATCGTAACCGTCAAACGACACCTTCCCTGAATCCAAGACGGGCATCGTATCCGGCGTGGCGGACCGTGGAGAAAGCGTCGAAGAAGCGTCAACCGACGGGATGACTGGAGAGTCACTTTGGCCCCCCTCAGTTTCCCTCAAGCTCAGTTCCCCCCTTAGTAAAACTATGTCCTCGTCAATGTCTTTTTCGGTCACTGTTGACCTGTCAGTTGGTCCATTTGTCACTGGCGTGGTTTTATCCCTGGGTCTTGGACTCATAATATACCTAGCTCCTGGAGAACTTTTAGGAGTAACTTTGCTTCCAGGGTCCCCCTTACCGAGGCCAGTCCGTCTAGAACTCCGACTAGAAGAGGAAGGTTGCTTGTTGTTCCCGCCCATGAATTAATAAGTTAAAAAATAAAGTAAAAAAATAAATAAATAAATAAATAAAAAAAAAAATAAGAAGAGAAAATATATATATAAATATATATAAGAAGACAAAAACACTAGAGCAACAAATAACAAACAAAATAAATAAATGAATAAAACGATGTAGGTATATGCAAAAACACTGAAGATGAATGAATAAATACAAAGAAAGGAGGGTAAAATATTTTACAACTAACACTAAAAATAGTAAACAATTTGGAATAGCTACCAAGGGATAGAGATTAAAATAAATAAAAAAAACAAACAACTCTAGGAGGCAGGAGGCCAGTCAACAATTAAAATTATTAAACCTAAGAAAATTGACTAGATAGAATACTAAATAACTAAACTGAATAACACTTAATACAAATTGAACAAAAGATGCAATAAAAGATTATTATTATCAATATATTATGCTAATAGGTCAAAATATAACAATATAAGAGTTTTAAATTATTGTATAATACTCATGCGAGCATAGTCAAAACGTGAAATAAATAAAAATTTAATCGACTCGAAGTCTTGATAAAACGTCTCACAGGTCACTGGACTAGAAGTTTAACCAAATAGAGAGAGTACCTTGAATAGCCCAAGAAGTAAGAATCCAGGGAAATGTCGTGGTGAAGAGAAACAGCTGGTCCTACCGTTAGATAAATCCTTGATAAGGCTGCTACGGTAGTAGATAGCGATAACCGCTAGGTCCTAGGGCCAGGGCAGCTTCCAAGTGGTGGGGATGGACAGGCACAGTCAGGACAGCTCCCCTCCACTCTCGACGGCTAGGACTCCTTTGTTCACACGTCAGAAAAAAAACACTCGTATCTCGTGAACCAGAGATCCAAAATTGACTAGACAATATATATATATATATACAAATTTGAACCACCGTTATTTTCGGTTTCTAGGAGTTCTGAGACGCGAAATTTTCCAGTCGGCACTTCCGGATTGCGTAATGAGATCAACCTTATAAGCGGGGTTCCTCCCTCCCTAACCGAGCTATAATAAACCACTAGATATATTCTGCCCTAAGTCACTATCCACGCGGACGAAGGCACAGCTAGTAGCACCTTATACTTATATTAGTGTGAGTGTGTTTTTCTGTTAAGACAACAGCGGACAAATTTATTGTTTCTTTTTTACCACAAAACTTGGTATTTACACTTCCTAAATAAGGAGAAACTAGTGGTTAAAAAAAAATTTCGTACTCGGTCCATAAGGGGTTGGGATTTACTCCGTAATAAATAACCCTTGGTGTGGAGTTCCTTAAAAATACCACAAGGCCAAACTATCTATGTCACTCTGTATGTTTAATGGTTATTTTATGCAAATTATTCAGCTTTACTTCCTACATTAACGAACTTCCTGAGAAATGTTCCAAGTGACGCAGATTCATTTTGTAATAACTCTTTCTTACATAATTTTTTTTTTGCCCGTTGATCGAAGAATAGACCTTGATGCAAGAGTAAATATCCTGGTAATTAGATTTTTATTTTTTTTTTTTTTACTTTATCTATAATTACAAATACAGAACTACTTATTCGCTACTTGAAAGCTAATAGCTGAAGCTAATTCTTAATCGTTCCAGTTTACCATTCAAGGTCTCATATTTTATTCAAACTTTCTTGGACGAGAAATCTTCAGATTAGGTTCCAGTAGGAAGTTATAGTTTTGATTATAGCTTCATTGATCACTGATGTTAACCTACGTCAATGTGGCTGCTAACTAAATGGGTGACCGACATCGTGCTGTTATATTACATATATATATATATATATATATATATATATATATATATATATATATATTATATATATATATATATATATATATATATATATATATATATAATTGTTCTAATGAAGGTCTATGAATCAAATTCCAAATTTCCATAATCGTAAGTTTATTGAAATGGCTCTACATGTTTCGAGTCTTTTGATGCCTATTCAGGAACCTACAAACTAAATACAGCCAAATAGAACCTAGGCCAACCTTGCAATACCAGGGCAACGTCAAAAGTTTCCATAGGCTGTACTTAGATTCTAGGCATCCCAGGATGGTCCTCACAAGGAAATTATAGAGATGTGACTGTTTATTTTAATTGGGGGGGGGGGGGAGGGGCGAGGTTAGCTCAGTGGTAGAGCGCTGGACTCATGTGCTGGAGGACCTGAGTTCAAATCCCGAGCAAGCACTTAAGATTTTCATCTTCTAGTGCCTTCACTCATGGGTTGAATTCGGCCTCCCTGACCGTCCCTAGGCCAACCCAAGACTTTAATTAATTTATTAATGGGTACCTTTGGTGTTAATGACCCTAGCAGTCGAAGCAGTAAAGCGGAAAATCAGGCGGCTGGAGTATAGTACTGACCACACTATCTCCCTAGTGTGCTGCATGGTCATGAATCAGATACCTGTATAGTATCTGCTTCTCAAGGCCCTCGTGGCCTGTTACCGGACTGATTTTATATATATATGCATGTAAGCAAAGACAGATATGTAAACGCCTTTTGTTTTTTCGGCAGAAAAGCAACCACCCCTAACGGGAATCGAACCCAAGATCCTAGACATTGTGTGCTCACAACCTCGAGGCCACTGTAAATTTTACTGATGAAAGATTGATAATAATAGCACATGAGCTGGTTTTTTTTCCTATTATGAAGACATAATTGGAAATAGAAGCCACGATGAGCAATTTTTCCGAAGGCAAGCAATTGTGGTTTAACCAATTGTATTCCTGGGGAAAATCTATGCGGGAAAATAGATAAGCTGATTTAACAGATTTGTAATTAGGCTCTTTGTTTTATTCTGAATGTTTCCACTCTTAATGTTTTTATGAGAATTCATAACAATGAGCGATAAGATGAGAAACACTTGATCTTATTTATTTAACACATTTATTATATTTTAAAAAGATTATAGATAAATAAGTGTCATATAAACAGATTGAGGTGTTTGTTGAATATCTTGTAATATTCCGCCAAAAAATGATATTTTTTGTGTGTGTGTGTGTGTGTGTGAGTGTGGGTTAGAGAGAAAATTTTCGTGCCCTGGGATTGGGATGGAATGAAAGGTTAAGAAACGGGATTTTGCCAGTTCTTGAACACTAGGGATGTTGAAGTCGTTATGAAGAGTTTTATTGGAAACGTAGAAAGGAGCATTGACTATTTTGCGAAGGACTTTGGATTGGAATGCCTGTATTCTCTGTACGTTACAAGTTTTAGTTGTTCCCCAGAGTTCAAGTCCGTAAGTCCAAATAGGTCGGATAATTGTTTTGTATACAATGAGTTTGTTGTGTATTGTCAGTTTTGATGAAGGTCCCAATAGTCGTCGTAAGAGTCCGTATCTCCTGTTCAGTTTCTGTATTTTCAGTCGGGTGTGTGGGTTCCTAGTGAGTCCAACCCGAATAGCTACATTACTTTGGAATGTGCTAAAACCAGTAAACATACAACATTTAATTTGTCTTATCTCTCATTATTATCAATGCTCACAACAGGAGAGAATTATTAAGCTCGCACATGCGCAATAGTGCCTAAATAACATGTTATGGGACTATTATTGAGAATTCTTTGCGTTTATCTAAAGCTAAATAGATACAACATAACAGAATTAATTTATAGGATCGAAAAAAATTAAAAAAACAATGATAACAACAATGTAAATAAAACTAGGATTTCAATGTTTTGTAGACCATGCATTACACAAATCGTTAGTAGCTTGAATTACTCGATAATCGGCGCTAATAGCCAAATAGTTGATGCGCCGTTAAAAGCCAAAAAATAAATAATTACTCCATAATATTTGTAAACTTACAAGGAAGGGTATTACGTTCTTTAGCACTTAGTAGCATTGTCGCTATTAGTGCGTGTTTTGGGATGCATTGGAAACTATATATATATATATATATATATATATATATATATATATATATATATATGAACATAAATAGTTGTTTAGTAAAAAGGGCAATTAGGATATTTTATAATAAAATACTAAAAGAATATTGAACAGCAGAAGTTTCACGCAAACAGGTATTTTAAGCTAGGTGCACATTTAGACAAAAAAAATTTGATTCGGTGACAGAAAAAAGTCATTCAGAAAAAATGAAGCAAGTCTCGGTACAAAGAAAATCAAATTTAGAAACAGCGTTAATTGTTCCATTTTTTTTTCTCGAAATTATCATTATAAATATTATAACTTATTCGTTATTTTTTAAAGACGTAGAGATTTAAGAGCTGAAGTTTCCATGCACACATTTAAATTTGGAAATCGACATCGTTGCTGTCCAGCAAAACTGAAAATAAATAAATTCAGATAAGATATTCCCGAAAATACACCAAAGCTGCTCATGTTAGCTGTTATTTTGTTTTTAGCGCGGTTCCTCCCTCCCCATAGGGAGGAACCCCGCTTATAAGATTGATCTCATGACGCAAACCAGAAGTGCCGACTAGAACATTTTGCGTTTCAGAACCCCTAGAAACCGAAAATGATGGTGGTTCAAATTTGTGTGTGTGTATATATATATATATATATATATATATATATATATATATATATATATGTCTGTTCGCTCTCTAGGTCGAAGACGAATGGTCCAATTTTGATGAAATTTGGTACAAAAATCTTTCGTCTAATTTGAAAGGTCAAGTTCGTTAACTAGCAGAATCCGTCCACTGGAAGATGGCGTTTGGGGCGAAATTCGCGCGCAAAAAAATCGTATCGCTTACGTTTTTGAGTTCATAAGCCTGTAAGTACTAGTTTTGTGGGCTTTTTGGGCTAGGAAAACGAATGGAACCATTTTCAAGGCAATAGCTTTAAGCGTTTTCGAGAAAATTGGAAAAATAGTTTTTGAATACGGTTTTAGCGCGGTTCCTCCCTCCCCTTAGGGAGGAACCCCGCTTATAAGGTTGATACAATGAAACAATCCGGAAGTGCCGACTAGAAAATTTCGCGTCTCAGAACTCCTAGAAACCGAAAATAACGGTGGTTCAAATTTGTATATATATATATATATATATATATATATATATATATTTGTCTGTTCGCTCTCTAGGTAGAAGACGAATGGTCCGATTTTGATGAAATTTGGTACAAAAATCTGTCGTCCAATTTGAAAGGTCAAGTTCGTTAACCAGCAAAATCCGCCAACTGGAAGATGGCGTTTGGGGCGAAATTCACGCATAAAAAATCGTAACGCTTACGTTTTTGAGTTCATAAGCTTGTAAGTACTCGTTTTATAGGCTTCTTGGGCTAGGAAAACGAATGAAACCATTTTCAAGGCGATAGCTTTAACCGTTGTCGAGAAAATTGGAAAAATAGTTTTTGAATACCGTTTTTGGTTTGGGTACTTAGAATAACGGGATTCAGTTGAAACATTATCTGCATGTTCTACTTTTATTAAAACTAATATGTTGAAAGTTATGTTACGTTTGGAGTTAAGGAAGGGTTAGAATAAAATATTTTATGAACAGACATGAAAAGTTTTGGAAACTTCGTATACTTTCATTAATATCTCGAACACGGTTGGGAAATCGTGGTAAGTGGATTGAAACTATTTGAAAGATTACTAAATTCTCTACAAAAATGATTCCAAAACTATTTTTGATTAGGTTATGTCAATCGGAGAAATAAGTGCTTAAAACTTCAAATACGTCTGTTTTGTTCTTATGAACGGGTTTTTGTCGTTCTTTTTGTAATTTTTGTCTCTTTCCCTTGGTTTTTTATTGCTTCTTATTTTTGTAATTTCTTATGTTGTATTTGTAAGGAAAATGTATGTTTGTGTAAAACAGGATAGGTAAAATGAGACCAATTTTCTCTTGTCAGAAATAATAAAAAGTTTTGGGAACTTCGTATAATTTCTTAATATCTCGAAAACGGTTGAAAATCTTGGGAAGCGAAAGGTTACCATTCGAAAGCTTACTAAATGGTCTACAAGAAAGGTTCTAAAGAAAGTTTTGAATAAGCAATGTCAATCGGAGAAATAAGTGCTTAAAACTTTTAAGTAATTGATTTCGCTTATTCGAACTGTTCTTTTTGTCTTTGATTTTGGTACTTAGAATTATGGGATTCAGTTGAAACATTTTCTGCAAGTTCGAATTTTATCAACACTAATATGTTGAAATTTTGGTTACGTTTGGAGTAAAGGAAGGGTTAGAATAAAATATTTTATTAACAGACAAGAAAAGTTTTGGTAACCTTTTATACTTTCGTTAGTATCTCGAAAACCGTTGACAATCTTGGGAAGCGAAAGGTTACCATTCGAAAGCTTACTAAATGGTCTACAAAAAAGGTTCTAAAGAAAGTTTTGAATAAGCGATGTCAATCGGATAAATAAGTGCTTAAACTTTGAAGTAATTGATTTTGTTTATTCGAACGGTTCTTTTTGTCTTTGATTTTGGTACTTCGAATTATGGGATTCAGTTGAAACATTTTCTGCATGTTCTAATTTCATAAAAACTAGTATGCTGAAAATTTACTTACGTTTGGAGTTAAGGAAGGGTTAAATTAAAATAATTTATTAATAGAGATGAAAAGCTTTGGAAACTTCATATAGTTTCCTTAATATCTCGAAAACGGTTGAGAATCTTGGTAAACGGATGTTTACCATTCGAAAGCTTACTAAATGCTCTAGAAAACAGGTTCTGAAGAAAGTTTTGATTAGGCGATGTCAAACGGAGAAATAAGTACATATAACTTAGAAGATTGATAAACGATAATTGATTTCCTTTATTTATACGGTTCTTTTTGTCTGTTTTTATTTCTTGTTATTTTGTTATTGCTTCTAGGAGGAGGATGTATTTCTCAATAAAACAGGGGTATAAATAAAAATTCTTTGAACCTGTAACAGAACTGAAAACGTAAATATTCGCCGTGTAGGGTCAGTCCGGGTCGAGGTAGTCTGCCGGTTCAGGTAGGCTTTTATTGCACTTCATAAATCAAGATTCATTGTTCTCATCAAGCATTCTAGGACAGCTGACAGTTACCTTTACCTGTAGGAAGTCATGCAGCCAAATGCTATACTAGAAATATAATTATATTTTGTGGTTGAATGTGGCCGTAGTTCAATAAAAAATAACACTACTTTCTCATTTTCATGTACAATTTTATTTTGTTTAATTGCATTTAAAAGTAAAATGGATATGTTAGCACTGCAAGTTAAGTAAATTAGAAATATATTCGTAGAAGAGTCTTCGTAGACCGAAACTTGGGACGGCAGAAAGAGTAATTTCTGCTTAGGATAGTTTCATCCCTAGCCGAAAATCTTGTTTTTTTTTTTTTTTTCATATTTGTTTACATTAGGAATGATCCAAACAAAGTAATAACTGTTTCTATTCTAAGTCTACAAAATAACACTAGGGATATGAATGGAACCGCGCTAAGATGACGCAGTTCCTGCGAGTCGGACTTTTTTTTTTGGTTTGGGTACTTAGAATCATGGGATTCAGTTGAAACATTTTCTGCGTGTTCTACTTTCATTACAACTAATATGTTGAAATTTTGGTTACTTTTGGAGTTAAGGAAGGGTTAGAATAAAATATTTTATAAACAGACATAAAAAGTTTTGGTAACTTTGTATACTTTCCTTAATATCTCGAAAAAGGTTGAGAATCTTGGTAAACTGAAGAATGCCATTAGAAAGCTTACTAAATGCTAAAAAAGGTTCTAATGAAAATTTTGATTAGGCGATGTCAATCGGAGAAATAAGTGCTTAAATCTTTAAAGTAATTGATTTCGCTTATTCGAACTGTTCTTTTTGTCTGTTTTTGTTCCTTGTTATTTTTTAATTGCTTATAGTTGGATAATGTATTTGATAATAAAACAGGTTAAGAAAAATAAGAAAAACAATTTTATGTTAGAGATATGGATTTCCAAGATATAGCTTTTCAACTGCCTAGCGGGGTCCTTCCTAGGGAGAGTTGGCCGACCCATCCAGGTAAGATCGTAAATCAAGACCTTTCTAGAAATGTGGACCCAAAATAATAACAGCTTCTATTTTAATCATTCTAAATGAGTCTAGGGATAAGAACGGAACCGCGGTAAGATGATGCAGTTCCTGCGAGTCGGACTTTTTTAAGTACTTGTCCTATTCCAAATTTAACCATAAATTATGTAATTTCTAGTATTTGTCATATGAGTAAAAAAATGTACTACTCAATACAATGTATAGGAGACTCGGAAGGCCGATTTCAACAAAAAAAAAAAAACATTTAATGTATCCTCTTTGTTTTATCCGATGTCCTACGTCATTTTTTGCCACCCTTTCTGCATGATCATCATGGTGAAGCGGAGAGTTTTTATCAACGGGCCCTGAAATTTAAAAAATGCAACCTAATGCATGTGGATCTCGAACCCATATCTAACGTATGAGAATCTAAGGCCACGGGAGACCTTCCCTACGTAATTATACCTAATAAAAGTGTGCCTGGAAACAGAACGTAGATCCATAAACGTAATTCCGAAAAAATAGTATTCGTTGGGCGAAACATTATTCTGGAATGATTTGCTATGACCTTCAGTTATATCAAAATTGTTAATTAATTAATTGAGTAATGTTTTGATTGCCAATGTAAATTGAGCCAGGAGTGTTTTGAATTGCTAGGAATAATGTTTCTAGTTACCCATCAAACATTAATCCGAGATACGTCACGTCAGTCGGTATCCAGCCCTTCAACAGAACGCACAAGGCTAACCAGCTAATGGCTGGCAATGTTGGTTTTTTTTTTTTTTGTTCTGATCATATCCAGACTGCCGGGAGCTACGCTGTTCTCAGAGCTCACTCGTAGCGTAGCCTCCCTCCAGTCCGTTCGGACTCTCTCTTATCATCAGCTGACTGATAAGGATTTGGCGGGAAGGGGCACTCGTCAACTGTTTCCAGATAGGCTTAGACCTTCGGTGCACAGCACAACTAGCAACAACTGGAACAAAACCCAAATACACATAAAGCAGAAATGGGACAAATTCCTACCAAGTAAGTTATCAGATTCTCTCAAAATATTTTGAACAACAATAAAAAAATTCAATGCCACGATTTTTTTTGTGGATTTATTGCTCCTAACAAATTGCTAATTTTTTCCTATATTGGACATAAATTCTTAGTAGAGAAGTACATGAATCAATAACTGTAAATTTTTCAATAAATAATTTAAATAACTAAAAACTCTTAATCAATTATAAAAAAATAAGAAATATAATCGAACGTATTGTTGCTAAACATTGGTCCAAATGCGACTATTTGTGCCGGATAATGTCTATAAATCATTGCATTTTTTACTGACAGTGTGTATAACAATATTGTGTACATAAATTATTGACTTCTAAAAAATAATCTATTTAATTTTTTGAACTTATTTTTTTTTTGGCTAAATTCCCTGCACAACTACTTGAATTATAGAATAAACTAATAGATATGTTCTTTTTTTAAAAATCAAGAAAAATTAATACCTTTTTGAACTATACGAGGCAAAACATTAAGACAGTTAAAAAATAAAATTATTGAAAGCCATATTATATGGTATAATAAAATATTTGCATTTTTTTTATTAATGTGCCAATTTTAATTCCTATATATTGACAACGAATTTTATCATATAAATTGAATAATGATAAAAATAATATTATAATGGATATAATTATATTCATGGGCATTATAAGAACCACAATACTTTTCGCAGAATTCTTAGTCTTACTAGAATTTCCTCTTTAGAATGCTGCAATTGTAATTAAAATCTATGAATCAGCTGGAATTGCAAAATTCTGCTTTTCATCATATTTCTACAATTCAAATAAACTATTTCTAACGAAATAATAGCAATATAATTCAAATAATATTTATAAATATGTATAAATAATAATTATAAACAAGACTTCACTTTTTCGTATATTAATAATAAATGAAATAATGAGAAAAAAATACAAAATTAGCAGCTACTAAAAAGTAAAATGATCAACCAAAATACCTGATTATTATTAATTACTCTTATAAGTCAAATATAGGATTTCTGTTGCACAGATGCGTTTCCAATGTTCTAAATAAATTAAAATTTTATGTTGTGAATACATTTTTTTTTATTTTGTATGTACGTTAATTTAATGCCCTCCGTGCCATAAAAACGGTTCGGCTGTTTGTTTTCGTTCACGATGACTTTTTCACTGGTCAAAAGTCCTCCCTAAGTGTTTACACAATTACTTAACGATACATAAATGCAGTAGCTACAACAATTTTTATTGCGTGAACTGACTACCACCTTTTGCTTGATATTGTTTTTTTTTTAATGATTAATGTTTGATATATTTGTTTTAACTAAAAACATCAATTTCACACGACTCTGGAATACAGTCACAGTAACAGTTACCCATGAAATAAAATAATTGAAAATTTCAAAACCTAATGTTCATTATTTCTTTGTCCATTCAAATCACTCATACACTCGTACATTTATTCAGAAACATTCGTTACTCATCAAAAATATTAAATTGTTAATTTGTATTCGATATATACCTATATATATATATATATATATTTTTTTTTTTACTGAATATTTATTATGGAGTAAGATTTTATATTTGTTTCAACTTTCGGTAACAAAATTAATACCTTTTTGAACTCTACGAGGCAAAACATTAAGACAGTTAAAAAATAAAATTACTGAAAGCCATATTATATACTATAATAAAACATTTGCATCTTTATTATTAATGTACCAATTTTAATTCCTATATATTGACAACGAATTTTATCATATAAATTGAATAATGATAGAAATAATATTATAATGGATATAATTATATTCATGGGCATTATAAGAACCACAATACTTTTCGCAGAATTCTTAGTCTCACTAGAATTTCCTCTTTAGAATGCTGCAATTGTAATTAAAATCTATGAATCAGCTGGAATTAATCATATTTCTACAATTCAAATAAACTATTTCTACTATTGTAGCAATTTTTGGTTAACAACTTCTGAAAAATCATGTTTACATGGATGCCAAACTAAAAATTAATAAGCCCGGGGTAATGGCCTAATAACTGACACGCCGTAAAATATTTTTGGAATATTGCTATATTTTAACTCTCATATTTTAAAGATACAATATTTTATATTGTTTTCATTTCGCGCGTTGTCGTACCGAATGCCTTTGCTACGAATGCAAAACCTGCAGTCATATTTGCAAAATCTGTAGCGATAGTAAGTGTAAAATATGTAGTCATTCTTGAAAAACATTCAGTCATAGCAGAAAAACCGCAGTTACATTTGCGAAGTCTGCAGTCATGTCTGATATAATGTCTTATTTGGAAATTGTTCAATCATAAATCCTGGTAAAATCTTCAGTCATAAGTCATAAGAGCATACTCATTCTATATTTCACCTTTTAGCGCGGTTCCTCCCTCTATAGGGAGGAACCGCGCTTATAAGGTTGACCTCATGACGCAATCCGGAAGTGCCGACTAGAAAATTTTACGTTTCAGATCCCCTAGAGAACGAAAATAGCGGTGGTTCAAATTTATATATATATATATATATATATATATATATATATATATATATATATATATATATATATATATATTTCTGTTCGCGCTCTTCGCCTTTGGTTAAATCACTTTTTGATTTGCATTATTTTTTTTTAATTGCATTTACCTTTAAAATTAGTACTATGATAAAAGAAACATTGAGCAGTGTGTTTTCAAAGCGAACCTTGATAAGACCAGGGAGTAATTTTTCTGTCAGGTAGTGAGGTATGTACCCTTACAACCGTGACCTATTTGGGGTCATAAATTATTTCATGAAAGGTCTAACCAAAATTATAACTCTTTCTATTTGAACCTTTCCATATGACATTAGGGATAAGAACGGAACCGCGCTAAGATGATGCAGTTCCTGCGAGTCGGACTATTTCCTTTAAATTTCAAGTTTTTACGAATTAAATTCTTTGCTTTAATTACTTTAATTTTTATATTGACTTGATACAAATATTGAAAGAATGCGCGGATAATCGCTTTATTCAAATCTGCAATTTAGAATCTAGAATGCTATTGTTAATATATTAATTTTTTTTTATTTGTTAATATCCCGGCACTGGGAACGCGAAAAATATTCTCGTCAACAATGTTTAACAATGAAATTATTTTATTTCATGTATTTATTTATTTATTATAGTGCTCACAAATGCAGCGACTCGCTCTCATCCAGATGTTCGCAGTAGAAACCACTAACAGCAAAACAAGTTAAAAATATAAATATTTGCAGTTATTCTCGTAAAACAAATGTTAAAAAAACAGCTCATGTGCTATTCTTATATATGTATAATTTTCTAGGATTTGAACATACAAATTCACGAATGAAACTTGGAATTCAGTGCGTTATATTTTTAAACTATCGTTTCTTAGCATAAATCACTGAAAATTGGAACTCTTCCAAATCCTCCAGCGGTATAGTGTTACACGAAAAAGGCTTAAAGCATTAGACGATTATTACATGTTCTTTCGTTATGACTATTACATAATAAGATTAATGGCCTAAATACGACTCTGATCAATTATAGCGCCTTTATAATATCGGGGTCATCTCTTATCAAATAGAGCTCGCGAAGTCTATAAACTGTTTGCGATAAAAGAAAAATGGCACTCTCGCATTTAGAATAAATATATACAGACATGCACATATACAGTTCAAATATTATCTTTTAAAGTCAAAAATCGAATAAAATCACAATGTTTAACAATGAAATTATTTTATTTCATTTATTTATTTATTTATTATAGTGCTCACAAATGTAGCGACTCGCTCTTATCCAGATGTTCGCAGTAGAAACCAGTAACAGTTAAACAAGTTAAAAATATAAATATTTGCAGTTATTCTCGTAAAACAAATGTTAAAAAAACAGCTCATGTGCTATTCTTATTAATTATTCATCATTAAAATTTAAAAGGCCCAGTGGCCTCGAGCATGTGAGCCTAGGATCTTGGGTTCAATTCACGCTAGGGGTTGTGGCTTTTTTGTCGAAAAAACAAAAGGCCTTTACATATCTTTATGTGCTTAAAAAAAGAGCAACTAAAAAAAAATAGTGTAAAACGTTTACACTATTGAATTATTCCAAAATATTTTATTTTAAAGTTTCATATTTGGTTATACCCTAGACTAAAATAAATCGCTTCCATAAGATTTTCCCCCAGTTAAAAGTGCCGGTCTATAACAAAAACCGCCAAAATGTGAAATATAAAAAAAAAAACCTTAATTACTACAATATTGGCACAATATATCAGGATGGTCTAAACAGAACTAGATATAATACTTTACCAATAATACTTATATATATATATATATATATATATATATATATATATATATATATATATATATATATATATACTTTGGTGTATACAGTGTTGGGCAAAACTAACGTTAGTTTTCCCTAACTAAAACTAAACTAATGTTATATTTTTAGTTTTAGTTTTAGTTTAGTTTTAGATTTGTATAATTATTAATCATATGGACTCAGTTTTTAGTAATGCAATTAGTTTAGTTTAGTAAAAGAGACCTAAATTTGTGATTTTAGTTTAGTTTTAGTTTTTAGTTAACTAATTTAGTTTATCAAAGAACATATGTTTTCAAATTACGAGAAAAAGCCACAATTTCTTATTCTTAAGCAAGTTCTATTAGTTTTAATAATTTACTTAATTATCGAAATAACATATGATTTATATTAATTCATGTTATTTTAGTAAAACTAAACTAAACTAAACTAAACTAAATTTTTAGTTTAGTTTTTAGTCAATTCCCAAAGATTTAGTTTTAGTTTTAGTTTAGTTAAAATCCATTAATTAGTAAAATTTTAGTTTTAGTGTTTTTTTAGGTTGCAATTTTTAGTTTAGTTTTAGTTTATTCCAAAAAGTGAATTTAGTTTTAATTTTAGTTTTAGTTTTTAGTTTTGCCCAACATTGGGTGTATATTGACTTTCTAAAATCTAGTAAATGTGTTAAATAAATAAGATCAAGTATGGCTCATCTTATCTCTCATTGTTATCAATTCTCATAAAAACATTAAGAGTGGAAACATTCAGGATAAAACAAAGCGTACAATTATAAATCAGATTACATCAGCTTATCTATTTTCCCGCATAAAATTTTCCCCAAGAACACAATTGGTTAAACCACAATTGCTTGCATTCGAAAAAATTGCTCATCGTGGCTTCTAATTTCCAATTATGTCTTCATAATAGTAAAAAAAAAAAAAACAGCTCATGTGCTATTCATATTAATTATTCATCATTAAAATTTAAAAGGCCCAGTGGCCTCGAGCATGTGAGCCTAGGATCTTGGGTTCAATTCCCACTAGGGGTTGTGGCTTTTTTGTCGAAAAAACAAAAGGGGTTTACATATCTTTATGTGCTTAAAAGCATATATATATATATATATATATATATATATATATGAGCAGATACAAACACCCACGGTCATTTTTGCCCTATTATTTATTGATGAATTTGAGATTTAATACTTTTTGAGGTGGAGACTTTAATGTAATTTATTTGATCTGGGATGATGATAAAAAAGAATAATACTTTTACTTGTTATACTTGCAGCCAACTTTTTTTTAGGGGTACGTACTTCGCCAATATTTTGGCCAGGAGCCGAGTCTCCTTATCAAAATATTCTATGGCGGCTGTAATCATTAAGTTGTGGTTTAGATATAACAACTTCCGGATTAATTTGTTTTCGTTACACGTTTTCTGAAAGATATAAATGTGCAAAAAAAAAAAAAAAAAAAAAAAAAAAAAAAAAAAAAAAAAAAAAAAAAAAAAAAAAAAAAAAAAAAAAAAAAACGTACTCCAAAAAGAGGGACATTTTATACGTACAAAAGTGTTTATTTTATGTATATTTTTAATTAAGTTTGCTGTATAAGTATGAAAATACGATTGGCCTTCCATATATTAGCATATCGACCGCCAAAGACGAGAAAATTACCTGTTTGTATAATTTTCTAGGATTTGGATTGCGTTTCAGGGCAAACAACTTTGTGGTTCTCATTGCCCGATTTTTTTCACGTAGATTATGTTTTGTGTTAGTGTAATTTGTGTTGTGTTATGAAAACAATGTTGTGATGGTGGATTGTTTTAATGCTTTTCATTTATTTATTATTTAATTTTTATTATATTATTATTATTTTCTTTTTTAATTTATGCTATTTTATATACAACCTTACATACTACTATATACATACTATTGCCTACTATTTACATTTATTTATTTATTATATTTTTATTTTTTTTTTATTCATTTTATTATTTTTTTTTCTTGCATGCTATTTTACACAACCTTACATACTACTATATACATATTATTGCCTATTTACATGCAATTTTTTTTTTTTTTTTTTTTCTTGTTTTTATTTTTGTTATTGTTTTTTTTTTTTTTTTTTTTTTTTTTTGTTTTTGTTTTTTTTTCTTGTTTTTTTTTCTTTTTTCTTTTTTTTTTTTTTCTTTTTCTTACATGCTATTTCATACAAAACCTTAACTACTACTATATACATTTTACTGTTTTTTTTTTTGTTTTTTTTTTTTTTTCTTACATGCTATTTTAAGCACAACCTTACATACTACTATATACATATTATTTCCTACTATTTCCATGCATAGGTTTTTTTTTTTTTTTTTTTTTTTTTTTCTTACATGCTATTTTAAGCACAACCTTACATACTACTATATACATATTATTTCCTACTATTTCCATGCATAGGTTTTTTTTTTTTTTTTTTTTTTTTTTTCTTACATGCTATTTTAAGCACAACCTTACATACTACTATATACATATTATTTCCTACTATTTCCATGCATAGGTTTTTTTTTTTTTTTTTTTTTTTTTTTCTTACATGCTATTTTAAGCACAACCTTACATACTACTATATACATATTATTTCCTACTATTTCCATGCATAGGTTTTTTTTTTTTTTTTTTTTTTTTTTTTTCTTACATGCTATTTTAAGCACAACCTTACATACTACTATATACATATTATTTCCTACTATTTCCATGCATAGGTTTTTTTTTTTTTTTTTTTTTTTTTTTTTCTTACATGCTATTTTAAGCACAACCTTACATACTACTATATACATATTATTTCCTACTATTTCCATGCATAGGTTTTTTTTTTTTTTTTTTTTTTTTTTTTCTTACATGCTATTTTAAGCACAACCTTACATACTACTATATACATATTATTTCCTACTATTTCCATGCATAGGTTTTTTTTTTTTTTTTTTTTTTTTTTCTTACATGCTTTTTCATATAAAACCTAAACTACTACTATATACATATTACTGCCTACTATTTACATGCTTTTTTTTTTTTTTTTTTACATACAATCTTACCTACACATTATTACTATTTACACATTACTCTGGTCTCCCTTCAAAACGCATAAATCTTTCGCCTTTTACTATTTTCTAGGATTTCAACATACGAATTCACGAATGAAACTTGGAATTCAGTGTGTTATATTTTTAAACTATCGTTTCTTAGCATAAATCACTGAAAATTGGAACTCTTCCAAATCCGCTAGCGGTATAGGGTTAAACGAAAAAGGCTTAAAGCATTAGACGATTATTACATGTTCTTTCGTTATGACTATTACATAATAAGATTAATGGCCTAAATACGACTCTGATCAATTATAGCGCCTTTATAATATCGGGGTCATCTCTTATCAAATAGAGCTCGCGAAGTCTATAAACTGTTTGCGATAAAAGAAAAATGGCACTCTCGCATTTAGAATAAATATATACAGACATGCACATATACAGTTCAAATATTATCTTTTAAAGTCAAAAATCGAATAAAATCACTGTGCAAGTGCATTGATCAAATACATTTTTTCCAATTTATGAATAACAAATAAGTCAGTATTTTCCAATTTTTTATGTCGTTTATAAGGGATGCTTTCGGAAAGTATGTATAAAAAAATTTTTAATTCTTAAAAACACAAAATGATACTGCGTCTAACGACGTGAAAGCCTCTTTTTTCACGTCTGGAGGATGAAAATTTTAATCTGGAACAAAAAAACTGAAATTATTTCAAAAATACGTACGATTTATGAGGAATACTTTCGTCAAGAAACATCACCAATTATTATTCAAAAATCTGTCGTGAAATACGAAATACGAAACGAAAAAATACGTGCTTTGCAGAAAGCATCTGCTCATTGCCTTCTTTGAATAATTTGAGTTTTAAAAAACACGAGTTAAATAAGGTTAATGTACTGAAAGTCTCATTTCTTTCATAATTTCTTATAATATGGATAAAAATAATGTTTTTTTTTTAAATTTTGAAACTTATTGAAGGAATGCCGGTTCCAGTAAGTGTAATAGCATTTATAAACCTTTCCGCCAACGCCTTAAACGCTCTTTGATAACTATTTTTTAATAGTTAAGGAAGCATTTGAGCCCATATCAAAATTTTTTTTTTTTTTTTTTTTTTTTTTTTTTTTTTTTACCTATTAAGACTTAGTTTGTGTATATTTTTAATTTTAGATTCATTTATTTCCTGTTAACTTAGTTTTAGATTAATAAAGCAATAATATGAATGTTCAGGTAAAGAGACTAAAAGTGCCGGAGAAAGGTGGGAAAAAAAAGAAGGGAGAGGAAAAAAAAAAAAAAAAAAAAAAAAAAAAAAAAAAAAAAAAAAAAAAAAAAAAAAAAAAAAAGAAGAGGGAAAAAAGTACCGGGTTTGATGGTTAAAAAAATTAAGGAAAAAAAAAGAAGCTAAAAATAGAAAAGATGGCTAAAAAAATAGAATAAAGGGAAAAAAATTAGGAAATAAAAGAGTACCAGTTGTAAAAAAAAAAAAAAACTCGTGAGCATGCGGTGAGTAATTTGTGTAGCTATCTGCACGGTAGGGCGATGACGACCGTGGGGTTCTTTTGCCCATAAATGCCACAAACAACAAACAAACAGCAAAAATTGAGAAAAAATGTTACAAGGTGGTTTTTCCCCTTAATACCTAGAGGCAAGTTTGTTTACTTAATATGTTCATAAACTAATTGTCTATAACCCCTTTTCATTAATTAAACACTTTGTTTACTGTTATGATTATTTTCTTTTGTTATTCTATAATTTGAGATATTGCTCATGTTTAATAGTTTTTCTACATAAATGTTATTAAATTCTATATTATTATTTTTTTTTATAATTCGATTTATAGGAAAACCACAATTTATGTTGATGTAATAAATAAAATAATACAGAAAGTCTGTTGATGTTGTAAGTTATAATTTCGTATACTTTACTGATATATAAATTGGACGAAAACAGAATAAAATAAATAATAACACAGTACTGATAATACTAAACCTATAGCATAAAATTTACAAGGAACAATCATACAATCTGCTGTTGTTACAGATAATTCTAGATATTTAGAAACAGTGTATATCTTTAGCTGTAGAAATATTTCTATCAAGCCTATCATATTCTCTAGGTAAACTGCTATTTGGCCTAATGCTTGCCGTGGAGTAAATATGAAAAAGTAGGCATTAATCTAATCGCACACAAGATATATATATAAAAAAAAAAAAAAATTACCAGTTTGCCTTCCTGGTTTGAGAAACTGTTTTTTTCCTGCATTCACTTCATGAAGGCTTGGTTGGAGGGAAATATTAACCCTCAACTGGTAACATTATGCCTAGGTATAATATTTTCCCGCATTGTGGTGTTTAGAACCATTTGTAAAATTAAACATCCATGTGTAAGCTCACTTTAGATAATCTGAAACACGATAGTTGATTGAGAAGATATGGTCGACCGTTTAGAAGTCGGAAGCGTTGATCGTCGGGGTTTCGGTCAGTGTTCTTATTCAATAAAACACATTTTATGGTTAAAATGTATATTTATTACTGCCGACGTTTCGGCTTGCTATACAAGCCATCTTCAGGCCTGTAAAAACATATATGGTATAACAATGACAAAAAATAATAGATAAATTAACAAAAATATGAGTACCTATATGAGTGAATGTATATTATATGAGTGAATGTATTGCTGCTTCGACTGCTAGCTCATTAGCACCAAGGGACCATTAATAATTTATTTAAAGGCTAGGTTGGCCTAGGGACGGTCAAGGAGTTCACATCGAACCCATGAATGAAGACACTAGAAGATAAAAATCTTTAATGCTTGCTCGGGATTTGAACTCAGGTCCTCCAGCTCATGATTCCAGTGCTCTACCACTGAGCTAACCTCGCCCACATATATATATATATATATATATATATATATATATATATATATATATATATATATATATATATATATATGTGGGAGAGTGTTAAAGAGGTGTTTCTCCTCTCATAATTCTTCCTGCCCATCCACCTTCTTAAGGAACCAAAAAAAAGCACTCACAAAGGTTTTTTGTGGCTACCACCATGGGTTGACGAAGCTGGAGAAAAATTCCAGCGAAATATAGCAGGAAGAAGTAGGAGAGGGAAAAGACCGCTGGAATTAGAAGATAAAAAACATCATATCACACACATGCACATATAAACATACATAGTATTTATTCTTGTCTATTTCGGAGGCTTATATATATGATAATATATATTGCCACGAAATTCGGAGTACAACATTCGGAGCCAAACAAACCAGCGAAATCGATCTTTTAAGAGTTGCGGTTTACATTGAAAATTATTAATGTGTGCCAATGGTCATAATGTGATATATTTTCAATAACATACAATATACTATCAGTCCCGTAACAGGCCACGAGGACCCAGAGGGGCAGATACTGTAGAGGTATCTGATTCATGACCATAAGGCACACTAGGGAGATAGTATGGTCGGTACTGTGCTCCAGCCGCCTGATTCACCCCAATATATACAATATACTATAATACAATATACTATACAATATAATATACAATATACTATAATAAAAATAAAGTGGTTTATAAATTTTAGCAAATTATTTATTTCAACATATATACTTTGTATGTGCTTGATTCTTCCTGCTAACTAAATAGTAAATTTTTTTGATTTTTTTCCCCAATGTTTATGAAAAATCATCACTGAGAGAATGAGAGGTACATTATTCTTTGTAATAGCAGAATTTCCAGATTTTTCAAAAAAATTAACTCATTTTAAATTAACATCTTGTAAATGTTAGAAATTATTAAACGAATTGAAGGGATCGAAAAAAAACGTTTCAAAATTTAGTTTCTTGATAATCTTTTTCCATTTCCTTTTTCTTATCTTAACATAGCCACCTACTAATGAAAATAAGTCCATGAAGACCCTATCCTACCTATTTTACTGATTTGGAGCTTCCTCTTTTTTAAGCCACGTTCTATAAAAAAAAAAAAAAATAAAAACCCACAATTTACGAATTTTGCGACTAAAATGAACGAAATATGCTTTTAATAACATTTTTAATTTAGGTAGTTCATATGACAATACAAACGATTTAAAATACAAAAAGTCCGTCACGCAGGAGCTGCATAACTAAGCACTTTCCTCAGAATTTGGGTAGTGTAGACTGCTTTCCAGAACAATTTGCTTAAAATATCCTACATAAATAAAATAAAAACATGAATAGTTCTCTTTTAAATTTGTAATGAGTAACTGATCAATTATTAATTTGCTTCCAGAGTTACGTTTGTTACCAGAGTTATAAATACAAAAATCCTCATATTATCGTATTTTGATCTAACGCAGGAACAGGATACAGTCACTCTAGTGGTAGAAAGCGCTCCTTGCGGCGGCTTTGTGAACCTACGTCTGCCGGCTTTTCTATTCAAATATATTACAAATTAAACCCCCGCTTTCCGATTGACCGATTCAGCTCATTTTTACAACACTTCTTTCTCATGAGTTACCCACGACGTATACCGCGTTTCGTTACAATACAGCAGAAATTACGACCGGTATGAGTATATTAGGAATTCGGGTCCGGAGTAAACCCCCCCTTCTAATGAACCGATTTAGTTTATTTTTACAACACATATTTACCTGTGGATTAGCACTACGAATACAGAGTTTCGTCGAAATATACCAAACATCTCGGCTGGTAGTGGCGAATTGGTATTGTGGGTCCGGAGTAAACCCCCCTCCTAATGAACCGATTTAGTTTATTTTTACAACACGTATTTACCTGTGGAATACCACTACGAATACCAAGTTTCGTTGAAATATAACAAATATTACGGCTGACATAGTCAAATAAGTGTTTTGGGTTCGGGGTAAACCCCCCCTTCCGGTGGACCGACTTTAGTGGTTAACGAACTCGTTCAATCGTTTGCTAATTGAATGCTATATATCAAGTTTCGTGACGAAAAAGCAAAAACTCTGGCCGCTATCGTGTTAACAGACACACATATATATATATATATATATATATATATATATATATATATATATATATATATATGCATATATATATATATATATATATATATATATATATTGATATATATAAATTTTAACGGGGGTCATTTTCGGCGTCTACTAGGTAGGATCGATAAATATTTGAAGAAATTTTTCAAAAATTCCGTCATGAGTGCAACCTCAATAGCTACTTTCCTTCGGAGGAAAGTGCTAAAATAGAAATCAATTTAAGCAAAATTCAGTTCTCTTCTCACTATGTTTCTGTCAAATTATCATCGTCAGTGGAACTGAAGAACCTACACAATTTAATGCATTCTAAAACGGCTTGTGTGCGAGGCTCATTACAGCATTATAATTCTAAGTTTTTAAGAGCAGGGGTTGGTTGTACACAGATGGCAAGTCTATAGTGGACCTCACACAGTGGTTTAGTTGCTGTGGTTCCACTATTGATGTGACCAGAGCTGCTGTCTTATTCTACCAGAAGATAGGGATAATTTTTAAATCCTTGATAATGTTCTGAACTGAAAATCCCCAAAAATGGAGCTGCATCCTTATTGCTGCATGGACGCCAATTATACAAAAAAAAAAAAAAAAAAAAAAAAAAATACAATAAGGAAAATACATTTAAAAATAAACAATTACCTAACCCAATGCATTATCAATCGATTACAAATTTAGAAAATAGTAAGAGATAATTATGAAAGGACAGAAATCTCGGCCATTCATAATGAGTAATGTGAGCTATCAATGTTTCTCAATTAAAAAAATACCACGTTAATTAGTTACAATGTAGGGATTGATTTTATCAATCGACAATATTTTTACCATCATCACGAATAATTTATGAAATAATTACAAGGGCATGAAGAATTTCACAATTAATATTTTATCGGATAGAGAAATAATTTTTTGTTTATCAGAAAACAATATCTTAATTAACAATGGGATTCAGGAGAAGTTATTAATATTTTACAATAGTAATTGTTAATTATTATGATCATTGGATAGTTCTTAATTATTGTAGTAATTCCCAAGCATTAATAATATTGTTTTATTTATTTACTGAGCTCCACAACAGCAAGGTGATTTGCTCACATAATTAGTAAAGTTTAATATTGATATGAAAGAAAAACAAATAGGTTTAAATAAATAATTCAAAAAGCATAAAAAAGAAACTATATAAAATAGTTCAAAACAAAACCAAACAAAAAAATATATAAATAAAATAACAAAAAAAAATAAAGTATATAAAATTATATTTTAAAAATATATTTTAATATAAATTATAGAATATTCAATAGTTTATTACAATATAGAACTAATAATGGGTGTTGTATTTCAGTCTCAGCATTTTTTTTTTTTTTATTCTTTTATGGCATGTCAACCTTTTCGGTCATTAACGCCATTTCTTTGAGAAGCGAGTAATCCGTGATGGTTGTAATCATCAATGATTATTGGCGAACATATATTTTAAATGAATCTTGTCAGGAGCCATTCTCTTCAATGAGCTGAATATCATTTAACTTCGGTGGTGATATTGATTTTAGTTATCTCCGGACTGATTAAATTTTGCTGATTAATTCTGCCTCTTCCAAAAAGTCAAGAAGTCTTGCTATTTGTTTGGGGTCATCGGCTAATATTTCATCAATATAGTCTGGTAGTTGATGCTGTTCTTTTAAATGTTCATAAACCCTGCAATTCGTCAAAATATGCTTTACTGTGAGTTGCACATTGCACGACCCTCATTATTCCAGCACACCGGAGGCGCATTCTTTGACACGAGGAAGGAGTGATTGAGGTTTGTGTGACCTATTCTTAACCGGGTCAACACCACTTCTTTTCTTCTTGTCTCTTGGATTGATGATTTCCAAGGTTTAACACTTCTTTTAATTTCGCCAAGTTTATTCTCTCTCACCCCTTCCCAGTCTGCTTGCCATGCACCCCAAACCGCGGCCCGCGAATGTGCAATCATATGGAACTTTATGCAGTCCCAGCATTTGTGGTAATCTATTATCGTAAAATACTACAGGTTGTTACAAAAGTCCTTGTGCCCTTGAATTTCGTAGGGAATAGTAAGTTATTGTGAAACTGATCCATACAGTAGATTAATCTTCTGAAAAGATAGATGTTTTGAGTCGATCTGAACTCGCCAATTTTTTTGTGAATCGATCTTTTAATTTTGATTCGAATCGATTCAAAAGATCGAATCCTATTCGATTTTTTTTTCTTTTCTCCACCTGTTTCAATTGTTTATTTTTGTTATATATAATATAAATTTATTTTTTCCCTTTTTTCTTTTATCTGTCCATTTATTTGTCTTATTTTTGCCTTTTCTCCCCTCTTGTTTTCCTTCCCCCCTTTGTATTTATAGAAGCAAATATCACTGGTTCAAATCCCTTGCAAGCACTAATGATTTTTTCTTCTAGTTTCTTCGTTTGTGGGTTGGATTCCGCCTCCCTGACCGTCCCTAGGCCGACCCAGCCTTTAATTAATTTATCAATGTGTACCTTGGGTGCTAATGACTCTAGCAGTCGAAGCAGGCAAGGGGAAAATCAGGCGGCCGGAGCATACTACTGACCACACTATCTCCCTGGCGTGCCGTATGCTCATGAATCAGATACCTCTGTAGTATCTGCCCCTCAGAGCCCTCGTGGCCAGTTACGGGACTGATTTTTTTTTTTTTTTTTTTTTTTTTTTTTCTTAGTTTTACTGAGTGAGACACTGAAATATCAACACAGAATTAAATTACTTCTCTCAGCTATTAAGTACTACTTTACTTACGACTCGTACTTTTTATTTATTTTACTATTTATCATTGACTATACAATTGACATTCTTCTACTTACCTCAATTATTTCAAGCTGCAGCTTCGTCGCCTGAGTTGCGATAAGCTTAATTAATAAAAATAAAAAAAATAAATACTAGAAGACGAATTAAGGTTAGTGTTCCAGGGTTAAAGTCATATGAATCAATATGACGCAGGTTAGTGTTCCAGTGTTAAGGTCATATGAATCAATATGATGCAGGTTAGTGTTCCAGGGTTAAAGTCATATGTATCAATATGACGCAGGTTAGTGTTCCAGTATTAAGGTCATATCGTCGATACAAAAGCAAACTAACGAATATGAAAATTACCACTCTTCAGAGTGGAAAAGTATTTATTCATAACTTTTTTTTGGACAGTCAAATATTCGGCAGATTTGACCTTTTGACAGTGGAATACTTTGCCTTTAATAGAGTGAAGTCAGATTGAAGAATTTGCCGTAAATAAGTCCAGCAGAAATTATTAAAGATGGGCAATGAAAGATGCATTTTTTCATATTCGTTAGTTTGCAATTGTATCGACGATATGTATCAATATGACGCAGGTTAGGGTTTCAGGGTTAAAGTCATATGAATCAATATGACGCAGGTTAGTGTTCCAGTGTTAAGGTCATATGAATCAATATGATGCAGGTTAGTGTTCCAGTGTTAAGGTCATATGCATCAATATGACGCAGGTTAGTGTTTCAGGGTTAAAATCATATGAATAAATATGACGCAGGTTAGTGTTCCAGTGTTAAGGTCGTATGAATCAATATGATGCAGGTTAGTGTTCCAGTGTTAAGGTCATATGAATCAATATGATGCAGGTTAGTGTTCCAGTATTAAGGTCATATGCATCAATATGACGCAGGTTAGTGTTTCAGGGTTAAAATCATATGAATAAATATGATGCAGGTTAGTTTTCCAGTATTAAGGTCATATGTATCAACATGACGCAGGTTAGTGTTTCAGGGTTAAAATCATATGAATCAATATGACGCAGGTTAGTGTTCCAGTGTTAAGGTCATATGATGCAGGTTAGTGTTTGAGAGTTAAACCTCCGGACCAAAATGCGGCCGTTTTTCGATGCACCACACTGCATAAATATCCTCGCCTGAAGCCTTTGCACTTTTTTTTCCAACTTTCCCTAACCACTGAACGAATTTCCATGGCTGAGGCCTTTGCTCTTTGACACCTCCTTTCCAAAAATGCATAAGAAGGCCGGGGATGACATATTTTGTTTCGACATATCACATAGATAAGGAATAAGGATGAAAGACCACGCCCGACGTTGCTTAACTTCGGTGATCTACGGGAACCGGTGCATTCAACGTGGCTATGGCCGTTGGCCACTACCTAGTATTATTTGAAGTTCTGGTGAAACATTTTCCAGTCGTATAACATTCACTGACACTGAACCGAAAAAGTGTAATGACATATAATGTACTGACTGTTGGTCATTAATGACAGGGTACTTCTATTCTACATTTACTCGTAATGACAGTACTCACATGACCTAAATTCAATAATGATTAATTCAACATAGTGGTCGGGAATCAACGTTTTTTAATGTAGGAAAAGGAATATATTTATGCAAAAATGGCTTTCCAAGAGTTTAAGGAACAGATCTATTTTCATGTCCTATTAAATAAGAACAGATTTGTAATTATGGAGCGCATGGGCGTATATAGAAAATAATTTTTTTTGGGGGGGGGGGCTGAGACCATTTCCGGGGTATGGAATACTAAAAATTTAGAGCTTGGAATAGTTTTAGGCAACTAAAACGTTATTAAACATTTTTATGAACTAAGTGATCTTATTTAATTTATTTTTAAGGGTTTTACGAAAAGTTTTTACCATCAAATCAAAATTTCGGCAGGGACTGCAGCCTCCTTAGCCCCTCCCCTTATATACACCCTTGATCGAGGGAATCATCTGCGTTATGAGAGTCTTGATAATAAATAAATATAAAAAAAGAAACCAGGTCCTATTATTTATTTATTTAAATTGTAAGGTCCATTTATTATTAACAAAGAATATTATAACGGTCTACATAATAGAATATTAGAAAGGTTATCTACAGGTCACCAACCTTTTCTAGCCAGGTTAGGGCTGATGCCTTTTCTTCCTTCCCAAGAAAAGTCACCGCCCCTAGTGAGAATCGAACCCACTACTTTTTGCAGGGTGTGGTAAGTGCTCACGCCTTAACACTTACGGTCATCGGGCCTCCTCATGTCCTATTTTTATTTGTTTCTTCGTGAATTCTGTATCTTTGCTTGATTGCGTTTCTCCGCTTTGTTCTCACTTACATTGCGTATTAGCCAACCAAAAGAGCCAAAAAGAGAGTAAGTGAGCCGTGTAAAAGAACCGGTTCTTTTTAGTGAGCGGAGCGCTCGGAGCCGCTCCTTGAGGTGAGCCGTTTTGCCCATCCTTACCAAAAACTGCATCTATTCCATTACTTTTGACACTAAGAATATGATCGGAAGCGCGAAAAGATGACGCAGGTCCTGTGAGTCTAACTTTTAGCACTTTCCTCCGAAGGAAAGTAGCTATTGAGGTTGCACTCATGACGGAATTTTTGAAAAATTTCTTCAAATCTTTATCGATCCTACCTAGTAGACACCGAAAATGACCCCCGTTAAAATTTACATATATATATGTGTGCCTGTTAACACGATAGCGGCCAGAGTTTTTGTTTTTTCTTCACGAAACGTGGTATATAGCGTTCAATTAGCAAACGATTAAACGAGTTCGTTAACCACCAAAATCGGTCCACCGGAAGGGGGGTTTACCCCGAACCCAAAACACTAATTTGACCATGCCAGCCGTAATATTGGTTATATTTCAACGAAACTTGGTATTCGTAGTGGTAATCTAGAGAGAAAAGTGAGATGTAAAAATTAACTAAATCGGTTCATTAGAAGGGAGTTTACTTCGGACCCACAATACCAATTCGCCACTACCAGTGTTGTTTATTTTGTACTTATTTTTATTCTTATGGGACGAAGTCCCAGAATAAAGTTTTTTTTTTCATTCATTCATTCATTCATACCAGCCGTGATTTTTGGTATATTTCGACGAAACTCGGTATTTGTAGTGGTAATCTATAGGTACAAATGTGTTGTAAAAATAAACTAAATTGGTTCATTAGGAGGGGGGGGGGGTTACTCCGGACCCAAATTACTAATATACTCGTACCGGTCGTAATTTCTGCTGTATTGTAACGAAACGCGGTTTACGTCATGGGTGACTCATGGGAAAGAAGTATTGTAAAACTGAGCTAAATCGGTCAATCGGAAAGGGGGTTTACTTTGTAATATATTTCAATAGAATAGCCCGCCAGACGAAGGTTCGCAAGGCCGCCGCAAGGAGCGCTGTCTCCCACTAGAGGGCCTGTATCCTGTTCCTGCGTCAGATCAAAAGACGAAAATATGAAGTTTTTTGTATTTATTAAGTAGTGTTTTAGGTACCATGTGTAAACATAACTCTGGAAACAAATTAATAATTGAACAGATACTCATTATAAAATTAAAATAGAACTATTCATGTTTTTATTTTATTTATATAGGATATTTTAAGCAAATTGTTCTGGAAACCAGTCTACACAACCAAAATTCTGAAGGAAGTGCTTAGTTATGCAGCTCCTGCGTGACGGACTTTAATTTTTATATGTTTTATATGGACAAATTGAATATAGTGTTTTATTTCAGAAAAAAAAATATTACCGGGCTTAATGTGTCAACAGAAATTTTTAAATTGCAATGAGGAATATTTTTACTACAATACGTAAGATGGATAATGACTTGAAGAAATTCCTTCATGAGTGTAACCTCAATAGCGTAAATCCTTCGGAATGTTGTAAAACTTTCCTTCAAAAAACTTGGTGGTAGTTGATCTCAAAAATCTCTTTAAGAATCTTGACATTTTCTCCCTCACACTTTTTTTCACTAATGAGTCGCACATACAACAAGAATTTCTTTTAAAAACTATTTACTTGGAATTATAGTAATTGGTGGCTTAAAAAAACACACATTAATTGTGCTAGGAATGTTTTCTTGTGCACTTTTAAAGTTTCCTTGAGAAACACTTATTTTTTTGAACCGTTTCTCCACATTTTTGGAAGTACATGAACATAAAAAAAAAGGCTACGTGATAAAACGTTTCAACAAGGTAAACCAGTGTTTAGTAATTCTGTTTGCGTTCATTTAAACTTTATTTCTCGCTTTGATTTGAGTCCAATGCCTTGCCAACATACCCAGGTCACGTTCAATGAATGGTTTCTTGACAACTAGATCAAGGGCGTAGGTAAGCTGATCTATTGACTCGACAGCATCTAATGTACTTTTTTTCATTTTTACGGTGCACCGACAAGGCCATTAGCGCCGACATCCATGGTACAGCAGGGAATTTTCTCAACGGGACCATAAATGAGAAAAATCCTTGCTGCAAGTGGGACTCGAACCCCCGTTTCACGCATGATAATCCAAAGAATTATCCACTAGACCACGGGGAGACCCTTCTATCTAATCTAATGTATTCTCATGACAATACATCTTCTGATTTCTTCTTGGGTCGTAGGTTCGATTCCCACTAAGAGTAGTGGCTTTTCTTTCAAAATAAGAAAAGGCATCAGCCCTATCCTGACTATAGAAGGGTGGTAACCTATAGATAACCCGTCCTAAAATTCTTTCTTAGTATATAATAGACGTTAAAATTTAAATAAATAAATTATTTCATTAAAAGTTTTATTTCCACTAGGGAAACAACCTTTTCTTCTGAAAAAAACAAAACAAGACAAGGCATCACCCTATTGCTGCTCAGAAAATGATTGTATCCTTTTAGAGCCTTCTGCTCAAATTCAAAAACATAAATATGCTATAGGTCCTCCCGACAAACCTGTATGTAATGTACTGTATAACCTGCAGTCTCCTTTTAGCGCGGTTCCTCCCTCTCCCATAGGGAGGAACCCCGCTTATAAGGTTGATCTCATGACGCAATCCGGAAGTGCCGACTAGAAAATTTTCAGAGACCGAAAATGATAGTGGTTAAAATTTGTATATATATATATATATATATATATATATATATATATATATATATATATATATATGTATATATATATATATATGTATATATATATATATATATATATATATATATGTATATATATATATATATATATATATATATATATTTGTCTGTTCACTCTGTAGCTCCCAGACGAATGGTCCGATTTTGATGAAATTTGGTACAAAAATCTTTCGTTTAATTTGAAAGGTCATGTTCGTTAACCAGCAAAATCCGCCTGCTGAAAGATGGCGTTTGGAGCGAAATTCGCGCAAAAAAAATCGTAACGCTTACGTTTTTGAGTTTATAAGCTTGTAAGTACTCGTTTTATATGCTTCTTGGGCTAGGAAAACGAATGAAACCATTTTCAAGGCGATAGCGTTAACCGTTTTCGAGAAAAGTGGAAACATATTTTTTGAATACAGTTTTTGATTTGGGTACTTAGAATCATGGGATTCAGTTGAAACATTTTCTACATGTTCTACTTTCATTAAAACTAATGTGTTGAAATTTTGGTTACGTTTGGAGTTAAGGAAGGGTTAGAATAAAATATTTTTCGTACATGGTCAACGCACTTGCATGAACGCCAGCGGTCACTTTTTTGTAAAGTTTTCTTTCAGTTTAGTCATCATTCTTGTCCTTAATGTCATTTAGAAAAGTTGGAATAAAAATAGGTACTCCTATATTTTGAAAATTCGTCGAAAATGTAAACATCTCGATAAAAAGCAGATTTACACGACACTTTTAAACCGCGATAACGGCTCGGGCGTTGTATGTAACTTCTAACACTAGGAGCGCTGAACACGGACAATGAGTCAGCTGTTCACTGTAAAAATAAACAAGCTTGAAAGTGATGCTATAAAAATATTCATATATATATATATATATATATATATATATATATATATATATATATATATTTATATTATTTTAAGCAAATTATTTAGGAATACAGTGTACACAACCCACCTTCTGATTAATATGCTTAGTTATGCAGCGTGACGGACTTCTCCTTAATGGTGCTTTTTGATTAGCTTGCATTTTCGATCAATAAAGATTAGGTGTGAAAAAAAAATTGTTTTGAATGCATCACGTTATTGTGTACTTGAGATTATGCAAATAAAAAATGACATTTTAATAAGCTGCTTTCAGCTTATTAAATGACAACCACAAATGGAAAAATGATTCATTATTTTATGAGACATAAGTCCTTAAATCCCTCATTATTTTTCCTATTATTGAATGAATAAGTTAATAGCATTTTAATAGTTATTTATTTCATAATATATTTCATAGCCCATTGAATTGTATGTATGCTATATATTATGGCATGAAGCCATTGAAATCTTGGATGATGTCGGCAATGCATTGCGGGGAGAATATTGAATAATACTCTTGAAGGGGGTTTGCCCTTTATGGTTATCGAATGTAAGCAACGAATAAAAAAAAAATATAAAAAAATACCTTATTTGAATAGGCGCCTGTTTATCCTTCTCCAATGTCATTTTTATCCCCAAGGATATCTATTGCTGGAGATAAACAAAACGTAGATTAAATCAATTTTGTGTAATTTAATAATAATTTAACCCAATATTTTCCAGGTGGAAGCTCAATAAAAGAGAATTAACAGAGTGAATTAAAGTTATTTTAGAGTCTTTTAGCACTTTCCTCCGAAGGAAAGTAGCTATTGAGGTTGGACTCATGACGGAATTTTTGAAAAATGTCTTCAAATCTTTATCGATCCTACCTAGTAGACACCGAAAATGACCCCCGTTAAAATTTATATATATCTATATATATATATATATATATATATATATATATATATATATATATATATATATATATATATATGTGTGTGTGTCTGTAAACACGATAGCAGCCAGAGTTTTTGTTTTTTTGTCACGAAACTTGGTATATAGCATTCAATTAGTAAACGATTGAACGAGTTCGTTAACCACCAAAGTCGGTCCACCAGAAGGGGGGGTTTACCCCGAACCCAAAACACTAATTAGTCTATGTCAGCCATAATATTTGTTATATTTCAACGAAACTTGGTATTCGTAGTGGTAATATAGAGAGAAATGTGAGATATAAAAATTAACTAAATCGGTTCGTTAGAAGAGGGGGGGTTTGCTCCGGACCCACAATATTAATTCGCCACTACCAGCCGTGATTTTTAGTATATTTTGACGAAACTCGGTATTCGTAGTGGTAATCCACAGTTAAATATTTGTTGTAAAAATAAACTAAATCGGTTCATTAGGAGGGGGGGTTTACTCCGGACCCACAATACCGATTCACCACTACCAGACGTGATTTTTGGTATATTTCGACGAAAATCGGTATTCGTAGTGGTAATCTACAGGCAAATATGTGTTGAAAAATAAACTAAATCGGTTCATTAGAAGGGGGGGTTTACTCCGGACCCAAATTCCTAATATACCGGTCGTAACCTCATACCGGTCGTAATTTCTGCTGTATTGTAACGAAACGCGGTATACGTCGTGGGTAACTCATGAGAAAGATGTGTTGTAAAAATGAGCTGAATCGGTCAATCGGAAAGCGGGGGTTTAATTTGTAATATATTTCAATAGAAAAGCCCGCCAGAAGTAGGTTCACAAAGCCGCCGCAAGGAGCGCTTTCTACCACTAGAGTGCGTTAGATCAAAATACGATAATATGAGGTTTTTTGTATTTATTACGTAGTGTAATAGGTACCATGTGTAAACATAACTCTGGAAGCAAATTAATAATTGATCAGTTACTCATTACAAATTTAAAAGAGAACTATTTATGTTTTTTTATTTTATTTATGTAGGATATTTTAAGCAAATTGTTCTGGAAAGCAGTCTACACTACCCAAATTCTGAGGAAAGTGCTTAGTTATGCAGCTCCTGCGTGACGGACTTTTTTACTTTAGGTACACCAGTTAATTTTTCATGTTCTTAGTGATTTCAGTTACCAAGTCATATGATCTTTATTGATGGTTATAGAACCTCATAGAATTTGCTATTTGAAGAAGGTAATTCGTGTAAAGGAGGGGGTACGAAAAAAGGACCTTTTTGAGGCAATTTTAAAATAAATTGAGTTTTATTGGCCCCCAAAATTAAATTTGGTTCTATACTATAATTTCTGGAAGGTAATATTTACATTTTAAATAAATGTTGTTGTTTTTGCATATAACCTCTTTATTTCACTTTTTTCTTTTGAAATAGACATATGTATGTTATTAAATAACAGTATGATAAATCACTACTAACATAAAAAAGTAAGTAGTGTACCTAAAGTAAAAAAGACCCTTATTTTATTTAAGCTCTACATATTCCACGCCTTAAGTTTCTCTTCAGGTGCTAAAAATTCAGTAAAACAGAAACGCAGCCAAATAGTATTAAAGCGAACCTTCCCGTTCAATACTTACGTCGAAACATAAGTTACCTCTACGCTTAGCATCAATCAGCTGTGAGTAGTCAGCTGCGTAAAATTGAAAGATTCCAAAAAAACGAAACAAAAATCGATCAATACATAAAAAGAAAAAAACTAAGCGAAAAATAAAAAGAAACATTCATATTATAAAAAAAAAAAAAACAGCGAAAAAAGCAGTTGATAATAAAACATATATCAAATATTTAATAACCTTTCGGAGTTAATTGTAAGAAAACGTGAAATTTATCGAAGATCGATCCGTATCTAAAATCGATCCTCATCGTAGTTGAATCCATATCGAAGATCGATCTGTATCTAAAATCGACCCATATCGAAGATCGATCCGTATCTAAAATCGACCCATATCGAAGATCGATCCATATCGAAGATCGATCCGTATCTAAAATCGATCCATATCGAAGATTGATCCGTATCTAAAATCGATCCGTATCGAAGATCGATCCATATCGTGGATCCATCTTTTGAACCTAGAAGATCGATCTTATGAATCGATCTGACTCGCCGATCATTTTTGTGAAATGATCTTTCCATTTCGATTCGAAACGCTTCAAAAGATGGATTCATATTAGAGAATCGCCCGTCACTAGGGTTGGGTGTAAAAGAGCAGAAACGTCTAGGCTATCGCCGCCATGAAGTGAAATGTTAGAAAGTCGTGTGCAGTATGATGGTTGCCGACGCTAATGGCCCAGATGTCGGTGCGCCCTAAAAAAAAAAGAAAAAAAAAGTCACATATGTATATATATATATATATATATATATATATATATATATATATATATATATATATATATATATGTATACATATATATGTGAGAAGGAGTATTTGTTATGTTGATATTTCTTTGTTTATGGTATTTTTTTATTTAATTTCATTTATTTATTTATTTTTTTATACCACTGATTATACTACAATTTCATTAGAACTATCAATTTTGCTACTCATCTGATGCTAACACTGATATTACTTACTAATACAACTATTAGTAATAAACTATAAATATAAAAATACATAATGCAAGTAGAATTGTTTTCACATATCTGTTTTAGATGCAGCTAAGATCCTTTTAGGCCCAGAAGTAATTAAACTATGACAAAAAAATTATTACGTTTGGAGCCTTCTGCTCAAATTCAGGAACGTAAATAATGCTTTACCTGACAACCTATGTAATGTACTCTATAACATACAGCCATCTTAGTCGTACATGACCGCTGCGCATGCGTGAACGCAAGCGGACACGGTTTTGTGACTCATAGTCTTCTTTTTCGTACATGGCCACTGCGCATGCGCGAACACCCCAGCGCATGCCCGAACGCCACTGCATATGCGCGAACGTCACTGCGCACGCCCAAACGCCACTGCGCATGCGCGAACGCCTGCGGACACATATTTGTGACACGTTTCTGTGACGTTTTTTTTCAGTTTAGTCACCTCTAAAGCATATTTATGCTGAAAAAAAAAATTAATCTTTACTACCTGTGAAGTAATTTGGTAAATTCTCTATGTTTTTAGATTGCCTGAGCTGTCTGTGAAGGATGAGATAGGTGATGTCGAGGCGGCACTAGATCTACAAGGAGTTCCCGAAGAAGTGGCGGAGTATGCTCGCGTCAGGCTCGGGGAGACTCCGGAGAAGAGGACAGAAATGCTCGAAGATCTCAGGGAACTTATATACCGTAAGCACAAACCATACGGCAACTAACTATACTGCTAACGGTAACTATACTGCTTGGGAGATAGTGTGGTCAGTACAAGGCTCATATTCCCCTTTCCAGGTACCCAAGAAATTAATTAAAGACTTGGTGGTCCTAGGTAAACTATCATTATACATTTTGTTACACCAAAAATAATTTCAGATTTAAAATCAGCAGCCCAAGACATTCTAAAGAGGTAAAACTCATCGAAAACAAAAAATAATACTTTTTTCCTCCAATACCGAGAGAGATGCTCTCGGTTTTCGATGATATTTATATCATCGGGTTTCTTGGGGTGCTGATTTTAAATCTGCTGTCATTTTTGGCGCAGAATAATGTATAATGCTAGTATACCTCAAACGTAAGCATATTTTTGAATTTATTTGACGAAATATAAATGATTCAACGATTGTATCAATTCTTTAATCTAGTCTCTAAAACCAAATGAATTCGTGAACGAATCATGTCGATATCATTTTCTAAAATTTATATATAAAATAAAGCATTTTCAACCTATTCATTTTATTTCTCGGCTCCTAAGGCGCATTGGACGGAGCGCCTTAGGAGCCGAGAAATAAAATAAAGCATTTTCAACCTATTTCATTTTATTTCTCGGCTCCTAAGGCGCATTGGACGGAGCGCCTTAGAAGCCGAGAAATAAAATAAAGCATTTTCAACCTATTTCATTTTATTTCTCGGCTCCTAAGGCGCATTGGACGGAGCGCCTTAGGAGCCGAGAAATAAAATAAAGCATTTTCAACCTATTTCATTTTATTTCTCGGCTCCTAAGGCGCATTGGACGGAGCGCCTTAGGAGCCGAGAAATAAAATAAAGCATTTTCAACCTATTTCATTTTATTTCTCGGCTCCTAAGGCGCATTGGACGGAGCGCCTTAGGAGCCGAGAAATAAAATAAAGCATTTTCAACCTATTTCATTTTATTTCTCGGCTCCTAAGGCGCATTGGACGGAGCGCCTTAGGAGCCGAGAAATAAAATAAAGCATTTTCAACCTATTTCATTTTATTTCTCGGCTCCTAAGGCGCATTGGACGGAGCGCCTTAGGAGCCGAGAAATAAAATAAAGCATTTTCAACCTATTTCATTTTATTTCTCGGCTCCTAAGGCGCATTGGACGGAGCGCCTTAGGAGCCGAGAAATAAAATAAAGCATTTTCAACCTATTCATTTTATTTCTCGGCTCCTAAGGCGCATTGGACTGAACGCTCGGATACATGTTGACTATTTTTCAATGTAGAATCACCAGAAAAAAAATGTACCAAATCGGTGACCCTACAACTGTATACTCCCCTTGTTGGAATATTTGAAGTACACTTTGGAAAGCTGCTTTCACCTCTTAAACGTGCGATTGGGCCAATATAAAAAATTACGCATCGATTATTTTCACGTGTTTAATAAATATACTTTATATAAATATGAATATACGTGTTCTGTAATACAGACTTATAGATAAAGTGTAGACTCAGGAAAAATTTTGAATTTCCTTACAATTTGACCTACTTACTTTCCGATGGTAGCCAGTACCAGAGATGGGCATAATTTTATTTATAAATAAAAATACGAATTTATTCGTACTTCATATATTTGTCAATACGAATATAAATAAATTCGTATTCATAAGTGTGAATACGAATTTATTTTTATTCACATATATTAAATATAAAAATACAAATAAAATTTTATTCGAAAATTTTTCTGCGAATAAAAATAAATTCACAGAAAAAATTGTAAATAATCACAAAAAATGTGAATATTTACAAAAATCAAGTGATTACAAAAGAAATGACATTAAAATATAAAAAATAAAAATTTATTCACATTATAATTTGTGAATAACAATTTATTCACAATAAAATTCGCAAATAAATTATGAATTTATTCGTATTAGGATGATATTACGGAGGTATAACATGACATATTTTATGTGTGTCCCGTGGCGTAAACAAAAAATCTAATAACCTAGACGTTAAAAAAAAAAAAAAAAAAAAAAAAAAAAAAAAAAAAAAAAAAAAATCACCTTCAATAACTTTCGAAATATCATCTTAATACGAATAAATTCGTGATTTATTTACGAATTTTATTGTGAATAAATTTTTATTCACAAATTATAATGTGAGTAAATTTTTATTCGTATATTTTAATGTGATTTTTTTTTTATACACTTGATTTTTTGTAAATATTCACATTTTTTGTGATTATTTACAATTTTTTCTGTGAATTTATTTGTATTCGCAGAAAATGTTGCGAATAAAATTTTATTTGTATTTTTATATTTAATATATGTGAATAAAAATAAATTCGTATTCACACTTATGAATACGAATTTATTTATATTCGTATTCACAAATATATGAAGTACGAATTTATTTATATTCGTATTCACAAATATATGAAGTACGAATAAATTCGTATTTTTATTTACAAATAAAATTATGCCCATATGTAGCCAGTACATTGATAAACTTATTAAATATCTAATAAATACAGACTTATATATAATAATATTTAAAAAAGATAACCATAGCCCTTTAGTGTAATTGATTTTTTTTTTAATGATCTAACAAAAAGATATTCTCTTTTTGATGGGTTAATGGAATAGAAAATACAGAACAGTCGACACAAAAACACAATAATTATTAGAGGGAGACTCTTATCGCATACCTAAAACGAATATTATTCCTATAGGATTCAGGAAAAAGCTATACTTTTATCACCAAATGGTGAAAAAACAAAAATAAAATAAAATTAATTAAATACAGAGAGTTTCATAAAAATCGGCTCCGGACACTTGGGGATTTTCCCTTGTGAGTTAAATAATTTAATAGCCAATGTAATACTGTTGTTCTTGACTTATCCGTGACTATAGCCTGTTCAGATAGTTGAATATGTTCAATATCGCCAGCCCATACTTCTGGGGATAATATTTCCGACGGATCCACTATCCCATTTTGATCTAATTTTAATGATGACATGAACCACTATAAAAAGTCCGACTCGCAGGAACTGCATCATCTTAGCGCGGTTACGTACATCTCACAAATGGAATAGATTAGCATCACAAATCACAGGAAACTGACAGTAGCCAACTTACACAGAAACGGATAATTCTTAATCTGTATAAGTCAATACAATTATGCACTGAAAACGTACTTACTCTTTGGCTGCAGCTGAGAAGGCTCTATTCTAAACAACCAAAAATTCGTTGTCATTTTAAGTATCTTGTTTTAATAGCAAATTCGTCTTACTGTTATAATCAACTGTAAATATGTGCTTCATGGCGAATAAAATTCCATTCTTTCGTGGGTTAAATCTTTCTATAAAATAAGAAATAACGATAACTTCAGTTAGAGGCTACGAGGAAGGTTATATAGACAGGAGAATTCAAAACAAAATACGTCATCATGATTAGCCACTGCCATCTTGATTACCACAGCCACTCCAAACTTATTATTACCAATACCTTTCACCGTTTCTTAGCTTATTTTACTACTATACTAATTTTACTGATAAATGCAATTAAAAACAAGAAACAACCAATTAAAAAGTCCGTCTCGCAGGACTGCATCATCTTAGCGCGGTTCCGTTCATATCCCTAGTCTAATTTGGAAAGATTAAAATAGAAGCAGTTATTATTTTGGTTCCACCAGTCTTTTTTTTTAAATTAATTATTATAATGGCGTGTCAACCCTTAAGGTCACTAACGCCATTCCTGTGAGTAGTTAAGTCTTGAAAGGTCATGATTTACAATCTTACCTGGAAGGGTCGGCTACAGTAGAAACAGACCCGCTAGTGACAAGGTCTTGGAATCTTGGAAATCTATATTTCTAACAATAAATTGTTTTTGTTATTTTACTTAACCAGTTTTATTGTCAAATACATTATCCAACTATAAGCAATTAAAAAATAACAAGAAATAAAACAGACAAAAAGAACCATTGGAATAAACGAAATCAATTAATTTAAAGCTTTAAGCACTTTTTTCTCCGATTGACATCGCCTAATTAAAACTTTCTTCAGAACCTTTTTTGTAGAGCATTTAGTAAGCTTCCGAATGGTAATCTTCCGCTTCACAAGATTGTCAACGGTTTTCGAGATACTAACGATATTATACAAAGTTACCAAAACTTTTTATAAAATATTTTATTCTAACCCTTCCTTTACTCTAAACGTAACAAAAATGTCAACATATTAGTGTTGATGAAACTCGAACATGCAGAAAATGTTTCAACTGTATCCCATAATTCTAAGTACCAGAATCAAAGACAAAGAACCCTCCCTAGGAAGGACGCTAGGCAGTTGAAAAGCTATATATCTTTGAAATCCATATCTCTAACATTAAATTGTTTTTCTTATTTTTCTTAACCTGTTTTATTTTCAAATACATTATCCAACAATAAGCAATTAAAAAATAACAAGGAATAAAAATCAGAAAAAAGAACAGTTCAAATAAGCGAAATCAATTACTTTAAAGTTTTAAGCTCTTATTTCTCCGATTGACATCGCCTAATCAAAACTTTCATTAGAACCTTTTTTTTTTAGAGAATTTAATAAGCTTTCTAATGGTATTCTTCCGTTTACCAAGATTTTCAACCTTTTTCGACATATTAAGGAAAGTAAACAAAGTTACTAAAACTTTTTATGTCTGTTAATAAAATATTTTATTCTAACCCTTCCTTAACTCCAAACTTAACCAAAATTTCAACATAATAGTTTTGATGAAATTAGAACATGCAGAAAATGTTTCAACTGAATCCCATGATTCTAAGTACCCAAACCAAAAACGGTATTCAAAACATATTTTTCCAATTTTCTCGAAAACGGTTAAAGCTATCGCCTTGAAAATGGTTTCATTCGTTTTCCTAGCCCAGGAATCAAATAAAACGAGTACTTAGAAGCTTATGAACTCAAAAACGTAAGCGTTACGATTTTTTTTGCGCGAATTTCGCCCCAAACGCCATCTTCCAGTAGGCGGATTTTGCTGGTTAACGAACTTGACCTTTCAAATTGGACGAAGGATTTTTGTACCAAATTTCACCAAAATCGGACCATTCGTCTTCGACCTAGAGAGCGAACAGACAAATATATATGTATATATATATATATATATATATATATATATATATATATATATATATATATATATATATATATATATATATAAGTAAATATATACATATATATATATATATATACAAATTTGAACCACCATCATTTTCGGTCTCTTTTCGGGGGGGAGAACCCGCTTATGAGGTTGACCTCATGACGCAATCCGGAAGTGCCGACTAGAAACTTTCTCGTTTCAGACCCTATAGATCAAGAAAATATAGGTGGCCCAAATTTGTATATATATATATATATATATATATATATATATATATATATATACATATATATATATATATGTATATATGTATATATTTATATATATGCTTGCCTGTTCGCGCTCTAGCAAGCTCAAAAATGACCCGATTTTGACGAAATTTGGCACAAAAATCTGTCGTCTAATTTAAAAGGTCAAGTTCGTTAACGAGCAGAATCCGCCCACTAGAAGATAGTTTTTGGGGAGAAATTCGCGCAAAAAAAACCGTAACGCTTACGTTTTTGTGTTTATATGCCTGCAGGTACTTGTTTTATAGGTTTCTTAACATAAGAAAACGAATGAAACCATTTATAAGGCGATATCTGTAACCGTTCCTGAGAAAAGTGGAATAAATGTTTTTGTAAGTCATTATATTTTTACGAGTACTTAGAATCCCGGGATTGAATTGAAATATTTTCTACAACTTGTAAATTAAGCCCAACTAAGATGTTTAAGTTTTGGTTATATTTGGAGTTGAGGAAGAACGTGAAAAAAATTATTTTATTAATAGACATGAAAAGTTTTCGGATCTTCATCGATTTTTCGTAAATATCTCGATAACGATTGCGAAATCGTAGTAAGTGGAAGGTGACCGTTCAAATGATTACTAAATTCTCTACAAAAAAGGTTCTGAAGCAATATTCGATGGGGCAACGTCAATCAGAGATATAAGTGCTTAAAACTTAAAAAGTGTTTGTTTGTTGTTTTGAAAGGGATTTTCTCTTTGTTTATCTCACTTTTTAATTGGTTGTTTCTTCTTTTAAATTTCATTTATCAGTAAAATTAGTATAGGAGTAAAATAAGCTAAGAAACGGTGAAAGGTTTTGGTAATAATAAGTTTGGAGTGGCTGTGGAAATCAAGATGGCTGTGGCTAATCATGATGACGTAGTTTGTTTGGAATTCTCCTGTGTCTATATAACTTTACTCATAGCCTCCAACTGAATTTGTCGTTATTTTTTATTTTATAGAAATTTTTAACCCACGACAGAATGGAATTTTATTCGCCATGAAGCACATATTTACAGTTGTTAGAAATTTAGAAATATCTATGTATTTGTTAAACAATTTTTTTCCTAACAAGGCAACTCCTTAAAGAAAAGGAAATAAATTCTTAAGCCCAAATAAAATGTTTTGCTATTTGTTTTTGTTTTTCTTTAATATTGCAAAAAATATTGAATTGTGAAGTGTGTTAGAAATTTGCCCCAAATATCTATGTATTCGTTAAACAATTTTTTTTTTGCTCTAATCATTACTTGAACATATAAGAAATGTACCCAATAAAAGTAATTGCGATCATGAATTTGTATGGCAATTCTGTGGCCCTGCGAATATAATGTTGCGTTTACGCAACTTTGGGGAAAGCTGGACAAATCAGAAAATACCATGAATTTATTATGATATCGTTATTTATTTACTTTTTAAATTTTATATTACTCTAAACAATATTTTATATAAATTTCGCTTTAGTTGAAAGAATAATTATAATTAAAACAAAATAAATTGAGTCGAATATTTTTTTTTTTTTTTTTTGATAATTTTGTGAGCATTGCACAAGTAAAGTCGGCTAACATTTACTGCAGATGAATATTGTTAGTGATTAGCATTGGCAACGTCTTCTTTGTTGTTTATTATCTTACTTGACAATCAGATGGTTTCATTCGCCTTATCTTGGAAGAAGGAAGGGAGGATTTTGATGGTCCAATGCTCACAAGATTTTCATATAAATAATTTTTTGACTCAATTTATTTTTTTTAAATTGTAATTATGTTTTCAACTTAAGCCAAAGTTATATAAAATACTAGCTGACTACCCGTGCTTCGTCACGGCAGATAAATAGTTATTTTATTGCGTTTAATAATGTACCATAAAAAATAACGCTAGGTACTACATCATTTTGTGCAGTTTATTAAAGCATGACTCCCGCCATGCTATATGTTATTCATCAATTGATAAGTAAACAGAGTATAATGTTTCTAGACACTGGGGTGCTCCGGAACAGTTTCAACAAACAGATAACCCGTTATCTATAGGTTATCAGTAACAGAAGTTAAACCACTAGAGGTTAAAAAATGTTGTCAATAATAAATGCACGTTAAAATTTAAAAGTTTATGTTTCCAAGATGTCATTTGGAAACATCCATTGTATTCGCGAGCATTATCAAGAAGTGTTCTGACTGGGGATGCCGATGGGTGGGCAAGGGTTCGGGATATTATTGCCTGGGAAGGACCATCACCAGGAAAACTCTAAGGGTAGGAGGCTTGCCATACGTCCCGGTTTGGCTGCAACAGTCCCGGTATTTTGGTCAGCCACAGCGCTGCCAGCGGCCAGTATTAGGCTGGGCGATTTTTTTTTTAAAGAAAATTAAGTCGCAAAACAGTTTCCTTTTTTATTTTTAAGTTGTGGGTAGACTAAAAATTTATGATTCCCCATTCCCGTTACTTGCTAGGCTTAAAACTCACCATTTTGCTTCTAATTTAAGCAAATAGCCGTTTTTATATCATACCGTAAACTCTACGAGGGACAGTTTATTTCTAGTAATTCAAGGACTGCCATCACAGTGGAAATAAACCTCAATTAAAAATAATACTATGAAATAGATAATGTACGGTAACAGCTGTTCTGTTATCGTCCTAGCAACGCATGCTACCTAGGCTTGGCTGCTCTAACCAACTAAAACTTTAAACCCCTCTAAAAATACTTAAAAATTCGAATACCAAAAAAACCTTTCTTAGTGAGTGCCTACGTTATATAGAGAGTGTCCATGCAAAATTTCAAAATTTTCTGTCGAGCGGTTTGGGCTGGGCGATGATAGGTCAGTGAGTGCGTGAGTGAGTGAGTGAGTGGTATTTGACAAATATATAATAGATTGTTTAGAGTAATATATATATATATATATATATATATATATATATATATATATATATATATATATATATGATAATATAATAAAATCATTGTATTTTCTGATTTGCCTAGCTTTTCCCAAAGTTGCGTACTATATTTTTTTCTCTCCTGAACTATAATAGGCGATTTTTTTTTTACGTTATTTTAAGTGCCTAAGAGGAACTATTATCGAAAAATGTCATTTAACGGTTTAAACTAGACAAAATTTTTTATAGTGTTTCGCGTTCAATTAAATGGGCATTTGCAAGTGGCGGATCCAACAACCGTCGGGAATATATCACTAAGAGTATCACGCATGCTCAATTGAACTGTTCTGTCTATCTGAGCAGACTGTAATATTTGAATGAATATTGAATTTTTGTTGTTATGTGTGTCAGTGCATTAGAGTGCAGTTGTCCCCATTGCGGTTAGTGTTGTCTAGTCTTCCGTTAATAGCTTACAAGTGAGCGGAGTGCGTACTTCCCTCTTCTTGCAATCTATTTGTGATGTAATGATCAACAAATATTACTCCGCCCTGTTAAGTTATTTTTTTTTTCTTAGATATAAATATTATAAAATGCCACAAAATTAAATTTCTACTTGAACTTGTCTACAAGCATATACAACGAGAAAATGTAGACTGTGCGAATCGTTTTGCACGAATTTCTCCCCAAAAACCCTGTTCCTGATTTTGCAGATTAACGAACTTGACCTTTAAATTTGGTGAAAGTTTATGTACAAAATTTGATCTAAATCGGAACATTTTTGAGCCTGTGAGAGAGCGAACAGACAAATATATATATATATATATATATATATATATATATATATATATATATATATACTCAATTCAATTTATTTGCTTTTGAGTTACAACTAGCTCATAGCACTTATATAATTTCGTTAGTTACTACGTTAGTAATATTAAATTATTCGTAGGTGAGGTTACAAAAAAAAAAATAAATAAAAAATATAAATGAAGCAATTAAAATAAAATATATATTAATTCTTAGCTCTTATTCAAATTAAATAATATTTAATAGTAATAGGTTTTTATTTATTATATTACAGTTATTAATATATTATTCTTTAATTACATTTTAATCGTTCAGTATTTCTGACTACATATTACACTCTGCCTTGTGGGTCCTGCAACTGTGCGGCTTCCCTCCTCACGAGCTTCAGGACATATTCACAAGTATCGTTTTACTAGTAATGTATTTTTACATTGTTGTAAATTCTGAAAAAAAAGAAAAAAAAAAAGAAAAAAGAAAAGTATTTCTGACTTTATCTTCAAAATAAAGCTGGCAAATCTGACAAACGTTTCTCTGATATAACTATTGAGAATTGCAAGAAATGAATTCTCTTCAGCGGGTGGAATGGTAGGTAGGAATAATGTTTGACGGATGTTGTCATAAGCAGGAGAGTAGAGTAGGATGTGGTATATGGTTTCTTCAGCTGTATTATTACATAGAGTGCACAAAGAGTCTGGGGTTGATGTTGTCATAAGCAGGAGAGTAGAGTAGGATGTGGTATATGGTTTCTTCAGCTATATTATTACATAGAGTGCACAAGAGTCTGGGGTTGATGGTATATTTGATGGACTTGGAGGAGATTCTGATGGGATATTTGCTGGATGTTCTGTGTTGGATAATTATTTTGAGAATGGAATATATATGTATATATATATTAATTCTGGTGAACGATGACCCGATATATATTTTTTCACTTTTTCTTTTTTCTTTTTCTGGCAGGGGGTCATTAAAGTAGTACACACTTTTTTCACTTTAACTACTTTATTTTGTATGTTTCGCCCGACATGTTTCGTGCCTTTTCGCACCTTTTCAGGGGCTTTCCTTATCAGGAAGTCCTCTCGTCGTGTTGTCTAGCTTGAGTCAGGCGTAATACTGTCCAGTATTACGCCTGACTCAAGCTAGACAACACGACGAGAGGACTTCCTGATAAGGAAAGCCCCTGAAAAGGTGCGAAAAGGCACGAAACATGTCGGGCGAAACATACAAAATAAAGTAGTTAAAGTGAAAAAAGTGTGTACTACTTTATTGACCCCCTGCCAGAAAAAGAAACAAGAAAAAGTGAAAAAAGTATATATACATATATATATATATATATATATATATATATATATATATATATATATATATATATAGTGGGCGAGGTTAGCTCAGTGGTAGAGCTGGAGGCCTGAGTTCAAATCCCGAGGAGCAAGCACTAAAGATTTTTTATTCAAGTGTCTTCGTTCATGGGTTGAATTCGGCCTCCCTGACCGTCCCTAGGCCAACCCAGCCTTTAATAAATTTAATACTGGGTACCTTGGGTGCTAAAGACTCTAGCAGTCGAAGCGGCCAAGGGGAAAATCAGGCGGCCGGAGCTGATAGTATCTGCCCCTCAGGGCCCTCGTGGCCTGTTAAGGGACTGATTTATATATATATATATATATATATATATATATATATATATATATATATATATATATATATAATACTAATATTAGGAATTTTAATTTTTTTGTTTGTTGCAGAAAGGGGAGATTTCGAACCAATACGAATGGACGACGAGTATCTTCTACGATTTTTGCGAGCTCGAAATTTCAAGCTAGATGCTGCTTATAGGCTGGTAAGTTTGGAAACATAAAATCTCATATACTTGTTTTTCATTTTCTGACGTGGCTTTTGTATCTGTTAGTTTTCTACGCGTAGAAATAGTCACTGAGCTACTAAAGTTGCATGCAATGAAAGCCAATTAAATTTAAAACATCTTCGTCAGGCCAGATTTTTTTTGTTGTTTCCCTGTATATTCAATTACATGTGAATAATTGACGAACTTTTACAATTGAGCATAAAATAATATTTTAATTTTCATCTAACTAAATATTTATCCTTTATTTATTTACTCGTTATTTTATTTCATTTTTTTCTTTTAGCACTTTCCTCCGAAGGAAAGTAGCTATTGAGGTTGCACTCATGACGGAATTTTTGAAAAATGTCTTCAAATCTTTATCGATCCTACCTAGTAGACGCAGATATAGATATATATGTGTGTGTCTGTTAACACGATAGCGACCAGAGTTTCTGTTTTTTCGTCACGAAACATGGTATATAGCATTCAATTAGCAAACGATTGAAAGAGTTCGTTAACCACCAAAATCGGTCCACCGGAAAGGGGGGGTTTACCCCGAACCCAAAACACTAATTTGACTATGTCAGCCGTAATATTTGTTATATTTCATCGAAACTTGGCATTCGTAGTAGCAATATAGAGAGAAAAGTGAGATTTAAATATGAACTAAATCGGTTCATTAGAAGGGGGGGTTTACTCTGGACCCACAATACCAATTCGCCATTACCAGCCGTGATTTTTGGTATATTTCGACGAAACTCGGTATTCGTAGTGGTAATCCACAGGTAAATATGTGTTGTAAAAATATACTAAATCGGTTCATTTGAAGGGGGGTTTACTCCGGACCCAAATTCCTAATATACTCATACCGGTCGTAATTTCTGCTGTATTGTAACGAAACGCGGTATGCGTCGTGGGTAACTCATGAGAAAGAAGTGTTGTAAAAATGAGCTGAATCGGTCAAGCGGAAAGCGGGGGTTTAATTTTTAATATATTTCAGTAGAAAAGCCCGCCAGACGTAGGTTCACAAAGCCGCCGCAAGGAGCGCTTCTACCACTAGAGGGACTGTATCCTGTTCCTGCGTTAGGTCAAAATACGATAATATGAGGTTTTTTGTATTTATTACGTAGTGTAATAGGTACCATGTGTAAAAATAACTCTGGAAGCAAATTAATAATTGATCAGTTACTCATTACAAATTTAAAAGAGAACTATTCATGTTTTTATTTTATTTATGTAGGATATTTTAAGCAAATTGTTCTGGAATGCAGTCTACACTACCCAAATTCTGAGGAAAGTGCTTAGTTATGCAGCTCCTGCGTGACGGACTTTTTTTTTACCTGTTCAATTTATTTATTTTTTATTTTTTCTTCTACTTATTTTTATTTATGTTTGATTGTACTTGCATGCCTATGTAGACATAAATTACTTATATACATATGTGTATGAATATGATTTTTAAGCATACTTGCACAACAGTAAATCACTAAAATAGTTTGTTTATTTTATTCCTAATGTTGTAATGTCCTCTATTTTGTTTTTGTTTTTTCCTCTCTTGACTGGACAAAGAATGTGTTACTAACTTTATCATGAGCTCATCGCTAACGTCACGAAGCTCACCCTAAAATAAAATTAAAAAAACTATATATCAGCACTGATGTCCTTGAAATGAAACATTCAAATCCTGATTAGGCTTGGAAAATATATTTTCAAATCATCAAAAATAATGTTATTTCAATTAATCTCATTGTTGAATTAAGATAAATTTACGTTTTGAAGATGTCAGTCTGATTTGTTTGCAAGGATTTGAATGTTTTATTTCAACGATATTTTTTGTATATATATTTTTTATTTTAAGAAATATCACAATATACGATTCAATTGCATTATGTTATTTCATACTGGTTACTTGCTTACGCCTCAAGTGTCCCCAGTTGTCAACCGAAACCCTCCTAGTTTAGGAAGGATTCTAGGATGACCGTGAACAACGACGATACAAGTGCTGCTATGAAGTTAGATTAAAAATAAAATATTATTTTATGCCCAATTGTAAAAGTTTGTGAATTATTCGCACATAATTTAATAAACAGAGAAAACAAAAAATAAAAATCTGGCCTGACAAAGTTGTTCTAAATTTCATTAGCTTTCATTTATATGAAAATGCATTAAAATCGGTTAAAATTTAGAGGCTGTAGCCTTTTTTGAAACACGTAATGTCCTTTGGCCCCACTGTGCGACCACTAACGTAGTAAAAAGAATACTGCTCCTCATTATGATAATTCCGGCATCAAAAATAGACTCAGTACTGACTCAACAGCGGCTTAGTTATAACTAGAGCCCGGAAGTTTGGCAAAATGCCTTTTTATCTGATTGGATATATTGAATAATCAGATAGAAATAAAAATGTTTCCGTGCATTTAGGAAGTGTAGAGACAATTTTTATTTTGCCTTTTTTGCCTATTTTGGCTTTCGTTGTCTATTTTATGATTTAAAGCCTTTTTTGGTAGTTATGCAATTTTTTTCTACGATTTAAACATTTTAAAAAGCACATAATTAATTCCGTTCATCGAAGACAAAAAAGGTTGCTCAAATTAAATATTGCCGTCACAAACATCTATTCGAAAGCTTATTTTCCCAACCCATGGATTGACCCTCTGTAAATAACAGAACCTTCTTTAGTAGAAGGAATGCACAAGCATAATGAATAACAGGAAAGAGAGAGGATGAGAGAAGTACGTCTCCTCTCCTTCCTTACATACCTATTGCAGTCACAATGGTGTAGTTACCTGGTATTCCGGATTTAGAAATGATAAGATAATGCAGAGGAAGTTTTTTCTTAGAAGGTCTATGAGAGTTGATACTTTGAAAAATTATCTTGTTGTTGCTTGTAACTAGGGAAAGCAAGAGTAAGTACACTAATTCTGTGATAAATTGATAATAAAGAAATGAATGAGTATTTAAAATACATATTTTCATTAATAATGAGTGAGATTCCTCTGTGCTTTCCTTCCTAATAAATGCCCATTTTAATTACAGTACTGCCTACTTTCGGTATTTCAAGTGCCTTTTTGCCTGCCTATTTTAACCAAAAATAAATGCCTAACTTCTGGGCCCTAATAATAATGTACTTAGAACGGAATGGAGTCTTGGAGAGTACACTCACCGATGCCAGTGACGACGGTCTCCAACATAACTATATTTGGTGGACCTAAACCTTTAGATTGTTTACACAAAAGAATTTTCTTGTAAAAGAGCTCTTGTAAAGAAGCCAAGAAACACCCATGGACAAATTTAATAACATAGTTCAAGAATACAATATTTCATGTGGATTCTGCCATGTCATCAGAAAAATGGGCGAAGATATGAATGAAGAGTGGATTACTTGAAATTTTTAAAACGCCGCTTTAAATGACTTCTAATAAGCACTAATTGTAGCACATTTCCCCCCTCCTTGTTGGGAGAAACCGACCTTATAAGGTCGGCGTTTCATGAGTCATAAGGTCGGCGTTTCATGAGTCATAAGTCACATTAAAGCCAGCTATTCAAATTTGCATAATTTATATTTATTTATTTAGTAACCGAGCTCCAAAACTGCAAGGGGATTTGATCATATAATTATTATAACAAAAATTAATATAAAAGTAAAAATAATAAGTTCAACTAAACTTCTTTTTAATTGTAATTTTGAATTAATAATCTTATTTATTTATTTAGTTTTATTTTTCTACAGATAATCTATTTTCCTACACATAATGTTCTCAGTTTAATTAATTTATTTAATCATCTTAATACATTCATTAAGTTTAATTTTAACTTTTTAATTGTAATTTTGAATTAATAATCTTATTTATTTATTTAGTTTTATTTTTCTACAGATAATCTATTTTCCTACACATAATGTTCTCAGTTTAATTAATTTATTTAATCATCTTAATACATTCATTAAGTTTAATTTTAACTTTTTAATTGTAATTTTGAATTAATAATCTTATTTATTTATTTAGTTTTATTTTTCTACAGATAATCTTTTTTCCTACACATAATGTTCTCAGTTTAATTAATTTATTTAATCATCTTAATACATTCATTAAGTTTAATTTTAACTTTTTAATAGTAATTTTGAATTAATAATCTTATTTATTTATTTAGTTTTATTTTTCTACAGATAATCTTTTTTCCTAGACATAATGTTCTCAGTTTAATTAATTTATTTAATCATCTTAATACATTCATTAAGTTTAATTTTAACTTTTTAATTGTAATTTTGAATTAATAATCTTATTTATTTATTTAGTTTTATTTTTCTACAGATAATCTTTTTTCCTACACATAATGTTCTCAGTTTAATTAATTTATTTAATCATCTTAATACAGTCATTAAGTTTAATTTTAACTTTTTAATTGTAATTTCTAATTAATAATCTTATTTATGTTTATTTTTTTCTCTACATATAAAACTATTAAATCAATTAAGTAAACTGTAAATTTAATTAATTTTTTTTTTTACGGCGCATCGACATAAATCTTGGCCATTTGCGCCGACGTCCAGGGTGCAGCCAGGAATTTTCTCAGCGAGCCCTGAGATGAGAAAATTTCTGGCGCCGGTGGGGATCGAACCCACCATCTCCCGCTTATGAATCTAGCGCGCAAGCCACTTGAACACGGGAGACCCCTGTAAAATATTGTATACAAAATACATGCGATATGCAAGCATGGGGCATGTAGTAAATAAACGGCCATACCTCAGGGTTACTGAGGTATGGAAAAAAAAAAAAAAAAAAAAAAAAAAAAAACGTGAAAAATATGAAATAAAAACAAAGAAATAACAAAAGTTACCTACAATGTGTCGTAATGCAGACAATGCTTTATTTTCCCTGTCTCTATAGCTCTGCCTCCTGTCTCAGATAAGATAATATCTAGCATATTATGCTCTAAGCAAAACGTTTTAAGTAGAAAATATTATTTTGATAAAGAGCTTTGAGGCTTATAGCCAATTTTTTAAGGTTTTTGAATAATTGTTTTCCTATGTTAAGAAACCTATAAAACGAGTGCATGCAAGTTTATGAACTGCAAAACTTAAGCGGTACGATTTTTTTCGCGCGAGCCACCATTATTTTTTGTACTACATTTCATCCAGCGTACCCTTTATTTTCTCCCTCTGGAGAGAGGAAGGAAGCGCGCTAATATTTCCCAAAGATGCTCACGAACTTTCTGCCCAACCAGACATTTTTACTCCTAACTCCACAAGGTTTTGGTCGATTTTCTCAAGTATTGTACATGAACCCTACAAGACATCTGTTCCAGCAGGTCCATCGTTACGGTCTGTGCTCCATGTAACAACTCTCCCACACCGGAGAGGATGTAGGTGTTACAGCCTAATTCATCCTCCACTAGATCGCAGTACGGGGCTTCGGGCATTTCACATCATTTGTATATCCGACGTTACGTTTTACAAAACATTTTGCTCAACAAGTCATTTTCTTAATATTGTCTTGTACATGTGTCGTGTAAATGTCTTTTCCGTTGCTCAATAATTATTTAGTAACCCGAGCAATATTAGTGGAATTTAATATATTCTTATTAAGCTCTCTCCCCCCTCTCTCTCTCTCTCTCTCTCTCTCTCTCTCTATATATATATATATATATATATATATATATATACAGTGGAACTTGGATAATTCGAACCCCTAGAGACTGATGAAAAAGTTCGAATTCTCCGAAATACGAATTACAAAAGTTTTTGAACATAAAGGGCTATAAAATCGCCTTCATATTTTCACACAATTTTTAATTAAAACAAAAAAAAAAGTAGACCAATTTTTTTAATAAAAATTGATGATTAAGAACATAATTAATAAGCTGCATCACATGATTGTATAATGATGTAAAGTCATCAATGAGTTCGAGTTATTAAAATTATCAACAACAACCAAAAATAAATTTTTAGGCCTTATTCAAAATGGCCGTCAGAATCTCGATTGATCAGCGTAGCAATTTCCATCAACAGAACTTTCGAACTTTTGACCAAATTTTGAAATTTGACTATTTGACATAGCCTAGGAGATTCTCCGTATCAACGACCTACCTGTGTGCCAAGTTTGGTCAAAATCGGTCAAACGGTGTGGATTTGTATAAGGAACAGACAGATAAATAGACTGACAAACAAACAGAATTTTTATATATATATATAGATTTTTAACGACGAAATCAAAATTTCAATGGGGGCTGCAGCCCTCTCAGCCCCCCTCACTTATATACGCCCATGCCTTGAACTCCGAAGCAGACCTTGGTAGAGAGCATTAGAGTCAATTACACTGTAATCGAGGTCATACTTGTTTTCTTGCAATAACAACATCACGATTTGTACAGGATAATGCCCTTCGAATGTACAGGATAATGCCCTTCGAATGTACAGGATAATGCCCTTCGAATGTTATCAAGGTCAAATGAAACTATTTCAATTACCTTTCCGATACTGGAAGCTAGAAACCTGTTTTCTTTTCTGAAACAAGTAAAAGTAATACAGTAGAACTTGGATAATTCGAACCCAAAATTCGAATTACAAAAGTCTTTGAAAATAAAGTGATAAAAAATCGAATTTAATATTTTCACATTTTTTAATTAAAAAAAAAAATATATACATTTTATTTAGGCAATAACAAATATTTCATAAATTGATGATTTCTTACATAAGTAATAAATAATTTATCAAAAAAGTAAAAATAAAAGTCTATTGTTTTGAAAAAAAGTCATTCTCATGGGCAAGAACCTTTTTCTTTATTTTTCAGGTGAGTTGATAAAGTGTTAGGAGGAATTCTTTGGCATTTTTAGATTTTTTCTTTATTCCTTTTTCAACTTCTTTAATCGCAGCTATTTTCTCTGATAACGTTAAAGTTTTATAACTTCTAGGCTTCGACATCCTAAATCTACAACTCCACTGTACACCTGAAATTCAAGGCACAAACAATACAACAGATCTAGGCGCTGACTGACATAACTGAGTAAGACATGCAGATGGGAGGGATGGTTGGAGGGAATTCAAGGATAAAACGGATGTAACTATAACCCTTGCGAGGGAGGAAGCGCGACCAACCCTTGGAAGGGAGGAAGCGCGACCAACCCTTGGAAGGGAGGAAGCGTGACCCACCACTTTGCAGAACTCCTAGAGTCCAAGAACTAGACTATGAGACCGCCGCGCTTCTTGTCCAGGAACCCCTACATCCGTATGTTACTATCCTTCTTACCCGAGGGGAGAATATTTACACAAGATTTAAGATCGACCACTTCCAATTAGAGGTAAAGACTCGTAAAAAATTCGAATTATCTAAAATTTTATTCGAATTAACCACGATTTTTTTACATTGTTTATGCCCTAAATTCTAGGGACCGAGAGAAATATTCGAATTAACCACGATTTCGAATTATCGAAGTTCGAATTATCCATGTTCCACTGTATAACCAATAATTGTTTCTTGATTATGACTGCTTAATTCAATAAGAATTTACTTTCTTGACTGGATTATTTTTATTTTTTTTGGAGGGGGGACCATTGGCCGGGAGTACTAGTAATTGTAGTAAAGTAAGTAAGTGTTATTATGTACAGATACAAATAATAGGTACTTGAGATATTTACAATTTTACTTAAGCTTGGATACAATACTTCAGCTAAGTGACATCACATAATTTAAAGGACCTCATAGGTGAAGGGGTCTAAGTGACAAACTCAACAATGTTTTGGGGGAAATGGATTCCAATTTAAACAGATCTGGTATTAGCAAAAACTGGATTTTTACAGTTCCGATCATACAAGACGAATCCTCAGGTCCTTAGCTGTTTATTATCGATGATACATAATAGGTACATCATCCGGTTAATAGTTAATAGGATTGGAGAATCCGAACATAGAACCCTTCTTAACTTAATACAGTAGAACTTGGAGGGGTCTCCCGTGGTCTAGTGGCTAGCGCGCTGGATTCATAAGCGGGAGATGGTGGGTTCGATCCCCACCGGCGACAGGAATTTTCTCATCTCAGGGCTCGCTGAGAAAATTCCTGGTTGCACCCTGGAGGCCCGGCGCTAATGGCCAAGATTTGTCGATGCGCCGTAAAAAAAAAAAAAAAAAAAAAAAAAAAAAAAAGTAGAACTTGGATAAGTCGAAACCCTAGGGACCGATAAAAAAGTTCGAATTATCCAAAATTCGAAGTACAAAAGTTTTTTAAAATAACTAATAAATAAATAAGTAATAAATAATCTATCAAAAAAGTAAAAATGAAAGTCTATTGTTTTGAAAAATTCATTTTCATGGGCAAGAATGTTTTCTTTATTTTTCAGGTAAGTGTTAAGAGGAATTCCTTGGCAGTTTCAGATTTTTTCTTTCTTTCTTTTTCAGGTATTTTCTCTGACAAAGTTAATGTTTTATAACTTCTAGGCTTCGACATCTTCAATCAACAACACACTGCATTGAACTGCACCAGAAATTCAAGGCACAAACAATACAACAGATCTAGGCGCTGACTGACTTATGAATGAATAAGAAATGAAGATGGGAGGGAATTCTAGAATAAAACGACAGGATGGAACTATAACAACCCCTGGAAGGGTGGAAGCGCGACCCACCACTTTGCAGAACTCCTTGAGTCTAACAACTAGACTATGATACCGCCGCGCTTCTTGTCCAGGAACCCCTACATCCTACTATCCTTCTTACCCGAGGGGAGAATATTTACACAAGATTTAAGATCGAACAATTCCCATTGGAGGTAAAGACTCGTAAAAAATTCGAATTATCCAAAATTTTATTCGAATTAACCACGATTTTTTTACATTGTTTATGCCCTAAATTCTAGGGACCGAGAGAAATATTGGAATTAACCACGATTTCGAATTATCGAAGTTCGAATTATCCATGTTCCACTGTGTTACAAAAGTGACAATACTCAAGAGAACACAAGCTAGGCGACAGCAACTAACAAGAATGTCACTTGGCAATCTTTACCAACAACAAGATTACGGTGTTCACAACCTATTCCTGTATATAACTCTTTTTTTTCCAAAAATTTCACAAAGACCCCTTGACTTCTGACTCCCTCATTTTATATACACTAAAATCAAATAACATATAAAAGAGATTTGAAATTATATATACAAAATAAAACAGTAAAACAAAAATTAATCTTCATTTATTCTTTACAATCAAACTTAAAACTCATCGCCTCTTTATGATAATGATCAAGTTATAAGTAGTCCTGGCCGTTCAAATAGCCTATTGCAATCATGCATGGGCGCAAATCGGAAATAATTTCGGGGGGGCTGAAAAAATTTCGGGGTGAATTTCCGGGGAATGGAATACTAAAAATTTAGAATTTGCAATAGTTTTAGGCAACTAAAACGCTATTACACCTAAAATAAAATATTTTTTATGAACTAAGTGATATTATTTAATTTATTTTTAAGGCTTTTATGACAAATTTTTACCATCAATTCAAAATTTCGGGGGGCTGCAGCCCCCCCCCCAGAACTCCCCCTTATATATGCATTCATGTGGGATAATCCGTTTCCCTGGAAGCTTTTTACCCTTCCTCGGTCAGTATTGTACAAGCAGCTAGGAAATGGATGATATTTTCAGGTTGGTTCATATCGCAAAGATAGCAGAGGACAGTATCATCAGAACTCCAAGGCTTGTTGTTCAGGTTTAGGGTTTCTGTTCTGCCAAGCATGATGGTCCTTATCATTTGAAGGCTGTTTGTATCGTTGACATGAGACAGCAGTTACATTCAAATTTAAGCGTTTCATAAGTTGTATGGAACTGTGCGGTTGTCAGTTTATTCAGTAGCTTCTGTTTTCTTGGGAATCAATGCAGAGGCCGGGAGTAATAAGGAGAGAACCATCACCCGCCAAATTTCGTGGGTTCGATTCCCCATAGGAGAAGATGCCACGGGGAGATGTAGGGTTTTTGTCCTGGATTGCTGTTACATGTAAATAGCATTTAGTTGACGACTTAGGCGACCTTTGGAGGACCTGAGTTCAAAACTCGGGTGCGCGCAAAAGATTTTTTCTATTAGTGTCGTCGTACAAACGTTTGATCCGGGGTACCATCCCAATATTTACGCCCCGCCATTAATTTATTTATAAATGGGTACCTGCCAAGGAGAAAATCAGGCGGCCGGAACATAGTAATGACCGCACTATCTCCCTAGTGTACCATATGGTCAAGAATCAGATACGTCTACAGTATCTTCCTCTCTGATTTCTAGTGGCTGTGACACTTTCCCTCGTCCTTCAGTGTAAGGAAGAAACCCTCTTGGATTTGGACTCCATCCAAAATTGTAGATGAGATTTGTCAAAGTAGAAACAAAACTAAAGCTTCTATGTATAGCCTGTTCAAATAGACGGAATAGTTCAATTCCGCAAAACCGAGCAAGGGAGGTGGAGTTTAATGTATATCAATACTTGGACAAAACTAAGGCTGAAAACAATTTAAACTGGTTAAAAACATCCCAGCGATAAGGTTATAAAAGAGGGAATTTTTCTGACGGAGTATCTCTATAGAAACATAGGCCACGCCCTTTTCCCCTTCGAACTGCAACATCTATGTGAACAGGCTATAGCTTGGCCCCCTAGATCAGCCTAACTCCCACCTACTGGACGCGGAAGGAGTCCCAGTACCTTTCTCTCGTGAAAGGAGTCTTGAATCGAAATGACCAGTTTCCGATACCAGTTTTGAATAGCGGCTCTAGGACCGTATGAACTTTCTAGGAGAATTTAGCCCGCTCGCTTCTTCGAGGTCTTAATTTATTCCCAGTGATCGCAAAATCAGGCGAAGATTTTTTTTTTTTTTTTTTTCAAATCGTCCTAGAATCTATCTACTAAAGACCAACAATACACTTATAAAAATGTATGTACAGGGTGTCCCCAAAATAAATGACCAAACTTCGGGAACCGATGCAGAATGAAAAAATTAAGAAAAAAATTCCTGCGTCGAAGAAAGCTGCAAGTTCAACATAATTTAAAATAGCTACTTTTCTTCGGAGGAAAGTGCTAAAACATAAAAGAAAAACAAAAACTTCCAATTCTTAATAAAAAAATGTTAAATTCTTAAAAAACTGGACACATGCCTCATTATAAAAAAAAAATAATTTCTTCTTCTAATAATCAATTTTTAAAACTGTTCAAACGTTTGGCCCCTTGCAGCACAACGCAAATTGACAGACTGGATGGCATTTGTGCATTGCTCTGCTGTAATCTGTATTTATTTATCTATGAGTATGACTCATATATATATATATATATATATATATATATATATATATATATATATATATACATATTTATCTATGAATTTGCCTTAAACTCGGTGCTTGTGGTACCATATCAAACGATTGGAGGATTTCGTTAACCTGCAATGCCGGTTCATTAGAATTTAGGGTTTACTTGATACCAACGTGTACAAACAACCATGATATTGTGAACAAAGCAAGTGTAATTTGTCTTTCCTTGATTAAATTGTAAGCATCCCTCTCAGCTTTATGTGTTTCGATAACACTGTTCTGCACGAAAATCCTCCTTCAAACCAAAACATGCTTTCATACTGTTTTCAAATGTGCTGAACACGAATTTGAAGTCAGATTCTGTCTATCACGCACAGTTTCTTGAGAAATTCTAGTTTTTTTATCCAAAAATGTGAGTTTTTTGTAAATTTGACGAATTGTTTTTGGCATCAAAACATAGTGAAAAAAATTCAAAAGCCCGATGATTTTGAGTACAATGAAGTATATTTTAATGAAAAAAAATTTGATGGGAATATTACAGGTGGTTGAAGAAATATGGTTCAAAGTGTTTTTTCAGTTTTTGATCGTAGGACCCCAAATTTGACATCTACTCAAGGACCTCACTTTTGAAGCAAAGTTAAATACTACTGAGAAAAAGGCTTGGATTCCTTTTCGAGAGGTATGTGCGAAGTTTTTGGGAAACGAAAAATCTAGAGACTACCAAAAAATAGTCCAAGAACTGCTTACTTCACATAAAACATTGGGATGCAATATGTCCTTAAAAATACATTTCCTGCATCGTCACCTAGACTTTTTCGCCCCAAATTCGGGTGCAGTATCGGACGAACATGGAGAACGATTCCACCAAGACATATCCAGAATGGAAAAAAGATATACTGGCAAATGGAATGAGAAGATGCTCGCGGATTGCTGCTGGACACTGCAGCGGGAGACAGAGGAGGAAGGGTACAAAAGAAAAAAAATACTCTTTGACGATGTGTGTATATTTTTTGAGTTGTGTCATATCTAGTATTATACCTGATAGCATGCAGGATTCAATTAATTATATTTTACCGTTGAAAAAGAAAAAAAAATCTGTTATAATAGAGACAATAATTTTCAAATACAATTTTTCATTTTTTCCAAGTTTCTCCTCTTTTCTCTCAAAATCAGAGGGTGATAGAATTTTTCTGAGTTCAGATTCGGACTCAGCACACCTGAAAACATGAGAAACAGGCAAAATTGTTCAAGGGAGGGGAGAAAAGTTTTTTTTTGCAGAACAGTGTAATTATGTTTCAAAGTGTTGTTTGTTATGATGGCTCAATGTTATCGCATTTGATGAAGATAATAACTGAATGCGTCAACATATTATGAAAACTTTCCTGCGGAACTGATAAACGTAATTGGAATAGAAAATTGAGCTGAAGAACTATTTATTTTTATAGGTGTAGTTTTCCACTCGTTCGAGACAATTCAATGACTTCATTATTAAGAGATAAGCTATCAAAGAGTTCATTGTTCATTGAGCGATGGTTGCAATGAGTTCATTGTTCATTGAGCGATGGTTGCAATGAGTTCATTGTTCATTGAGCGATGGTTGCAATGAGTTCATTGTTCATTGAGCGATGGTTGCAATGAGTTCATTGTTCATTGAGCGATGGTTGCAATGAGTTCATTGAGCGATGGTTGCAATGAGTTCATTGAGCGATGGTTGCAATGAGTTCATTGTTCATTGAGCGATGGTTGCAATGAGTTCATTGAGCGAAGGTTGGAATGAGTTCATTGAGCGATGGTTGCAATGAGTTCATTGCTCATTGAGCGATGGTTGCAATGTGTTTTAGCGCGGTTCCTCCCTCCGTCCATAAGGAAGAAAACTTACTTATGATGTTGATTTTATTGGACGCAATCCAAGTGCCAAAATTCTCCTTTTAGAATCTATAGATTACAAAAATAACGGTAGTTAACTTTTTTCTACATATATGTATATAAATTAGGAAAAAAAAAACAGTAGACAAAGAGCAGACGTACTTAAAATTTTAATTAATAAATTCCTGAAAAAATTAGATTTTAAAATTTCCCTCCGTGTTGGAATTATTTATTAAAACGCTGTTTCCTTTCCCGCCACTAAAGTGAGTAACAAGTCTCGACAAAAACAGACGTACTTAAAATTTTAATTTTTTAATTTCTGCCAAAATTATAATTTACATTTCCCATCACACTTCCCACTAAAATAGTTACTAAAACACCTTTTCCTAACTCACAAAAACAGATTTACTTAAAATTGTTATTAATGAATCCCTGCCAAAAATCGAATGTAAATTTCTCACTAAAATATTTACTAAAACACCTTTTCCTAACGCAAAAAAACAGATTTACTTAAAATTGTTAATAATGAATTCCTGCCAAAATTCGAATTTAAATTTTCCACCATTATTTCGCACTAAAATATTTACTAAAACACCTTTTCCTAACACACAAAAACAGGTTTTCTTAAAATTGTTAATAATGAATTCCTGCCTAAATTCGAATTTAGATTTTCCACCATTATTTCTCACTAAAATATTTACTAAAACACCTTTTCCTAACACACAAAAACAGATTTCGTTAAAATTAGTATCAATGAATTGCTGCCAAATTAGAATTTAAATTTTCCACAACAATTTCCCACTAAAATATTTATTACACCTTTTCTTAACCCACAAAAACAGATTTACTTAGTATTGTTATAATTGGATTGCCTCCAAAAATCGAATATATATTTCTTGCCAATTATAATTCCTGGTCACCAGTTTTGCGAATTCTCTGTCAAATTAATTTCAATGAATTCGCCAGCATTTTTAGCACGATATTATTGTAAGGCTCCGTTTTACCTTGGACTTCGTTAATTGAATATAGATGAGAGAAAAGATTGGCTGTCCATCTCTGGAGATGTAGGAACAACAAATCCGCAAACGTTGCGTCTGGATCGTTGAAATCGTACGTGGCTGATACGTAAGATTTCCCGGAAGGTTTAAGACCTGACGTGCTAAAGCAGGAGTGGGGTAAAAAGGGTATAAAGAGCTGGCTTACCCCCGACGGGTCAGAGTCCACGCCCGTTCCTGTGGTCTTGGCCGAGATGGCGATGAGAGGTAGGTCAGCTACAAAATATTCTCTAATCTCGCCGAACGGGAATAGTTGCTATCTCTAACTACTCTCTCTCATCAACATTTTTCCATATTTTAGCTATGGTTTACGATATTTATGATTGCAACAGTAACGTGAGTATAAATTATAGTTATGAAAGAAATTCCCGCATCTCTAAAATATTTCCCAATTATCTATTCCTTTAAATCCCGTCCTTGCGAATCGGTCCCTTACGTTATTATGTGAAAAAAATCATTTTGAATTTATATTAAACAAGATTTTGTATTTCAGTTGCAGAACTACTGTAACTTCCGAGATGCTAATTACGACTTGTACGACGTAAACCCCTTGGACCTGTATTACATCGGGGATGCTGACATCGTGTCTGTTGTTCCTTACAGGGAGCAGAACGGGAGGAGGATCATCATACTTAAAGTTGGTAAGGATACAATACAAATTATGTAAAAAATGCTACACCCAGGACCTGCATCATCTTCGCTAATTTTCATTTTTATTTTTTTAGTACATACATTTTTTATTGTTAATAGCTGTTACCCAGTGTGCTATGCTACACTTACTTTCTGCCTATGACTCTCCCCGTATCAAGATCTACCTGTGTACCCAGTTACGTCAAGATCGGTCACACGGTGTGAATTTGTTTATATCTGTCTAGTGCTGTCTCCTGAAACAGTCAACAGAGGCCAGCACCACAGAAATTCATATTACAGCCGACAGAGGCCAGCACCTGAGCCTGCGAGTAGATATCTCTTATCAAAGAAAGGCCAGCGCTCCTTAGTTAGACAGTGAATGTTGATATAAAGTTGAAATAAACTCCATTACGTGATTATATGATGATGTAAAGTCATCAATGAGTTCTAGTTTTTCTAATAATCAAGAACATCAACAAATAAATTTGAGACATTATTCAAAATGCCTGTCGATTCAAAATGGCCGTCAGAATCGACGGCAAATATTAAGCACTATCTCCCTTGCCTGAACTCTCATAGCCTTCCCTAGCCCTAAACGAGACATAATCAGTTTTTATTGAGTTTCACGTAGCGTGTGGTTCATTGAAATAGTAATGCCAATGGCGGACCCGTCGGGAATAATTCCCGCAGAATTTTTCACATGCGGGATTTGAACTATTCCATCTCATTGAACGGCTTATAGTTAACGAACTTTACCTTATAAAACAGTCAAAAATTAAGTTACTTCGCCGAGGTAGAAATGATTGGTTGTTGAGACTGTCTCTATTTCGCTGGTTTACTCTCCGGCTTCCTCAGGCTTACTGCAACCAACCTTGGTGGTTCCCTTGCCAATCATCAGAGGATTCATATATATATGAATAATTGCAACCTTAATAGCTACATTCCTTCCTTGAATACGTAAAAGTGAAAGCAAAACATCCAAGGAGATTAACCTATCAGAAGATAATCCCATTTCTCATTATCGCCTTGAAATGAATGACACATCAGAGTACAAAACTACAGGTAGGTGAAGTATTGATGGCTTCCTCATGGATCAGCAATGATTGTGCATCAATTGAAGTCATTGAGTTGAGTAATTCAACGATGGACTTTTGATACATCAGTAACTTGGAGAGCCAATGAAGGTTTTGGAAGATCGCTTTTATTGTTCTTGAAAATCATATTGACCAATACATTTGACATAATAAGAAAATTAGGCAACGAGAAAGCCGACAAGCTAGGAAGACTAAGTTTGCAAGTGACATCTTCAGAAAAAGTGTATTCTATTATTAATTTTTTTTAAAAAGTATTAATTGTCATAGACCTGGCAGCCAGTCACCAGATACGGGCCACGAAGGTAGAACTGGCACGGGGGACTCCACTCGACCTTGGCTAGGTCCGTCTCCCGCCGGCAGTCGGGCTTTTTCTTTGCCTTCGATGCTACCGACGGACCGACCACGAGGCATAAATGACCCAATAGTGGTTAAATTATTTAATTAAAAAAAAAAAGAAATTCTGGCAACTCAGCCCGGAGCCTCTGTAAGGCAGCACCTCCGTGTTTCTCCCGATACGAGGTGACCGACTGTGGTGAACTTGAGTGCTTTACATTCGTTCTCACCCGATCTGACCAGATCTAGTCACAGCTCGTCAGTAATGAACTAATAGTGAAATGAAAATATGTGATTAACTTAAGAAATACCATCAAATAAGTATTGAATCCTTCGATTACGTTGTTGGAGTTGAGAGGCCAATCAATCTTCCGGAAGTATATCAGTCCCTGAAAAAATCTTTTTAACTGTTAAACTATGATAAGATAAGCATTAGTATTCATATTTTAAAATAATTTATATGTATATATTTATATATATAATAATTTATAGTTCGAAGGTTGTAAACATCTATCTATGTAATTTAATAAACAAGGGAGACATAAAACAAAAACGTGACAATACAAAGGTGCTATAAATTTTATTAGCTTTCATTTTACAAAAAAAACATTGAAATCGGTTAAGATGTAGAGGTTGTAGACCTTTCCGATACACAATATGTCGTTTGGTGCCATTTTGCGTCGTCGGTCCGAAATCGGTCTAGAAACAAAAAGCTTTGAACGGCCGATAATTGTCCGATAATCATCGGATAAAGACCAATGTAGGCACGTCCATTGAGATACATGTGTTTGTTTTCCTTCCGACAGTCGGTGGCTATCGGATCGGGATCAATGGATGTGCACCATAACCCGCCAGAGACTCTTGGATTCCTTCTCGCCATCCCAAGGCCGAATCAAACCTGAGTATCAACAGTTTCACAGTTAAAAGAAAGTCTTCCTTCCAAATTATAGTAAACATGGCCCTCTGAGGTTCTTAAGATATTTATACTTTAAGCGCCAAATCAATAGAAACTCTTAAAAACTCTTAACGAAAACTGCTTTCTGCAGCCATAATAGATCTTGGATGATACATGCTACTTTCTCCTGTGCTGTAACACTTCCAATCATCGCGTGTCTATACGTCTCGTGATGTCTATACTTACTTATATATACGGCGACGGAAAAACAAAGATTCTTGTTATTTTTAGCGTTATTTCCTTACTTCCTGTAGCGATCAAATGGTAAATGGTACCATTCGAAAGGTGCCGTCAAGGTATCTCATAATCCGTAAGTCAAAACTAATAAACTGGTCGCTCCAAGTATATCTATAAGTTTGTTTGCGTTTTCGCTCTGCTAACCACGGAAAAGGGCAACAACAGAAACCAGCGAAACAGTTTTTTTAAAGCGAAACTTGTCCTTTTTTATTGCTTTAATTAGAATTGTTAATCAATCATTTTTTTTTTTTATTTTCAATAAAAAGGATAGAAGGAAATTTCATATACTTTACGATGGTTTGATTGGATTTTATTTACCGTAAACGGTTTTCAGTAATCACTACTTATTAATAAACCATGATCGACATAAAACAAAATAAGAAATCTGAATATACTATGTTTCTGTTGGGAATTTAATCATTCTTTATATGACCTTTTTTGTTGCACTCGAGGTCTACTATCATAAAGGTCGATACTTCTATCTACACGATAACGTCCAGAATGTTTTTTTTTTTTTCAACGAAATATGTTTACGCTGGGACCAAATTATTAATTTAACCGCATCGGCCAACATTTTTACTTTTATGTGACGAAATTCGGTAGATAAAATGCGCAACTCGTGAGGAACGGCTAGGAGTGGCGAATTGGTATTGTGGGTCCGAAGTAAACCCCCCTTCTAATAAACCGATTTAGTTTATTTTTACAACAGATATTTACCTGTAGATTACCACTACAAATACCGAGTTTCGTCGAAATATACCAAAAATCACGGCTAGGAGTAGCGAATTGGTATTGTGGGTCCGAAGTAAACCCCCCCTTCTAATGAACCGATTTAGTTTATTTTTACATCTCACTTTTCTCTCTAGATTACCACTACGAATACCAAGTTTCGTTGAAATATAACCAATATTACGGCTGGCATGGTCAAATTAGTGTTTTGGGTTTGGAGTAAACCCCCCCTTCTAATGAACCGATTTAGTTTATTTTTACATCTCACTTTTCTCTCTAGATTACCACTACGAATACCAAGTTTCGTCGAAATATACCAAAAATCACGGCTAGGAGTGGCGAATTGGTATTGTGGGTCCGAAGTAAACCCCCCCTTCTAATAAACCGATTTAGTTTATTTTTACATCTCACTTTTCTCTCTAGATTACCACTACGAATACCAAGTTTCGTCGAAATAAAACAAAAATCACGGCTGGTAGTGGCGAATTGGTATTGTGGGTCCGGAGTAAACCCCCCCTTCTAATAAACCGATTTAGTTTATTTTTACATCTCACTTTTCTCTCTAGATTACCACTACGAATACCAAGTTTCGTCGAAATAAAACAAAAATCACGGCTGGTAGTGGCGAATTGGTATTGTGGGTCCGGAGTAAACCCCCCCTTCTAATGAACCGATTTAGTTTATTTTTACATCTCACTTTTCTCTCTAGATTACCACTACGAATACCAAGTTTCGTCGAAATAAAACAAAAATCACGGCTGGTAGTGGCGAATTGGTATTGTGGGTCCGGAGTAAACCCCCCCTTCTAATGAACCGATTTAGTTTATTTTTACATCTCACTTTTCTCTTTAGATTACCACTACGAATACCAAGTTTCGTTGAAATATAACCAATATTACGGCTGGCATGGTCAAATTAGTGTTTTGGGTTTGGAGTAAACCCCCCGTCCGGTGGACCGATTTTGGTGGTTAACGAACTCGTTCAACCGTTTGCTAATTGAACGCGATATCGATGGCCTAGAATGAAAATTTCGTTTCTCATAAATAAAATTAATTAACTTTCATGCCTAATTAGATGGATATTATGGTTACTGAGAAGCCCGCAAGGTTTGCTTCTTCGTCGATATAGTCCAGGACGAATAAGATAGAGTTTCTTCGACACTCAAGGATTGTCAAATAGAATCTTATCCATCTAATAACGTATAAAAGTTATTAACGTTTTTTTTTTAGATACGAGGTTTTCATTCTAGGCCATCGATATACTACGTTTCGTGAAGAAAAAACAAAAACTCTGGCCGCTATCGTGTTAACAGACACACACAGCCCAGCCCAAACCGCTCGACAGGAAATTTGGAAATTTTGCATGGACACTCCCTATATAACGTAGGCGCTCGCTAAGAAAGGATTTTTTGATATTCGTATTTTTAAGCATTTTTAGGGGGGTTTAAAGTTTGAGTTGGTTAGAGAAGGCAAGCCTAGGCAGCCTGCGTTGCTAGGACGATAAAGAACAGCTGTTACCTTACATTATCTATCTCATAGTTTTATTTCTAATTGAGGTTAATTTCAACTATGATGGCATACCTTGAATTACTAGAAATTAACTGTCCCTCATAGAGTTTTAATTGCGTTTCTTTTCTGCCTGTCCCCGTGAGATAGGCTTGCCATATTTTTGGAGAGTTAAACCGGGTCACATTAATATGGGATGGGCATACCAGGGGGGGGGGGGGGGATAAAAAGAGTACAAATTATAAGCAAAATGGTTGGTGAGTTTTAAGCCTAGCAACTAACGGGAAGGGGGAATCCTAAACTGTTAGTCTACCCAAACCTTAAAAATAAGAACGGAACTTTTTTTGCTGCTTGATTTTCATAAAACAATCTCTCAGCCAAATAGTAGTGTCTGGCAGCTGGCAGCGCTGTGCAGGTAGTTCCAGCGTTTTACAGTTAGATTACTTCTGATTTCTTTGACACTGTGAGCAGTAGTAACAATGTTAATTGTAGAAAAGTAACCGATTTAAAAAAGTTTCTTATAAACATGAATTCATTACTTTTTACATCTTACAGCCTTTTCCGGGACATTGATAAAACCAGTCGGGACACCGAAACAATTGCAAAATACCAGGACAGTCCCGGTCAAACCGTGATGTATGGCATATCCTTAGGTTTTCCAGGCGAGGTAATAATATCCGGAACCCTTGCACAGCCTCCTCGCCTATAACCTAATAACTCGTAAAGATATTGGGTGTTACCATATGACTTCTTGGAAACATAAACTTTTAAATTTTAACGCCCATTGAATAAAATATAGTATGACGGGAACCGTGCTGTAATAAACTGCACAGAATTGTATAGTAACGTAATTTTAATGAAAGATTATTTAACGCAATAAAATAACTACTTATCTGCCGTGACGAAGCACGGGTATTCAGCTAGTATGAGATATTTCCACTTTTCCTTCTCTATCTTACTATGCTATCATCTATGAGCATGTGAGTGAGTTTGTTCGACCGTAGAATAAATTAGAGGCGTAATAATTGGTCTTCAACTGCTGGGTACTTGTGTTTTATATTCATATTTTATATACATATCTTATATTTTATTGACATCTTTCATGTATATAGGATAACCTGGTATGTAACATATGTTATATATTTTAACATAAAGTGTATTACGATTCCCCAAACACCTACCTACCTAGTAATAGTGTAGTCATGAAACGTGATCCTTTTTCTTTAAAATAATCAGAAATTTGGCACTTATACCAATACCAGCAGTGTTTTTAAGTATGGCCGGGTTTGGGAGTAAACATGGATTGATTATTCAATTTCATATTAATATTTTATTTCATATCTAACATGATATGATTTTATTTAAACGAAAAACGATGGTTTCTTATGCCTCCCGCAAAAACAAAAGTGTTTTTTTGTTATAAAGTCTGCAGTTTTCTACTATTTCTCTCCAATAGCAATGTAAACACGTTGATGAGGCAAATTTTTCCGCGCGAAATAGGGTTTGCACCTCTGAGGTGTAGGTAGCGCCACTATGGATGTCCCAAAAAGGGGCGCCACTACTCGAAGGTTAAGCATAGTCTTCAGGAATGTAGCATAATACTTAGTTGTGCAGCTCCTGCGTGATAGACTTCTCATCAAGGTAAGTGTTGGAGAAAGGAGCGGGTGGGGGAGAAGGATTTCTTGAGCACCCATTAAAGTTGAGGGTGGTAGTAAAGGACCAAGGGATAGAGAGAGGGCGGTGTCATAAAGTGTGGTGATAATGGAAGGGAGGCAGGTACTCGTATGAAGGGTTTTTATTGCAGGGGGTATAGAGTTTTAGCAAGATGTTTTAATAAGTGGAAAATTTTGGAGTAGATAGACTTCTTTATCAATTTTGTCATTTACTGAGTAATTTTCAAGGTGAATCCATATTGATTCAGAGAGGAGGCGCTGATCAGTGGAGAGGATGGAGTATTGGTAGAAGTCAAAGTTATGTCCATCAGTGATAAAGCGGTCTTTAAGCCTTTCTTTCTGAAGTCATTCTTGTGTGTGTTGATTCGTTTCCTTATGGGGTTTTATGTTTGTCCAATTTCAATTGAATTTCAAACTAAAACGTCAACAAACAATGAAACTCATTTTCTCATAGAAAATACAGCTTTATTATGACTTGAACCCTGACAATTTATACCTTCCTATTTTTTATTGCTCTCAGAATGAATTTTCTGAACTCGCCCCACTCTTAGCCTTGCTAGTATCACCACTTCCACATCCAGTAGTGCTTCGCTGCATCTAGAAACCTTCCTGAAACAAGAATCTCAGAGATGTCTACTTCTGCTTTCTCTTCCAGCTATTTCTAGTCTCTAATTGCCACCTCCTGCCTTCCGAAACAGTCATTACAAATGCGGACGTTTTACTACGAAATAAGTCTTTAAGCCAGACTTATTAGTTACTTTCCAACTGATAGGTATACTTGTTTTTAAACATAATTAACGTTATGTAATTGTTGTACTGATTTATCATATTTCTGATTCGCAGGAACGGCGTCATTCTAGCTTGTTTGCATAAATGACTAATTACTAATGTTATTTGGAAAGCACAGCTACGCTTAGCTTTAATTTGTTTAAACGTCCTTACGGTGCACAGTAGTGCCAAACGCCCAATTTTGGGGGGGAAAACCTCAAGGTACTTGAATCTTTCTGATTTCGGTATAATTTCTGGAGCTTTTTATTGTGCCGAAATCCAAGGTGCTGAGAGGAGTTTTCTCAGCGAGCCATGAGAGATGCGAGGAAAATTCCTGCCGCCGCGTGTGGGGATTGAACACACCATCTCCCGCATGAGAATCAAAGGCGTTAGCCACTAGACCATGGGGAGACCCCCTTATTCCCTATTCAAATTATTATTTTAGTGAACCTTTAAAACGTCTTGACAAATGTGGCCAACCAACACATCCGCCATCGGGTTTGTTTACGTGACAGTTTTTTTTTTTTGTTTTTTTTCCGAGACATCCCCTCCCCTCCTTTCATAACGCCATGATGATAACAGTCTATGACTTGGATAAAATGTAACAGTAAAAAGTCCGACTCGCAGGAACTGCATCATCTTAGCGCGGTTCCTTTCTTATCCCTAGTCTAATTTGGAAAGATTAAAATATTTATTTATTGATAAGGCTTCGCAAATTTGGCGAATCGCCTTAAGATTAAAATAGAAGCAGTTATTATTTTGGTTCCACTAGTCTTGAAAGGTCTTGATTTATGATCTTACCTGGAAGGGTCGGTCAACACTTGAAAGTGTCCCGCTAGTTACAAGGTCTTGGAATCTAGGAAATCTATATTTCTAACAATAAATTGTTTTGTTATTTTACTTACCTAGTTTTATTGTAAAATACATTATCCAACTATAAGAAATTAAGAAATAACAAGGAATAAAAACAGACAAAAAAAACCGTTCGAATAAACGAAATCTACATTTTTGTAGAGAATTTAGTAATCTTTCAAATAGTTTCTATCCACTTACCACGATTTCCCAACCGTGTTCGAGATATTAATGAAAGTATACGAAGTTCCCAAAACTTTTCATGTCTGTTCATAAAATATTTTATTCTAACCCTTCCTTAACTCCAAACGTAACATAACTTTCAACATATTAGTTTTAATGAAAGTAGAACATGCAGATAATGTTTCAACTGAATCCCGTGATTCTAAGTACCCAAACCAAAAACGGTATTCAAAAAATATTTTTCCAATTTTCTCGAAAACGGTTAAAGCTATCGCCTTGAAAATGGTTTCATTCGTTTTCCTAGCCCAAGAAGCCTATAAAAAGAGTACTTACAAGCTTATGTACTCAAAAACGTAAGCGTTACGATTTTTTCTGCGCGAATTTCGCCCCAACCGCCATCTTCCAGTGAGCGGATTTTGCTGGTTAACGAACTTGACCTTTCAAATTGTACGACGGATTTTTGGACCAAATTTCATCAAAATCGGACCATCAGGGAAGCCAGAAATGAGCGAACAGACAAATATATATATATATATATATATATATATATATATATATATATATATAAATAAATATATACATATATATATATATATATATATATATATATATACAAATTTGAACCACCGTTATTTTCGGTCTCTAGGGGTTCTGAAACGCGAAATTTTCTTATCGGCACGTCCGGATTGTTTCATTGTATCAACCTTATAAGCGGGGTTCCTCCCTATGGGGGAGGGAGGAACCGCGCTAAAACTGATTAAAATTTATAACGATTCTAGAAAGATCGATTCATTGAAAAGGTATGTCCTCGAAGATCGATTCAAAAATCAATATATCGTGTTAAAAAGATCTATCTTTTAAAATATTGATTCAGGTCGCCCATCATGATGTCACATATACGATTAAGAATTTTTTTTTCTCCCCTTGTTTCAATTGTTTATTTTTGTTATATATAATATAATTTTATTTTTTCCTTCCTTCTTTTATCTGTCTATTTATTTGTCTTATTTTTGCCTTTTCTCCCCTCTTGTTTTCCTTCCCCCCTTTTTATTTCTAGAAGTAAATATCACTGAGTGAGACACTGGAATATCAACACAGCATTAAATTACTTCTCTCAGCTAATAAGTACTACTTCACTTACGACTCGTACTTTTTATTTATTTTACTATTCATCACTGACTATACTATTGACTTTCTTCTACTTACCTCAATTATTTCAAGCTGCAGTTTCGTCGCCTGAGTTGCGATAAGCTTAATTAATAAAAAAAAAAAAAAAAAAAAAAAAAAAAAAAAAAATTTGGGTCACTACAAACTATTGAAATTACAGAATAAAACATATAAACAAAATACTATTTCAATTCACTATCATTTATAATGGCAAATCGACATCAAAAATTTTAATTTATTTATTCGGCAATACTTCTGTCGGGTATCGATGTTTGGTGAAGTCGAATAATCGATTGAGATCAGCTGATTGTTAGACGCCATTCTTCTTAGCTTCAATCATTTCACGTGGTCTTGATTTTCTACTTGATGTATTTGCATACTGTGGCTGAAAATATGGATAAGGAAGTAAATTACATGATAAGGAACTTGAAGTTCGAGGAATAATTAATATTTATTATTTATTAATAAAGTTTATTTTTATTTTTTTATTTTTTACGTTTTACCTTACTCCTTGCAAAATAAGAGTACATAATTGTAAGGCATCCGTAATTATAAATATATTAAAATTATCTGTGTCAATGTACCATATTATATACCGTATGAAGGCATTTTAGAATGTTAATGTACAGCGAAGTCCTCCTGAATTAGAGACTTGATTTCTAAACTTAGTGAAAGTAAGTACTCGTTTCAACTTATGCAGTACTCGTATTCAGGAAGTAAGGGATCCAGACTTTCTACTAGTCCAATACTCCCTTAGGCATACATTAGGCAGTCAATGTCAATATTACTGCGTAGATATCAATATTTTTCCATTCACTTTATTATTGTCGGGCTATTTATAGGTTTTCACCCTTTATAATCACCCATATTGGAGCAGGGAACTTTTTTTAGAGCGCTCATAGATGATAAAGAAACGCTTAAAAAGTGAGGCAAAGTAAAACGTTCAGTAGTACAAAATACTCACACGGCATCTTCGAATTCCGCTCGAAAAGCTCCATTCTGAACACCAAACATTTTTTTCTCGGCAACTACTTTCCTCCGAAGGAAAGTGGCTATTGAGGCTGTGCTCATGACGGAATTTTTGAAAAAATGTCCTCAAATATTTTTCGATCCTACCTAGTAGACATCGAAAATGACCCCGTTAACAGAGCGTTCGTTTTTCGCCACGAAACTTGGTAGACAGTATTCCCCTATCGATCGACTGAACGAGTCCGTTAACCAGCAAAATCGGTGAATCTGGTAGGGGGGGGGAGTTTTTTGCATATACCGGCCGTCATATATACGTACAAGCATATGGTTATATATATATATATATATATATATATATATATATATATATATATATATATATATTTATACGTATTCATTTTTTTTATGGCAAAGGTAAAAAAAATAGCACTCCTTTTTCCTATGTACTACTTTATTCTTGACTTGCCCTACATGTTTCGTGGCCTTCATGACACCTTCTCAAGGACCATTAAATCCTCATGGGTGGTCCGCTCGCTACCCATATTAAAAATGAATATAGGTAATTAATTGGGCAGAAATACGTGGAATAATATATATATATATATATATATATATATATATATATATATATATATATATATATATTAGATGGAACGGCGGTGGTACACCTTCTCACTTCTTCCTGGAATATTTCGATGGGTTCATCTCCATCTTCTTCAGCCAGGTCATTGTTGTTTCTTCCTGGAATATTTCGATGGGGTCATCTCCATCTTCGTCAGCCAGGTCATTGTTGTTTCTTCCTGGAATATTTCGATGGGTTCATCTCCATCTTCGTCAGCCAGGTCATTGTTGTTTCTTCCTGGAATATTTCGATGGGTTCATCTCCATCTTCGTCAGCCAGGTCATTGTTGTTTCTTCCTGGAATATTTCGATGGGTTCATCTCCATCTTCGTCAGCCAGGTCATTGTTGTTTCTTCCTGGAATATTTCGATGGGTTCATCTCCATCTTCGTCAGCCAGGTCATTGTTGTTTCTTCCTGGAATATTTCGATGGGTTCATCTCCATCTTCGTCAGCCAGGTCATTGTTGTTTCTTCCTGGAATATTTCAATGGGTTCATCTCCATCTTCGTCAGCCAGGTCATTGTTGTTTCTTCCTCGGTCGATGGAGATGAACCCCACGAAATATTCCAGGAAGAAGTGAGGAGGAGTACCACCGCTGGAGAAAAATGCCGTTCCATCCAAAAATATGATCCCAGCGACGAAAAACAAACATCAAATGTTTGTATATATATATATATATATATATATATATATATATATATATATATATATACTAGCTGATTTGGCAAACGTTGTTTTGCCATTAAATTATTTCTAGTGAGTATTTTGCTAGTCAAATAAAAAATAACTAACTTATTGCAAGTATGTGGGGATGTGGTTTTTGACTGAAAGAGGAATAGAACGCTGTGAACGATGACGGCCTACAAAAATAACAAAACACCTTTATTATTTTAACTAATATATTTAAAATTATATCTCTATGAGTATAATGAAGTTATATATTCGTGCAATGAAGTTATATATTTGGTTCTAAAGCCAACAGATACAAACTGGATGATTTACCCACGCGGGAACACGCAACGTATGATTGTCCTTGTAAAAAAAAACGGCGTGCCCAAATCTAAGCCACAAACAGACACAGTTTGCCCTTGCGACTTAATTATTGTCATTGCGAATACAAATCTAATTGGAAATTGAAGGCAATTGGCACATCTGTTATAATAATAATGGCCGAAAACTTTGTAGAGAAAGCTTATTCTGTGAGAATGACAGGAGAGTGAGAAATGACACCGGTAGACGCCTGGCGGGAGTAACTGTTCGAGTGATATTTGATAAGTTATTGACCGCCAAGAGTTGAAGATTATTTAACTATTAATACCGCTATTAAAAGATGGGGATTTGTCGTAGAAGGGTAAAAATGTAGGGATGTATGAATTTTTTAATGCGAAATCATATAGGTTATATATATATCGTCGATACTAATGCAAAGTCTCGAATGTGAAAATCACCAGTTTCCAGAGTGAAAATACTTTTATTCATTACTTTGCTTTTGGACAGTCAAATAGTTGGCAGATTCGACCTTTTGACAGTGGTTACATCCTCCTTTCACTGAGTGAACTTAGATTCGAGAGTTAGCCGTCCATCAGTCCAACTGCAATCAGTAAAGATTGAAAAAATGCGTTTTATGTATGTTTATCCTTATACAAATCCACACCCTTAGTCCGATTTTGACCAAACTTGGCACACAGGTAGGTCTTGATTCGGGGAGAGTCATAGGCTAGGTTAAGATCGCTTATGACTCAAAGTTTAGAGGTCACGGGTTCAAAACTATGAACGGAGTTCCTAATATATATTTGATTTTATAGATACAGAAAGTAGGCGTAGCATGGCACGCCGGGTAACAGTTAGGTTTAAATAAATTATTCAGGAATGCAGAATCCACATCCCAAATTCTGAGGACGCTCCTGCGTAACAGAGTTTGGAGGTAACTCACATCTACAGACAGATAATAAATTTAAGCGCGCCAGGGAAATCATTATTTATCTTTTTCCCGCAATAGTTTAACAGTCCATAAGAAGACTATTTGATAAATGGGTAACAACTTTCTCCACCGAGTAAATCCTAGAGCGGTTGCAAACTCCAAAGCCTTTTTACTGATAGTGAATGAAATTCAGTTCAGTTTCACTTCCTTGTCAACTATTAAGTAACGAAATTAACTGCACCTGTAATCTTTCGCAATACTGCACACTTAGGAGGTGAGTCGGCTGTTCATACTCCTGACAACACGATAGGTTTAGGCCTTGAGAGATCTATCTGTCAACATGTCCTAGGAAGCATGGATGTGTAAGGTTATAGACAACTAGCTCCTACCCAGTGTGCCATGCTACACCTACTTTCTGCCTATGACTCTCCCCGTATCATGATCTACCTGTGTACCCAAATGCGTCAAAATCGGTCTAACGGTGTGAATTTGTTTATATCTGTCTAGATGTAGTTCGTGAAACAGCTCACACCACAGCAGTTCGGAAAAAACCCGACAGAGGCCAGCACCTGAGCCTGCGAGTAGATAGCTCTTATTAAAGAAAGGCCAGCGCTCCTTAGTTAGACAGTGACTGTTGATATAAAATTGAAATAAACTGCATTACATGATTATATAATGATGTAAAGTCATCAATGAGTTCGAGTTATTTGAATTATCAAGAACATCAACAAATAAATTTGAGGCATCATTCAAAATGGCTGTCGATTCAAAATGGCCGTCAGAATCTGAATGGTTCAGCGTAGCCAATTTTTCTTCAACAAAACTTTTGGTCAAATTTTGAAATTTGACTATTTTGATCAAACCGAGGAGATTTCCCGTATCAAGACCGACCTGTATGCCAAGTTTGGTCAAACGGTGTAGATTTGTATAAGTAACAAACAGATAAACGGACAAACAAGTGATTTTTATTTATATAGATATGGAGTGCTTGTTTACTCGAGATGGCGATTTGAATCGATCTTTTTAACACGACATATCGATCTTTTGAATCGATCTCCATCTTGTATATATTTGCCTGTGCGCTCTCTAGGTGCCAGACAAATGGTCCGATTTTGATGAAATTTGGTACAAAAATCTTTCGTCTAATTTGAATGGTCAAGTTCGTTAACCAGCAGAATCCGCCCACCGGAAGATGCTTTTTGGTGCGAAATTCGCTTGAAAAAAATCGTAACGCTTAGGTTTTTGATTAAAAAATGAATCCCCTACTAGAATGAAATATTAAAGAAAAGCAAAATTTTAGGCGCCAAACTGCACAGGAAACTGACAGTACCCAAAACTGAAATAACTCACTTTCCTTCTCAAGTTTAGCTCAAGGAAAACACTATTGCAAATATTTTTCCCATTTACTTACCTTGTTTTACTAAAATATTAAATGCATTTGAAACAATTTAAAAAAACGACCAATTAAAAATGAAGCAAATTTTCTCCGAATGAGATAACTTTATCAAAAATTGTAAATAGGATGCAAAGCAGGTCAAATACCTCCACTTTTTTTATTCCTTTTATTCAACAGAACGTTTTCGAGGTCACAACCCCATCCTCCTGTTAACACCCATTAACAATGGCAAAATTGCAATAAAATAATTTAAATCACATGGGTAAGTCAGTTTTCACAATGCGTCAACAATTAAAATAACATACTCTACAATTCTAAAATTCAAACAGTCTGATTTAAAACAATCGCTGCCAGGAGGCGACCATTAAAAACATTTAAATTTTTTTATCATTTTATGAACGTTCTGTTGAATAAAATGAATAAAAATGTGGAGGTGTTTGACCTGATTTGCATTCTATTTACTATGATCAACCTTCACCAGCCAATAAACCACAATTGTATCAAAAATAGATTAAGGGCGGTTTTTTTTTTTTTTGGAACTTTATGAAACTTTCAAATAGTTGACTTACACTTAAAACGATTCCCGAAAATGTTCCGCGATATTTAGAATAATGTACTAAAAGCTCAAGAATTGTTTTCAATTTTCTCCAATACGGTTATAAAGGTGGCCGTAAAAACATTTATGCGTTAAAGCGTTTTTATGTGAGAAAACCAGTAAGTTTTTTATTTGATAGTATTTCTTGTTTGCAGGTGATATTTGATTTCGCGAAAGATGCGGAGCATCATCAAAAATAAATAATTAATATTTGATTTAAAAAATTCAATAAACGCCATATTTATAATAATAATTTTTTTCATTTTAGGAAAATGGGACCCATCCACGACTCCAGTAGAAGACCTGTTCAAGGCGACCATTGCCATCCTGGAAGTTGGGATTCTGGAACCCAGAGCCCAGATCCTTGGAGGTGTAGCAATTCTCGATATGGAAGGACTCACCATGAATCATGCTTGGCAGATAACTCCCAGCGTTGTTTCTAAGGTCATCGAAATCATGGTGGTAAGCATAGCTTATGTTACATGAAGCAACAAGGCAGTACGTAGAAAATAATGATACAACGCCCCCAATGTTGGACGTCCTGAAAAATATATATATGTGTTTGTCCATTAACACGATACACGCCAAAGTTTTTGTTTCTTCGCCACAAACTTAATAAATAGTACCCCCCTAGCAAACAATTAAACAAGTTCGTTAACCAGCAAAATCGGTCAATCTGGAAGGAGGGGGTTTACTCCGGACCCAAATTACCTATTTTCACATATCGGTCGTAATTTATGTTGTATTGTAACGAAATTTGGTATACGTAGTGGGCATCTAAAAAAATAAAAAAGTGTTGCAAAAATTAACTAAATAGGTTCATTAGAATTTGGGGTTTACTCTGTATTATGTTCAAATTGAATCGCCGTCGCACGAGCATTAGTTGTAACTTTTACCACTAGGAGCGCCATGGACGCTCTATCCGGCTTATCTTCTACATTGAGTCAGCTGTTCATTGCAAATTTAGGTTATTTTAAGAAAATTATTCAGGAATACAGTGAACACTACCCATATTCTAAAGAAAGTGCTTAGCTATGCTGCTTCTGCGCGACGGATTTTTTTTTTACTTATAAATGACTAGTTATTGCAATTAATAATTACCAGACTCTTTACTCAAATATAGAAATACTCGTTATAGCCGGAATGTCAAGATATTTTTTAATTAGAGTAGTAAGACTGGGTATTTTTAGGTTATACGACTATATTTCTTCTGGACATTAATTTAAAACAGACTATGAAATATAGACTTTCGTTCAGCTGATAACTGTATACCAACCACCATATTGGCTTTATATTTATAACTCATAACGGAGGCCCAGTGGTCGTGAATGTTAAGGCGTGAACACTTAACATTCCATGCCAATGATTCGTGGGTCCGATTCCCACTAGGGATGGTGCTTTTCTTTGGTAAAAAGGAAAGACATCAGCCCTACCCTGGCTAGAAAAGGGTAGTAACCTATAGATAAAGAAAAACAAGCCCCGTAATAGGCCACGAAGGCCCTGATGTGCTGATCAGAGGTATCTGATTCATGACCATACGGCACACTAGGGAGTTAGTGTGGTCAGTACTAGGCTCCGACCGCCTAATTTCCCCCCTGCTGCTTCGACTGCTAGGGTCATTAGCACCAAGGTTCTCATTAATAAATTAATTAAAGGCTGTGTTTGCCTAGGGACGGTCAGGGAGGCCGAATTTAATCCTAGGACGAAGACAGTAGAAGAAAAAATCTTTAGTGGTTGCTCGGGATTTGAAATCAGGCCCTCCAACTTATTAGTCCAGTGCTCTACCACTGAGCTAACCTCGCTCCGCAGAGACCTATAGATAACTCGTCCTGAAATTCTGAGTTAATTATAATGGAAGTAAAAATTTAAATAAATAAACTATAGGAAATATCCCTGAAGAGCCACCTGAACATTCACTTTATAGTGATTTGGTTTTTTTGACCTTCTGCCTATAAATATAAATTCTACAGAAGTGTTTAGATTAGAGTGAGTCATTCTGATTGAACATGAACTATGAACGTCCTTCTAGAGAAGAAAGAACCGATCCTTGAGGTTAATGTGAAGGCATGGAGTTACAGCCAACTATTGACAGGCAATAATGCAACGTCGTTCTTGGAGGAACGGTTCATGGCCGTGAACGACTCACCAAGGCCTTCACGGAACCATTATCCATGAATAATCAACACTGTTTATCTACTAAGGACAACAATAAACAGAAGTCCCAATAGCAAGAACTCCAACATTTTAGCGCGTTATATTGTAATACATATTTTTTGCGAGATTTGATAGGAGATAGAATAGAAATGATAAGGGTCCGCCTACATTGGTCCCGATCGGATCCGATCCGATAGCCACCGACTGTCGGAAGGAAAACAAACACAAGCATCTCGACCGAGGTGCCTACATTGGTCCCGACCCGATCAGATCATTACCGCTTCCCGGCCGTTAAAACTTCTTTGTTTCTAGACCAATATCGGACGACCAACGCACAGAAAGGCCAAACGACATATTGTGTTTCGAAAAAGTCTACAGCCTATAAATCTTAACCGGTTTCAATGCATTTTTTTTTTTTTTTTTTTAAAGAAAGCTAATAAAATTTATAAGAACTTAGAAAATTGATGTCAGATTTCATTTTAGCACATTAAAAAAAAACATATATTCAAATTTTGGGAAGATTCCAAAAATAAAATAAAAATATTTTAAATTTCACTAAGGCTGGACCTTTAAAATTTTGTTAAAGATTTAAAAATCCGGTCATATTTCAAAGAACATTTAACCAATTCAAACCGAATTTGGAGGGTCCATAAAGGTTCTAAAGCTACACATTTTCGTCCGATTGGGGTATTTCTACGTGTTCTGGACTCGAAGTTATATGCAAAAACGTTTATATTTGACTTTTATGTTCAGAAACATTTGTTACTAGTTAGTAGTTCGAAAAAGGTACCATTATATTGTTTTCAAAAAGCTCGAGGGCGTAAAAGTCGGGTTATTTCAATGTGAGATATTGAATTTCCAAACGTAACCTACATTTTTCGCTCACAAATTTTTAGAACTCCAAGTAACTTTAAAACATTTTTTTTATTAGCTGAATGCTTGAGAAGTGCGTTTTTTTCGCTTTAACAGGGCCTTTTTCTAGTTAAGTACTACACATACAAAAATTCTCGTTTGAACCGGTGAGGGAAACGTCGTGCACTCCCCTTGTAAGCGTAACTTCCCTATTTAGTTATTACCGAGCCTAGCAGGGCATTCCCCCCTGGGTTCAGGAAGACCGCTCCATTAATAAGGTAGAGTGATCCTTATCAAATCACGTAGCGAGACGTGGTGGATAAGAGTCGCAACACTTTGATGTTTCTCAGCACTGGGTAGTAAGTCATAGGAGAAACTAGGAATGTTAAATGCACTCAAATCATTAAGAAATATAAAAGATCTGTTGCACCCATGTCCATGGTGCAGTTGAGAATTTTCTCAGCGTGCCATGAAATGAGAAAACCCACAGTCTCCCGCATCAGAATCTAAGGTGTTAGCCACTAGACTTTGGGGATACCCCATTTCCATATTATTTTCAAATCATGTGTCAATTGAAAAGGTATTAAAAGCATTTAATATTGCACTGTTTGACAAGGCAACATATTTGTGCTATCTGCAACACACACTAGACTATTCAACACATACAAACTGAGTGCGAAGAACGAGGCAGATTGAAAACAAAACAATTTTATTGGACCAATACAAAACGTATTATACACAAAACAATATTTGTAAGATAAAAATTTAAAGGGTTAAAATGTCTTGATAAAGTCTGTGTTTGATTCGCGAGGTTTTTCTTTGTCCAAGTTGATAAAACATGGAACTGCTGGAGGCTGGAAGAGTCTGGTGATATTTTCGCACTAGCTTTTCTATGTGAGTGAAAAATGGATCAACCTCCAATTCTCTAACGAGGCAGATTAAATCTACCAAACTACCTGAACGAACTCTTAACAGATGGCAGTCAACAAAAACTAAAAAAAAAAAAAACATTTGCTATATATATATATATATATATATATATATATATATATATATATAGTCCCGTAACAGGCCTGGACGGCCCTGAGGGGCAGATGCTATCTGATTCATGACCATACGGCACACTGGGGAGATAGTGTGGTCACTACTATGCTCGAACCGCCTCATTTTCTCCTTGCTGCTTCGACTGCTAGGGTCATTAGCACCAAGGTACCCATTAATAAATTAATTAAAGGCTGGGTTGGCCTAGAGACTGTCAGGGAGGCCGAATTCAACCCATGAACGAAGACAATAGAAGAAAAAAATCTTTAGTGCTTGTTCGGGATTTGAACTCGGGTGTTCCAGTAATTTAGTCCAGTACTCTACCACTGAGCTAACTCTCATTTTAATATTTTTGACACATTAACATTAGTAGAATCATTAACACTAGGTTATCAAAATTTAAAAAAAAATATTCAAACAGTCTATAACTACTCATGTCTTCAATTATTGACTCTGTCTGTCTTTACCTTCTTCACCGACGTTTCACCAGACATACTGCTAGCTTCCTCAGGGTCAAATATGAGAGTCTCGTTGCAAGGTTGTTAAACCAGGGGCGTATATAGGAAATAATTTCGGAAGGGGCTGGAACCACTGGGTGATTTGGCAGGTATGGAATATGATTGTTACATTCTGTAATAGAATAAATAAACAATTAATAGTGTTTAATTTTCTTTTCCAGACCAGCTTGGCGTATAAAATAGCAGCAATCCATATTGTGAACGAATCATGGATGTTTGAAAAAATCTTCTCCATGTTTAAGCCATTCCTCACCGACAGATACAGAGAAATGGTAAGTGTATGGCTCTAAATATTACATTGTTTTCCTTCATTTATTCTAAAAAGTAAAAATAAGTAATATAAGTAGTAAACAAATTTAACAATTCAATTTGTAGTTTGGAAGGTAACAAATTTAACAAATTATTTTAAAAAAATAGTCCTCAAAGTGATTAAGTATTTCTACACTTGAAAATCTCCTTTGTTCTGTACTAACCACAAAAAGAAATTTTTAAATAAAGCATATAAATGACTCAAGATGTTTGCTCCAAGAACCCTCCTTGGGAAATGGGTAGGTTCTGAACAAGCTAGGGTTGAAAATGATTTTTTTAATTGAATCCAATCAGTGTTGGGCAAAAATCATTCAAAATAATGAATAAATCTGTTTTTTCATTCTGAATAATGAATAATTTTTCATTCATTATTCAGTCAATTCAATGAACAACATAACTTTTTATTTTTATTCATTATTGAATAACAATGATTTATTGAATGGAAAGTTTTATAGAATAAGAATGATTTATTGAATAGAAAGTTTTATAGAATAAGAATGATTTATTGAATGGAAAGTTTTATAGAATAAGAATGATTTATTGAATGGAAAGTTTTATAGAATAAGAATGATTTATTGAATGGAAAGTTTTATAGAATAAGAATGATTTATTGAATGGAAAGTTTTATAGAATAAGAATGATTTATTGAATGGAAAGTTTTATAGAATAACAATGATTTATTGAATGAAAGTTATTTATTCAAACAAAAAATTGTTTTGAATGCACTTGATTTATTTGACTGAAATTTTTCGTTAAATACAAGTGATTTATTTTTACAATTAGCACTTTCCTCCGAAGTAAAGTAGCTATTGAGGTTGCACTCATGACGAAATTTTTGAAAAATTTCTTCGAATCTTTATCGATCCTACTTAGTAGACACCGAAAATGACCCCAGTTAATACCGGCCAGAGTTTTTGTTTCTTCCCCACGAAACTTGGTATGTAGTATTCCCCAATCAAACGATTGAACGAGTTCGTTAACCAACAAAATCAGTCCATCCGGAGAGGGGGTTTCTCCGGAGCCAAAGTAGTTATTTGCCAATACCAGTCGTAATTTTTGTTATATTTCAACGAAACTCGTTGAAATTCGTTCTGGCCAACTAAAGAGAAAAATGTGTTGTAAAAATAAACTAAATCAGTTCATTAGGAGGGGGGGGGGTTACTCCGGACCCACATTACTAATTTGCTCATACCGGTCGTAATTTCTGCTGTATAGTAACGAAACACGGTATACGTCCTGGGTATCTAATAAGGAAAAAGTGTTGTAAAAATGAACTAAATCGGTCTATCGGAAGGGGGGGATTTACTCAGTACTATGTTTGAATTGAATTAAAACAGGTGTTATTTATGTTTTCATTTTATTTATTTATATAGGTTATTTTAAGCAAGTTATTCAGGAATGCACTCGACACTACCCAATTCTGAGGAAAGCGCTTAGTTATGCAGCTCCTGCGTGACAGACTTTCTTTTCTAATAAAAATGACTAAGTTCATTAAACGTTTTCTTACTTTTAATGAAAATTATTTATTTAAGTGATATTGTTAATTGAACTTAAAGAATCTTAAAGAACTTAAAGAAGACACATTCACATGTATCTTTTTACTGGAAATGTATTTTTACATTGTTGTAAATTCTGAATAAATAAATAAATAAAAAGAATCTGAGAATGAACCACATTATTTTAAATGTATAAACATAATGAATGAAAAATAATTAATTATTCATTAAATAAAAAAAAATCATTCAATGAATAAATTAATAAATTCTTATTCAATAAACATTTATTGAATAATGAGCCAACCCTGTTATTCATAGAATAAAAAATAAATCAGTGGTTGAATAACTTAATCAATGAATAAATTCTTATTCAATAAACATTTATTGAATAATGAGCCAACCCTGTTATTCATAGAATAAAAAATAAATCAGTGGTTGAATAACTTAATCACTGAATAAATTCTTATTCAATAAACATTTATTGAATAATGAGCCAACCCTGTTATTCATAGAATAAAAAATAAATCAGAGGATCAATAACTTAATCAATGAATAAATTCTTATTCAATAAACATTTATTGAATAATGAGCCAACCCAGTTATTCATAGAATAAAAAATAAATCAGGGGATCAATAACTTAATCAATAAATAAATTCTTATTCAATAAACATTTATTGAATAATAAGTCAACCCAGTTATTCATAGAATAAAAAATAAATCAGTGGTTGAATAACTTAATCAATGAATAAATTCTTATTCAATGAAAATTTATTTGAATGATTATTGAATAAAAAATGTATTGAATAATGCGCTACTCTGCATACAATCCCGTCCCTCAAACCTTTACCCTCCTGTTCGTAGAACCTCTTCCTCTGCCAACATCTCGCAAAGCCATGTCCTTCTGGATCTCTCACCTCCAATGTATCTAATATAGCTGATTATCTTCATAAAATTAATTAATTACTGTGTATATCATAATTGGATCTACCAAAAATTAAAACATTAGAGTTCTTATCTAACTTATGTATGCAAATCTTATGTATCAGGTCATCCCATAAGTAATGTCAGTTTATTGCGGTGGACAGTGATTGTGTCGATATAAGTTTTTCTGCCAGCCCTTCGACTTTTACAACAGGATTTTCTTCTACAGTGGCCTGCAGTAGTTCGTCGTCAAGCTCTGTTGGCCCATCTGTACGAGCCTCGTCTTCAAGCTTGCAGTTTCCGGCTCGAAATCATTCAAACCACTGCTGTACTTGTCACTCACTAATGACATTTTTGACACTTTTTATATTTCTAAAAGTTTTTGATAAGTTGAATCAGCATTTTCTCCTTTATCGAATTCCCAAAGCATTACATGGTTTATGTGGTGTCTTGGGAGACCCATTTCAAATGAAATTTCAGCACAGAATAAATATGTTTCACCCGCCAAAACGTGATAAGTAGAAGTGTATTTAATGCTATGGCAGAATATTAAAAACCGACATTACTAATTGGATGACCTGTTAGTGTTTTATAGCACTGGCTTAAACAGAAACTGAGAAAGGAAACTGTTCACAGGTATTTTTCCATGGGCATGATAGAAAGTCTCTTCATCAGCACATAGAACCAAAGTATCTTCCAGAAGTATACGGTGGAGTTCGACCGGAATACGGCTACGCAGATTGGTTCAGATCGCTGACAAGAGATCAGAATGTTGTAAAAGGTAATTTAATATAAATCAGATTGTACTCAATCAATTTTAAAGATTTGTTTTTTTTTTTTTTGCGTGAAGTAACTGGCAGGAGTTGTTCCCCAAAATTGTTTAAAACATTAAGTTATATTAGGTGCCAATGACCAAAGCAGTCAAGGCACCCAAATAATAAAATAAAAAAAAAAATTAAGTTATAATTACGACATTTTGAACCTGTTTAGGTTCATCTTCAGCAGTCTATAATATAAAATTGAAACCAAGAATAAAAAGAAAACTTCTCCTATATCAATATGCCAATACTATTGCAATATATAAGGTATATAATAATAATAATACAATATAAGTCAATATAAATAATAATATACCTTAAATTAAGTCACTTTAAGGTATGAAAGTTTTGAAATTTGAGAGTTAAACGTTATAATCTAGGTAAAATATCTGAAAGGGTCTTAGAAATATAGTGGTGACATTAAAGGCCGTTTAGTAATTAATTTGCGGAGTGTACAAGTCACATTCACACTGAGGGTAAGCGTGAGAGTGTGCAAAAATAATCTGTAAATTAATCTTATATTATAACTAAAATTTAAAGTTTCAATCTCTTGATAATTGAGTTATAATTTTTGCCAATATTGCCCTCCCTCACCTTCAAATGAATTTTTATTTTTTGTTTTTGATCAAATCAACCACATGGGTCATTGACAATGTTGGGCAAAACTAAAAACTAAAACTACATTCTCTTTTTAGAATAAATTAAATCTAAACTAAAAATTGCAACCTAAAAAAACTGAAACTAAAATTAAAATAACTAATGGATATTAACTGAACCAAAACTAAATCATTTGGAATTGATTAAAGCTGAATTCAAGCTATACTTTAGTTTAGTTTTACAACACTAACGTGAATTAATGTAAATCATATGCTATTTTGATAACTAAGCAAATTATTAACACATTCATTGCGGGTCTAAAATTCACGTTTTTCCCGTAAACGGGAGAAATTTGTATGATCAAATTTTGACATAACCATGTTATATTTGTTTTATTAACACAAAAATTGCGAAAATTATAAACACTGAATAAAAATGCACATACCTTGAAATATTTTAAAAAGTGGTTGGAGACTAAAAATTTAAATCTGAAAACACAAACGATTTATACCCTCTGAAAGAAGAACGATATCTGAGGTCTTCCCGCCGGTCGGTTGGGCAGGTAAAGGAGAAATCCCCTCTACGAGACACTTTTAAGTGAATGGAAAAGTACTTGGCTTACCCGATAGATCTATCGGGTCCGTAGGAGCGAGTGGGGAGGCACCCGATAGATCTATCTGGTCCGCAACGAATGTGTTAAATCTAGTAGAACTTGTTTTCATTTTGTTTTAAATGGGCTAAATTGAGGTCTGATGGCCGTAAACGTTAAGGCGTGAGCACTTAACACTCCGAGCCAAGGGTCATGGGTTCGATTCCCACTAGGTGTGGTGGCTTTTCTTTAGAAAAAAGAAAAGGCATAAGCCCTATCCTGACTAGAAAAGGGTGGTAACTTATAGATAACCCGTCCTAAAATGCATAGTTAATAATAAATGGATGTTTAATTTAATTTAAATTTTAACATCCATTAATTTAAATGGATGTTAAAATTTCAATAAATAATAAATAGGCTGAAGTTGTAGTTGTAAGTCGTCCCCTCACTTTACCCCCATTATAGTTCACAAATAAACATTCTTTATTTAAAAAAAAAAAAAATACATACATACTTATTTTGTTATCCTTGTTCTGAATCAATGTATGCAATAAAGTAATTAGTGAATTAAAACTAAAATCATAAATTAAGGTCACTTTAAATTAAACTAATTACCATACTAAAAACAGATAATAAAACTAAAAACAACTATTTATTAAGAAAATACTCCAACACATGATTAATAATTTTACAAATCTAAAACTAAACTAAAGCTAAAACTAATAATATAACATGAGTTTATTTTTAGTTAGAATGAATTGGACGCCTTTAAATAGAAAGGAACCAAGCGCCATTTTTAATTAAATTGATTTTTTGGTGCTATCTTGTAGAAAATTAGAGAGTTTATATAGTAATAAAAAACTGGTTAAAATAAAATGTTGTCATTAAAGCAAGAAAAAATACCAAAAAAAAAGTGAAATGGTGTATCCAGTATGCTCTAATAAACAGAAAGGAATCAAGCCCCATTTTTATCAATAACTATAAAAATAAAACCCTACTTTCATAAAAACAGTTTTTTTTAATGAGAGAAAATGAATGAAATATTCAGATAATAAAGGAATTTTAGACCCACAAAAACCCAATTCTCTAAAGAACGAACAGATGACACTTGGTTCCTTTCCGTTTAAAGGTGTGCAATTAATGTTAGTTTAAACTAATGTTAGTTCTGTCCAACACTGAAAATACGTACATAAAAAAAAAAAAAAAAAAAAAAAAATGAAAACAGTTACATAGAAGGTCGGGTGGATGACAAGTTAAATGATGACTGTTTTAACTTAGCGTTAATATGAACCTGATAATTTTAAGTCATTAGAGAGTTAATAATAATCCTGAATCGTTACCCTAAAGCCCTGAATCTTTAAATTTCAGGAATTTTATAATAAATGTGATTGTCATAGCGGCCATCATTTAACTGGCCAAGCTGGAAATGCACAAATAATTGAGAGGGTATTATTGGGTTCTTGACAAGGTATTAAGAGCCTAAAAGTTGGCCCAATACTATGATATCATAACTTACAGAGGAATCAGTTTTTGGGAGGGGTCTGGAACGTGACCTTTTTTTTCAACGTTAGTTTTTTTGTGGGTTGACATTTCCTTCTGTCCTCCACATATTGGAACTTTTCTCAAATATAAACTGCTGAGTAAAAGCATCGAACCTTATATGCTAAATACATATATTTTATATATATATATATATATATATATATATATATATATATATATGGTGTACGTCAGTACAGTCTGAATATGGGTGGCAAGCAGACCATACTTGGGGATTTAATTGCCCCAGAGGAGGTGGCATGAAGGCCACAAAACAAGTAGGGCAAGCAGATAATAAAGTAATACATAAGAAAAAGGAGTACTATTTTATGATGCCATATATATACAAAAAAAAAGTAATATACATAAGTAATTGGGCAGAAATACGTGGAATAGAAAAGGAAACATTTTTTATTAATAATTTTAATTTTGTCCTTCAAAATAATATTTTTAATTTTGAAAACTACATATTGATCTGAAGGCCTTTCCCAGTCCAGTCTAGTTTGAGATTCTACATATTAATTATTTAAGTCTGTATTATCTTTAATAAAAACTATTAAGTATTTTATTAATACTTAAAATATGTTGATGATCTTTCATTTTTATTTTCAGAGATGAGGGCCGTGGGATATCGAGTTGAAGAAAATGGCAAGGACAAGAATTAACTAATCAAGATACAAAAAAAAAAAAAAAATTAATTGTGATATAGATTTAAAAGTGCCTTAAATATATTTTGACCTGTATATACATTTGAATTTACTTACAATGAACTAGATAAATGTAGATAAAAATGATTTGTGAAAGTATTTCATGTAAATTTTATTACTATTGTAAATTTATAAGATTAATATTACTTTTTAAGATATTTCAATTAAAAACTTAAAAATAGATTTGATTTGATTTATTCCTTTTTATGCTTTTTGTCTGATATATATCTGTCAATTGAAAGGCCTCACGGTAAAATCAATATTAATGCGAAAAAATTCTAAACAATGTTTATAGTTGTTCTTTGTTTTTATAAGTATTTAATATGAATTAAATAGGTGATTCAATGATATTATTTATTTATTTATTTCACTTATTATGAGTTTCGCGACGGAGGCGATTGACTCATAAGGACAGCAGAATCAAAGTCCGTTAAAGTAGTAGTCAGGTCGTAATATTAAAAAGGATTACACTTAAATAAAACAAAAGAAAAAAAATTGTTTGAGAAAAACACAAAACATAAAGCAACAACAATGGTGATTTACAATAAAGAGAGAGAAAAAAGAAATTACATTAAAAAAAGAAATGATATTAAAAAAAAAAATTACAATATTATACTAAAAATTAATTAAAATATTAAAACAAAAATGAATTACTTATACAATATTTACATAATGTAAAATACAATATTTAATTAACGTAATTGAAATATGTAAGTACAATAAAATTAATAATACAAAAAATATGTAAAAAAAATTAATCTTCATTTCGTCACTGTCATATTCTGAAGAACTGCTATCTTCTACGAGTTGTTCCTCATCTGGACCTTTCAATATATTTAGGACTTCAAATTCCAGTGGTTTCTTGTGGCTTTGGCATTGAGTTGGACTATGATGACTAAGTAGATATTCATAAAGCATACGCCATAATGTGGAAACATAAAGTGATCATACAGCTTGTAAATTGGGGCCTCAAGAGAAGATTAGTTCAAATAATAAAACAGTTTCTAGAAAATCAAAAATTTCAAGTTCTAGTGTCCAGAAAATACTCAGACACTTATTCTCTAGAAAATGGGACTCCTCAAGGATCCGTTTTAAGCACTACTCTATTCCAATCTGCAATAAACATACATAACACCGGCATTAGGCTAGCTTTGAGTGCTTTTCGTACATCCCCATAGAGAGTATGTATATAGAAAGTGGCGAACCTCCTTTATCGGCAAGAAGAATCAGTTTATCGTTTTCTTATTACGTAGCAATAAAAGGATTCAGTAATCATCTTGTTCATCGAAATATACTGACTAATAATGATAATCAGGTCAACAACACCCCACCTTCGAATACATTTAAAAATAGGGTTCAGAAATACATACACCAAGAAAATATGTTGCTCCCCCATATTTGTAAGATTGAAACAGTAAAGCCACCCCCTTGGTGGATTCCAAATTTTTCGAGCACTATTGCAAGAGCACATCATAAGACTCTACACCTGATTTTGTGTAAAAATCATTTTATTTAGAAGAAATCAAGAAATATTCTAATCATTTCAAGTTATTTACTGATGCGTCCAAAACAGATCATGTAGGGTGTGCTGTCGTGTCTTCCACCCTTGTTAAACGATTCTAGCTGCATTAAATAAATTCGGTATTTTCAGGTGAACTCTATAACATTTTACAAGCCATGGAAATTGTGAAAGAATCCAAACAGGCCAAGAATTTCATCTTTAAGTTCAATAAAAGCAATAATGGCAGGTGAATCAACAAATGGATATCTCCAAAACATTCAAGAACTGTGCTTTCTATGCAGGTTGAATGAAATAATATTTATGTGGGTACCATCACATTGCGGTATCATTCTCAATGAACAGGCTGACCGAGAAGCAAATTTTGCCCGAACACAAAATTATGTAGTAAATGAAACAACAAAAGAAGACTTACAAACACACTTAAAACATATAACAAGACAAAGATGGAACGAGACATGGTTTGGAACTCAACATACTCACATTATTAAAATCAAAAAGAACACTGACAATTGGGCAATAGGACAGCGACATTCTCGAAGAGAAGAAACCGTTTTGACTAATCTACGAATAGGACACACAGCATTGACCCACACAGCATCACCCAACATGCAACACATAACATACTACACTCAGAGTTGAACATATACTTACAAACTGCAAAGAATATGACCACATAAGACAAATACTCGGTATAGCCAAAACATTAAAGGATGTTTTAGGAGATGACAAACAAACAATCCAAAATCTGTTCACATTCATTAGAAAAATCAACATTTACAAACACATATAAAAGGCCGAGCTGCCAATGACCCACTAGGGTAGAGGCAGGATAATTAAAATAAAATAAAAAAATAAAACTAGATGAACCAATTATTTAAATAAGAAAAAGATTTAGGTAAATATAATCTTTCAATATATAGCTAGTTTATTTTAAAGGAAATTAAATTATACTCCCCCCCTTGTGTACCTATATATTTTAAATTGGAGACGTTTTCAGGGAACTCTTAGTCCTAAGTAATTATGATTATTTTTTCCATTAGTAATGAATTATTTATAGTAACAATTATTGAAGAAAAAACAAATTATGGCCTCCAGATCAATTATTGGCAATTCCGCAAAAAGGGGGAGTTTTTATAATATTATTTTTATTATTATTTTATATGTCAGATTAATTTAGTTCTTTGCATTCCACCTGACTTGAACATCAGTTCCTGCGAGCCTGCGTGCCTGCCTTCTTTTATGAGTGCAACCTCAGTAGCTACATTCCTTCGGAAATGCTAATAGTAAATCATTTTAATATAACGAATCTAAGGAACACGTTTATCTCATAGGGGCAAGAGGAGTTAATGAACTCTATCTGACCATAGGCCATAATAATTAGAACAGAGATAATATGCGTTGGATAATTTAGTGCTTCCTGATAAAAAATGGACTCTCACAACAATAATAAAAAAAAAAAAAAAAAGAGAAAAGACTCGTGATAAATTAAATTAGAATATCCCATTAGTTCTTGAGGGACGTGAATGAGAGAAAGATGTCGCTGATCGAATTCGAACATGGAAAAGAAGTTGAAGAACTGCGGGACTTAATAAAAAGTATGTGCAAAGCCTTATAATTATTTTCATCTATTTCATTCTTTAATATGGGTTATTTTTTAAATATTTCTATTGTTCTTTCCGTTCGAGAAAGTATGAATATACTGATACATCTATACAGTGATATTTTGATATCTTCAGAATAAATTTATTTCCCGTTTACTATAAATAAACAAAAATAAATTATTGAGAATAAGTATATATTCCATTTTATAAAAACTGTTTAAATTTCGGTGTGAATGACCCAAACAGTCAACACACCTAAAACAAGAAAAAGTCTCACAGGAACTGCATCATCTTAGCGCTGTTCCATTCATATCTCTTGTGCTATTAGTAAAAGAATAGTAGCAGTTATTGGTGGGGTTTAATCTATCGTGAAAAAATATAGAATTAAAAAAAAATTTCATTAAAATTGGACCAGTTTTGAGCCACCTAGAGAGCGATCAGATATATATACAATATATTGTATATGTATATAGCCGTTATTTGCTATATTTTAATAAAGTTTTTTTTTTTCTTTCTCAGAGGAAGGAAATTTATTTGTTGGAGAGGATGATAGAATAATCATGAGATTCCTCCACTTTAGTAATTTTGATGTAAACAAAGCTTTTGCAAAGGTAATATTTATTGTATACCTAATATTATAAAATTCTATTGATTAATTTTTATTTACTTATGTTGGAATTATAGCCAGTTCAGCTAGATGGAAGAAATTAGGCGTGGCATATACTCCCATGAAGACATTCCATGGGGAAAAATTCCCTCTTTTATAATCTTGTCACTGAGAATTTTTCATTCATAAATTGTGTTCATTTATATATGTACATTTAATATGTTTATTTTGCAAAAAATGAATCTGCAGTAAAAAATTCATTTTTGAAAAACAGACTTATTTGTCATTGAAATGATCTTGTTTTTGCACGAATGGGGTTAAACATACTTCGGATCCGAATTCAGCGACCCTCAAAACCATGAAAACTCTAGTTATTTCTTCTTAAACGACTTCATATGAAATGTGACCTTCAAATTCCCTTAAACCTGATGTGCTGCCATCAAACAGACTCTGGATTTGGATCCAGCGTGTTGAAATACATAAGAATATATGTATGGTGTCTTTGGAAAACACCACTTTTTTTATTTTGTGTGCCTGTATAATGAATAGTTGTAATGATCACCGAAAGGCCAATATTTTTAATATATTTTTTAGATGAAGGCTGTCTATAAACTGAAATTTGAAAACGAAAAATGGTTTGCAACTACAGCTTTTAATGATCGGCAAAAGAAAGCTTTTTCACAAAATGTTCATTGCCTTCTTAACCAGAGAGATCAAAAAGGAAGAAGAGTCTATATACTAAAATTAGGTAAACATTTTAATACTTAAAATTCATTTAATTGTGCTACATTAAATTCTTTGTGATTTAGTAAAAATAAAAATTGAAAGAATACAAATCAGTAATTCAACTTAATATGCTGATAAATTAATTAATGATTATTTAATTTGTTACCTTTTCGAAAAACAAATGTCGTAATTAAGGTCAGTGTCGTAGTCAAAATTTGTGAAAGGTTATTGACAAATACATTGAAGGCGGTTAAGAAGTGAATACAATTGCTCTCCAAAATTGGTTAAAATATTAAAATTTTAACTATTATAAGATGTGGTAATTATTTGTTTCCATTCAATATAGATTAGATTTTAGTTGACTGTATTGAGTGGTGTACCTCATGTCCTAAACTTACAAAACAATACACTGAGCGCTGAATGCTGCTCATCAAGTCCTTATGTCTGTACCGTACGGTTAAATATACACATTTAAACATTTCAAAAGCCTGATCAATTTTCATGAACATAGGTTCAGTTGTAAATCTTGATAGGACGACATCATCTTGAAAAAATGGACCATGAAATTTCAAAATTGTTTGTTTTGTTTTATTGAAGGGATTAAGAGTTCCAATTTTATTCTTTTGAAATGACCCAATATTTAAACATTATATGGAAACTCGTTCCAATAACGCAGTTTCTTCTCAAGTAGTCTTTGCTTCATTCATTAATGGATGGACTATTTCAGGAAACGTCGTTATTGGAGAACTTGAACCTTGGGAAAATTTTCAAGTTGACGACCTCTGGCTCGAACTTGCAATGGACGAGCCAGAAACTCAAGAAAACGGTTTGGTCTATATATTCGACATGAGCAATCTTTCCTGGAAATATTTGAGATACTTCACACCCCACAACTGCAAAGTTGCTTCAACCAAAGCAGAGGTAACTTCATTTTTTCCTTTTCAAATTGCTATAATTAATCACATTTTCACATAAGTAATAGTTTTAAGTGTCAAATCTAAAAAAAAAAATAATTTCTTGATTTACATTTTTTTTTTTTTAAAGAGCACACAAAAGGGTGAATTTCTCTTTACAGTTTTAGGATACAAGCAAAATAAAGATCTATAAAATCAAACAGCTAAAACATTTAATAGTACAAGTAACATTACTTTAAGTAATATATTTACTTAACTATTATGTAAGTATTAAGAAGAAGAAAAATAACAAACATAAAAGCTCAACTATAAAATTAATAAAAAATTGGAATATGTTAAATAAATAATTTTAAATAAGCTAAACATCAAAATATTTTCATTATATCATCATATACGGCGCAACAACCCATCACCAGGTCTGGGCTGCCTCTAAAAGCCTCTGCCAGAAAGCTCAGTCCTGTGCTGCAGCTGTCCAGTTCCTAACTCCCAGCAAGTCTCGCGCATCTGATTGGACAGCATCTTCACGTTTGGTCTGCCAACTGATCTTATCAGTCATCAATTTTTTAGTTAATTCACCAACTGAGATAACGTGATGTATTATAGTCTTGCACATCTGGTCCTCCGTTACAGAAGCAGACTCAAATATATAAAATAACATGTAATAATTGAGGTAATAATAATATTATCCATGAAATAATAGAGACATGAACCATACAATTTTATAAAAATAATGAAATTTCCTCCTCAAATTAAATAATATCAAATTTACATGCACATAATCTGAAGATTATAATGTATTATAATTGTATAATACAAAATCATACAGATAATTGGATTGAAAATGGCTTATAGCCGAAACATTTCCACAACAAAAATGTAATATAAAATACAAAACTATTGAAGACTTAATAAGCTGTTACTAACTACCTAGTGATATATTACTTTTTGAAATAGCTGATGTTATATTTTTTGTTTTTAATTTACTTTTCAGGGAATCCCAGTTAGAAAGATGGAGTACCATGTTGTAAACTCAGGGATTCTATTGAACAGTCTAGTAACTATCATCTTTCCATTTTTGAGCGGCTCAACAAAAGAAAATGTAAGTACAATAAGCATTGTTTTATTTTGGCTAATGCAAACTTACAGTCTCAAAAATTCTATAATTTTCGGAAATTCTTATTATTTATTGGCTAAATTAGCCAATGTATAATATATACATATAGCTGCCATTTCATAAAGACAAATTATTATTTTGTTTTAATTCAAGTAGAAAAAAAACTTTTTTGGCTCAATTGACTCCCTTTTCTCCTACATCGATCCAAATAATAAAAGCTATCCTCCCTGACAAAAATCAGAAACTTGCCTTCAATTGATATTTATGTCTGTGTTAATTTTATTCTGTTACTAATTTATGAATTATTTTACAGATACACTTTCATAAAAACAATTGGCCATCTCTTCATAAATACGTTTCACCTGACATACTTCCGAAGGAATATGGTGGGAATCAGCCTCCTTTGAATTACGAAGAACTTAGGAACTATTTGTACAACAATGAAGAAAGGTTAAAAGGTAAAATACACATTAATGATACATTTATACCTTAAACTACACTTATATAAACTAAAACTATATGACACAACAAGCTGTATGTTCGCGTTGTAATATGCAAGTATGGATGTGTGTATGTGGGTCTGTGTGAGTGAGTGTGTGTATGTGTCTGTGCGCCCATGGTCTGTCACCCGTTCACGTACTGGCCACACCCAATGTTGTTTAACTTCGGAAATCAACGGGAACCAGAGCATTCAATGTGGCTGAGAAGCTCAATTTTGATAAAATAATATAGATTGGTTTCTTAATTTACATAATTGTTTTAATGACAAATTATTTTTACTGATAAAAGGACTAATAACACAACAAGCATTAAAAAAACTAAGGGAATAAGACAAAAAAAAAAAAAAAAAACTGCTCAAAGAAACAAAACCAATGACTTCAAAATTTGAACTCATATCTCTGCCTTAAATCTCCCAAAAATTGGATGGGATCCATTTTTTTTTTATATCTTCTTCTTCTTCTTCTTCTTGCTCGGTGCTACATCCGACTAGTGAGACATGGCCTCCAAAATCAGCTTCCGCCAGTTGTCACGGTCTTGTGCTGCCACTTTCCAGTTCCGGACTCCAAGTAGGCTGGGGGCATCGGCGACTACTCCATATTTTTTTTATATAAACATTCATAAGCTTTTGAATGGTTATTCTAGACTTACTGTGATTTCCTAACTGTTTTCAATATATATATATATATATATATATATATATATATATATATATATATATATATAAGAAAATCTATGAAAAGCTCATAACTGCTCTCAATACTTTTTTCCCTAATACTTCCTCTACCCCAAACATAACCAAAATTTAATGTTTTATTTAATACTAGCCGTTACCCGGCGTGCCATGCTACGCCTACTTTCTGCGTATAGAAAAGCCTAAATAAATTAGACACCAAATAAGTATTATTAAAATCTAAGAACACGAATCTGTAACTGTTATGAACCCGTGGCCTCCCAACTGTGAGTCCTAGACGACTTTTACCTAACCTATAACACCCCCCGTATCAAGACATACATGTGTACCAAGTTTCGTAAAAATTGGTTTAACGGTGTGGATTTGTATAAGGGACAAACATACAGACAGACAGCTGGTAGATTTTTTTGTCCTAGCCTACGGCACTCCCCAGATTAAGATCTACCTGTGTACCGAGTTTAGTCAAAATCGGACGAACGGTTCTGGATTTTTATAAGGGACAAACATACAGACAGACAGCTATAAGACGTTTTTGACTTAGCCTACGACACTCCCCAGATTAGGATCTACATGTGTACCGAGTTTAGTCAAAATCCGACGAACGGTGTGGATTTGTTTAAGGGACAAACATACAGACAGACAGCTGGTAGACGTTTTTGACTTAGCCTACGACACTCCCCAGATTAAGATCTACATGTGTACCGAGTTTAGTCGAAATCGGACGAACGGTGTGGATTTGTATAAGGGACAAACATACAGACAGACAGCTGGTAGATTTTTTTGACCTAGCCTAGGAGATTTCTCGTATCAAGACCTACCATTATTCCAAGTTTGGTCAAAATCGGTCAAACGGTGTAGATTTGTATAAGGAACAAACAAACAGAAAAACAGACAGACACGTGATTTTTATATATATAGATGAATTTCAAGGGTCTCCTGTGGTCTAGTGGCTAACGCTTTAGATTCATATGCGAGAGATGGTGGATTCGATTCCCACCTGTGGCAGGAATGTTCTCATCTCTTAGCTCGTTGGAAAAATTCCTTGCTGCACCCTGGATGTCAGCGCTAATGTCCTATATGTTGATACGCCATAAAAAAATAAAAATATGAATTTCAAATATCTGGAAAAATTTAACTCTTAGGCTTCCACGTTCCGAGTCATTACAAATATTATAGTCTTCTGGTATTGACCGTGTCACAAACTTCTTTGCCGACGTTTCGCTAGTCATACTCCCAGCTTCCTCAGACTAAGCTCTGAGGAAGCTGGCAGTATGACTAGCGAAACGTCGGCAAAGAAGTTTGTGACACGGGCAATACCAGAAGACTATAATATTTGTAATCTGGAAAAATTGTTAATGAACCAAACCGAAAATTCGACTTGAGTATTTGTATATTCTCCTTTTTCATAAACTATTCTAGATATGTTAAGAAGTCATATAAAACCAGTTTTCCTTTCTTGTTTTCAGAGCTTACAAGCTACGGCTACAAGAAGTAATTTAAGCTGTAATCTTTTTGTAAAATAAAATTTTTGGTCAGGAGTCAATACAGAAGCAACATTATCAACACCCTGCATGAAGTATGGACACTGAAGATGTAGGTGCAGCTTTGAAAAGTTTTGGCAAGAAAATTAACTTCTGTCACGTCAAATTTTTCTTTCATAATTGTGAGATACCATCAACATCCTAAACATAATAGCAATGTGAATTCTAACAATTTCTGTTTACAAAGGAGAATTATCAGAAATTTTCAATTTGATATTCTTTATTTGAAGTGTATTATTAAAATTAAATTAATTAACATTTGTTTTAATCATTCTTCATTTGAATACCTCTTCCAAGAGTTGTCATAATTTATAAATAATGTGAAGTTTTCTGAAACTACAAAGATTAAAGTGGTCACAAGTTAAGTGGAACAATAATAAATAATAGTAGATTTAGAATTTTTTTTTCCTTTTAAAGAAAATAAAACAAGGTCCATACTCCTACAAAAATGTATTAAAGCATCAATAATGCATTCAGAGCATTCTTACTCCATTGTAAAGTGTCTATTGTGGACCGACGGGAAGGAAGATCCTTACAATGTTGAACAATTTTCAATTTATTCAAATGGCTCTACACGTTTCGCATCCTCAGACGCTTCTTCAGGAGCCTAAATACTACGTACTGTTCTACTGAAACCTAGGAAAACTGTCTGCTGCATCATGATGTGGCCCATGCAGTGGATGGTTCCATTAGCCTGTATTTAGTTTTAGGCTTCCGAAGAGGCATCCAAGGGCTCGAAACATGTAGAGCCTTTTGAATAAATCGACATTATGTTTTATTTTATTTTTATTAATTTTATTCATTGATTCAGACAAAATTGGGGTATTCTGTGATTAAAACGTTCAATCAAAAACATATGTGATTGCTCTCAGTATTATTTTTAAAAGGAATGCATTCGGTTTTTGTTTACACATTAAAAATAATGAAACAATTGCTTTAATAATATATCAAGAAAAGGGTCTTTTACATCAAGAGAGAACATGCAGAAACGGACATCATATGATGATGAGCCATTTGAAAGGAAGATGTAGATGGATTTGTAATATTTAAAATTGTCAATTACAAAGGGGCCTGTTGCATGAACTTGGTTCCAGAATACTAAAATGCCTTTATGTAAGTCTCTTTTGTTTATATATTGTTGGGCAAATGAATACACCACTACAAAATTTTGTCAAAAAGAATTAGAACTAAATACCCGAACTTTAACTGATTGGAAAAATTTATTAAGAAAAGTTTGTGCCAATGATATTTTGATGCACCCAATGAAAATTGGTGGAGAGGGGCTGACTGTCGAGATCGATGAATCATGTTTTTCTAATATTAAAGAGTTCTGGGCCCCTGAGCCATAATTATTTGATAAGGTTATGTTTATTTTATGTTCATTAAATAAATCACTAAAATATAATACATGTGTTTTATTAGTATAGATTAGTCACTTATAAAAATCATGGTATGGAGCTTTGTAAAAAAGACCTCCAAATTGTACAGATTTTGGTTCATTCATTTTAATACATTTCTACCTCACCATGTACACTTGTATGTTTCGGATACCTGCACAGCTTAGCCCTGTTTACACACACAGGTTTTCGTACAGTTTTGGAGCGGATGCTCCAATCCGGTGAGTGTGTGAATGCTAGCCGCCGAGATTCCAGTGTGGGATTTGAGCGACGCTCCGGGAGTGCAGGTTCCGACCTGTGCAGGCATGCTCCAAATCTTGCCAGACAGTGCTAGAGTGAAGTTCGGTCTGTTTGCTATCCATTTAATATATAATCGAATCGGGACAAAGTAGAAGTCTTATATAATTATAAAGGGATTTTCCCTGCCTTTGGAAATTAAAAACTAAAGACTATAAAAATAAAAATCTCAAAAACTGTGCGTATGAAAGATTGTTAGCATTCTGCAAGCAACATGTAGACCCGGAATCATGTAGACCCTTGGTTCTCTTTTGGTAGAAAAAATTCTTGGGATAATTAGGGAAAAATAAAAAACACCAATAATATACAGATTACAAAAAGTTATTTATTCTTTTGTATCCATTTCCATAAAAGATTCATGTTCATTTAAGCAATATGGAAGAAAATATTTTTTTTATTAACTAAAACAGGTGAGCTAATGGCAAGTTTGAAAGTTCAGGTAAGTTGCAAGGAAACAGATATACATAGTATTCTAGAAATACATATACGTACTCTAGACACTTATATTTATATACACAAATATACATAAACAAGACTATCACTACAATATAACGCTTCAAGTTTTATTAACAACTTTTAGAGCACAAACATTTATTCCTTTTGAAGGATAGGAAACAAAATAATTACAAGTGCCCAAACGATAACTTTCGGTGACACTTGAAAATGAGAAAGACGTATTTAGCATAACAATCTTTTTAAAGTTTATAGTAAAAGAAACTCTTGTTTCATCTTTAACTACTAGCCGAACAATGACAGCTTGCTGCAGGAATCACTCAATTCAATGGTAACAAATTTATCACAGAACCACTTATAAATTATAGAAAATTATAACAAACTAATAAATCAGTGCCACAGCAGGCCACTAAGCCATAGAAGATGACTGTACAGATATCTGAGTCAAAACCTTGCGACACCCAAGGGAGATAGCGCGGTCAGTACTCTCTGGTCACTTGATTTTCTCCTTTACAGGCACCTATTAATAGCTGGGTAGGCCTACGGTTGGCCTGAGACTCTGATTATGTCTCTCGAAAGACGAAAATAGAAGATAAAATCTTTCAATATATGCACAAGTTTCGAACTCAGAAAATGAGACTAATGCTCTACCACCGACCTAAACTCGCCCAAATTAATAAATAAGAAGACATCTATACATATGTATAAAGAGTTAAGGAAATAAATCTTTAATAACTAAATTGAATGGTTGGCCTAAACAACGTTGGATGTGATTTTTTTCAAAATTGGTTCTCCGGTGGGAAAAAGTTGGTTTTGTATTACGGAATGAGAATGTGAGACTGTTTAGTACTCAAAGCATTTGCTAGTTAGTGGTTTGTATAGTTGAAGTGCGCATGTCACGTGTCCGGATTAAGGAGTAATGTTGTGTACCACAATGACTATATCTAAAAGAGGTAAATGTCTATTACAGTGGAGTAACATTGGATGTGACAGTTTCTTGGAAGATTTTCCAATTTATTTGTGCTCTCCTAAAAAAAAAAAAAAAACGGTCTCCTGTATAATTTGCATTTTGTAACATCCAATGTTATTCCAGCCAACCATTCAATTGATCTTAACTATTTTCCTCATAACTCTTTGAATGCAGTTTGGGGGACAAATATTCTGGCACTGATGGCCAAGATGTTGAAGCACCGTAAAAAAAAAAAAAAAAAATCTGCTTCTAGTATGATATCTTTCCTTGTTTTCCCCATTTTAGGTTAGTACCTTTAATTTCTCACACCTACACAAAACTTCCAAAAAGTTCTTAACACTAACCAATTATAACCCACTGAATGAATTGTAACCATAGATGTTGGTTGAACTTTGATAAATAATAGATTCCTATTACTTTATAGCCTGTTCAGATAAACCCAGGAGTTCAGGAACGTCTGGGCGGGAATTTCCCCTGCACTCTCCCTTCTGTTCCGCCATTTGCAAAGCCTTTAAATGATCAAACACTTAACATGAATCACTATAAAAACTGATTGTGTGTAGTTTAAGACTAGGTAATGCTTTGAGAGGTTAGATAAGAGAGATAGTGTTTAATATTTATCAATACTTATCCAAAGCTAAGGCTGAAAACGTTTGAAATTTCATAGTGATAAGGGTATGACTGAGGGAATTTTTACCGCCAATTTTCTACTTGAAAAATAGGCCTCGCCCTTTCTCCCTCCTAACCATCTATTTGTACAGGCAACGTTATAGTCTAAATTGTTTTCATCTTTAGCTTTGGCTACGTATTGATAAATATTAAACACTATCTCCCTTACCTGACCTCTCATAGCCACCCCTAGTCCCAAACGAGACATAATCAGTTTTTATTGAGGAGTTTCACTTAGCGTGTTGTTCATTGGAATAGTATTGTAAATGGTGGCCCTGTCGGGAATAATTGCACCGAATTTCGCGCTTGCGGGATTTGAACTAATCAATCTAACTGAACGGGCTACATCTAACTCAGAGATAGGTATAATTTTATTTATAAATAAAAATACGAATTTATTCTTACTTCATATATTTGTGAATACGAATTTAAATAAATTCGTACTACATATATTTGTGAATACGAATATAAATAAATTCGTATTCATATGTGTGAATACGAATTTATTTTTATTCACATATATTAAATATAAAAATACAAATAAAATTTTATTCGCAAATTTTTCTGCGAATACAAATAAATTCACAGATAAAATTGTAAATAATCACAAAAAATGTGAATATTTACAAAAAATCAAGTGATTACAAAAAAAAATCACATTAAAATATACGAATACAAATTTATTCACATTATAGTTTGTGAATAAAAATTTATTCACAATAAAATTCGAAAATAAATCATGAATTTATTCGAATTAAGATGATATTACGAGAGTTATTGAAGGTGATTTTTTTTTTTTTTTTTTTTTTTTTAAGGCGTTTAACGTCTAGGTTATTAGCGCCTAGATTTTTTGTTTACCCCGAGTCCGCCGCGGGACCACCAGCCATGCTGCAGGGACACAGTTTGTCATCTGTACCTCCATCAAAAAAAAAAAAAAAAAAAAAAAAAAAAAAAAAAATCACCTTCAATAACTTTCGTAATATCATCTTAATTCATAATTTATTTGCGAATTTTATGGCGAATAAATTTTTATTCACAAATTATAATGTGAATACATTTTTATTGACAAATTATAATGTGAATAAATTTTTATTCACAAATTATAATGTGAATAAATTTTTATTCACAAATTATAATGTGAATAAATTTGTATTCGTATATTTTAATGTGATTTTTTTTTGTAATCACTTGATTTTTTGTAAATATTCACATTTTTTGTGATTATTTACAATTTTTTCTGTGAATTTATTTTTATTCGCAGAAAAATTTGCGAATAAAATTTTATTTGTATTTATACATTTAATATATGTGAATAAAAATAAATTCGTATTCACACTTATGAATACGAATTTATTTATATTCGTATTCACAAATATATGAAGTACGAATTTATTTATATTCGTATTCACAAATATATGAAGTACGAATTTATTTATATTCGTATTCACAAATATATGAAGTACGAATAAATTCGTATTTTTATTTATAAATAAAATTATGCCCATCTCTGATGTAACTGAAGTGTACAAGAATAGAAATAGGATTTATTTACTAAGCAACAAGAAAGTTACCCCAGGACCGTTCTACCATGTAGTTGGCCCTTGTCACATGATGTAAACAGCCCAACAAGTGCTTAGTGGCAAGTTAGTTACTTGGCGGACCGTACTGAACACATTGGTCTACAAACTTCTGAACGAGTACTTGTCACTTGCCACAAAGTTAGTTACTTGGCGGACCCTACTGAACACACTGGTCTACTAACTTCTGAACGAGTACTTGTCACTTGCCACAAAGTTAGTTACTTGGCGGATCTTACTGAACACACTGGTCTACTAACTTCTGAACGAGTACTTGTCACTTGCCACAAAGTTAGTTACTTGGCGGACCGTACTGAACACACTGGTCTACTAACTTCTGAACGAGTACTTGTCACTTGCCACAAAGTTAGTTACTTGGCGGACCGTACTGAACACACGGGTCTACTAACTTCTGAACGAGTACTTGTCACTTGCCACAAAGTTAGCTCACTGAGAGGGACAAGCTCAGTGAGGGGGGAGCTCGTGTAAAGAATCTGGGTAAGAAAAGAACTACTTTTTTCACATTTTCATAATAAAATAATTTACCAAATGACATATTCCGATTATATCAGTGAGCTGCATATTCAGCACAAAAAAAAAATAAAAAATACTGTTATAGAGCTTCGTGACATTTTTTTTTTTTTTTTTTTACATTTTTATTCTTACTTAGGTTGAAATGTAGCAGTATATGAAGTTTGATGAAAATCTAATTTGGGGCACTAATTGCTCAGAATGACCAAAATATGTGTTATTGGTTAATGGATTTTAAAACTTCAAATAAAAACCAAAGTTTATTCATATGAAATTATAAGTAAACTATTCCGGCCCTTTCTTAAGCTTATTTTGTGAAATATTTAGATATAATAGATGAAACCAAACTGTCATAGAGCTGCCATTGGTCTGATAGAGTTAAAGAATAATTATCATTTCTCTTCATAAAAGTTACATAACATTTATACAAATATACAGGCATTTATACTCGAGGACTTCTTCTTAAAATAAACAATTTTCTGGACTTGACTAAGTAATGAGTCTATGGTTAACATGAAAACCCTGCATGTGAATTGAACTCATCGACTGGTTTGTATTTACATACACATATATCAAACTCCAAGACATAATTATCAATGAGGGAGTTCAACAGTAAATCGACAATAATACCGGTTGGACTCGTTTGAGAATATTCTTTTTTCGAGTTTTATTTAGAGCGAAACAAGAAAGTTTGAAATGAAGAAAGTAAATGTGACCGGCTGGAGTAAAGAAGATCCACTGTCTGCTGACATCACACCAAGATCTCGGATCTCATTGTCTGAAACAGAATTAAATATATTATCAAGATATAAATTAAAATATAAATAAGGGATTACTTTTTTATTATTTTTTCAATAAATTGTTAACAAAAGTAAACTTGAAGAAACGCGTTCTTGGTAAAATAGTCCAAAAGCAAGCAGGAAAAACCTGAGATATTATAGGAAATTTTATGAGTCAATAACAGAACTGCTTCTTGATCATGGACATATATAAGGTGGCCGAGGGGGCTGCAACCCCCCTCCCACAAAATTTTGATTTAATTGGTAAAAATGTTTCATAAATACCTTTAAAATGAATTAAATAAGATCACTTAGTTCAGAAAATCCATTTTTTTTTCTTCTTTTTTTTGGGGGGGGGGGGGGGCATAATAGCATTTCAGTTTGCTTACTATTCCAAGTTCTAGATTGTTAGTTTTCCAAACACACCAAATGTTCCCAGCCTACCCTTCAAAATTCTCTCATCCACCCCCCCGAAATTATATCCTGGATACGCCCATGTTCTTTCTGATCATATTACGATTCCTTAGATCCAACCAAAATAGTGAATTTTGAAATTCACTTTATTTAGTGGGCAACGATTATTTAAGCTTAATTTCACAAGGGTGTTTCACCATATTCTGACCTACTTTCAGTGCACTTGTTCGACCTTGTCTTGTGCTTAACTTTTTGAATGAATGAAAAAAATACTTTATTCTGGGAAATCGTCCCATGAGAATAAAAAATAAATACATATGGTTGAATAAACAAATTTAACCTAAAAATATTACTATACATAAAGAACAAACAAAAACAGAAAAAACTAATACAAATATTATTACCAAAGCCTTTAATAATAAAATAAAACATAAGTGCATATGTATATAGATTATAATAATAGAAATAAGAAAGTGATTACGGAGGGATTGTAGAATACTGGAGCAAGAAGAGAAATAGGGGTTGGGGGAATGATGAAACAATATTCAGAGGGGGATGAGAATATAATTAAATAGATGACTATACTCAAATAAATATTTAAAAAATGGGGGCTATAAAACAAAATGAGTAAAAAATAAATGCATAAACAAGAAAAGAAAAAAAGAAATTACATAAAAAAATTATAATCTTACCACAAACAAGAAAAACAAGTGTGGACTTGATTAAACGCAGAAAACAACTACTTAATATACATAACAAATCTGGTTTTGCCTGGTGGTCAAATCTTAAGAAGCGTCTTCCTGGGAGGATAGGAGAAAAGCAAAGAGGCGGGATTTAAATACAGATAAGGAAGGAGAGTGTCGAATCCAAAGAGGGATAGAGTTCCAGAAGGAGGAGGCTCGGGAGATGAAGGAACGGTCGAAGGATGCTGTTTTATGAGTGGGAGGATAGAGATCGGAGGGACGGGAACGGGTAACACGGGAATGAACAGATGATTTAAACTGAAGGAGGTTAGAGATATAGGAAATTAATTCGAAAAGTCAGATGATTCATTTGGATCTAAGGAATCCAATCAAAACATCAGACTTTTGCAATTCACTTTATTTAGTGGGCAAAGATTATTTACGCTTAGTTTCACAAGAGTTTTCAATCATGACCCCAAGTTTGAATATTCTGACCTACTTTTTCAATACTCTTGCTTGACTTTGTCCCATGAAAAATCTCTAGGAGTAATTTTTACATCATCCTTACATAAAAGTTATTTATATAACTTTTATATATATATTGTATTGATATCTCTCAATATATTGTGTTTCATAACCCTGAGACGCATATTGCTATGCAATATTAAAAATACTTTATATAAATGTACGTGATGGGAAATGACCATCGAATGAAATACCCTTTGAGGAGGAGCAGAATAGCTCGAAACCGGTTAGGGTGAAAATAATAAAATACAGGAAGTGAAAGGAGTGTTTTTATGACCTATTGGCTACAAAAAACAAGTATATATATATATATATATATATATATATATATATATATATATATATATGTATATATATATGTATATATATATATATATATATATATATATATATATATATATATATATATATACATATATTCATGTCTCCTGTGGTCTAGTGGCTAATGCCTTGCTTTCATATGTGGGAGATGGTGGGTTCGATTCCCACCGGCAGCAGGATTTTCTCATCTCATGTTCAATACGATGCTCTTCATTAAATTCAATCCAGTTCAACAGGCGTTTTATTTTCTTTAATAGTGTATTTAGGGGTCTCCCGTGGTCTAATGGCTAGCGCCTTGGATTCATAAGCGGGAGATGGTGGGTTTGATTCCCAACCTCCGGCAGGAATTTTGTCATCCCACGGCTCGCTGGTAAAATTCCTTGCTGCACCCTGGATGTCGGCGCTAATGACCTAGATGTAGATGCGCCATAAAAAAAAAATATATAAATAAAAAAAAAAAAATAAGAAAAAAATAGTGTATTTAATTTATATTCATCCATTTTTATTTTTTTTTTATTAAAACAATTACTTGGGCAGCAATGTTTATTTGTTTGTTAAATAAAGCTTTTCTTCTATAATTATTATTCCATTTTTATTATTATTATAGTTGTTATCATTATTTATAATATTTCTCTATCTTAATATTATTGTTATTATATGTTTAAAATTAAGAAAAAAAAAATGAAATGCATATTACATTGATTGAAATGCAGGCAGTATCGACAAATAGAACTTGCAGAATCTAAATAAACTCCCACAGTATAGGGATGCTATATTGTGTAAAAAAAAAAAAATAATTATGATAATAGTGATCTGGCTTTATTATTGTTTTGCAGTGTCTGAAAAAACGACAATATAAAGATCTTTATCATAACAGATGGCAAAATAGGTCTTACAGGCCTCTGAGCAGTACATCCTGGGTAGATTTACAAGGCACCCGTTAATGATAACAGATTCACCAAGTGGTTTGTGGATTCTCTTGCTAAGATTTCCTTTATATCACATAGTGGATCCGTTATAATCAAGATATTTATCTCACCATTTTATTTTATAAGTTTAATGGGAAAAGTATACTTGTTAAAGTGATATTTTTTTAAAAATCAAAATACAGTTTCATAATAATATGTCAAACATTATTACTGTTCAGTAATTTGAAGAATATAGGCCCAGGATAGGTACCCTAAGATACACAAGTTAATTCCATAAAATTTAATTACAATAATGTTTACCTGAGTTTAAGAAAATTTCATGTGCTGGTTGAGATGATTCCCAAGAGAATCCGTCTGAAATAAATCACATACAATTTATTATAAAACACATCTCTACCTTAAATACATATTAAAATAAAAAAAATCAAAAAAAAATCAACATAATACAGTGCCTTTTTATTCCATTAATATTATTTAATTTTGGCTGACAGTGAAGAGATACGTAGTAAGGTCCATAAGTTTCCGGCCTGTCCTGCTTCCCCTCCTTCAAACGTGCCGGGACCTGCACGCCTATGCAGGTCCATGCCTGCTCACTCCATACCCATCGCCCGCACTTCCTCAGTCTTGTCAGTCAGTGTCCAGCCTTGAAGGAAACTCCCTATTTTTACAATGTTCAAACTCGAGTACCGTGCGGTAATTAAATTCTTTTGTAAAGAGGGTCTTACTCCTGCGCAAATTAAAGAGAGCTTGGATTGTGTATACGGGCAGTCCTCCTCCTCGTATTCCACAGTGGGGTTTGGTCGTATGTTAAATAAAACTACATTTTATAACTAAAATGAGTAATTTTTATTTGCCAATGTTTCGGCTAATAAGCCATCTTCAGGGCTATGGAGGAGAGAGAAAGAACAGTTCTGCATCATTGAGGCTAAATATCTGTAAAGTCGTTCTGCTGAAATGTAGCCTCCACGATACGGATCTGTTCTCCCTCTCCTTCTCAGTTCTGTGAGTTAGTCTTTTTAAATAATGTGATATAGTGTAGATGTAAGGGGGGGGGGTTATGTGAATAATGCATATAAGTCTTGCGGGATAAGTAAATTCTCTTGCCTTTTGCAGCCTGTCAGTATGAATTTATTGTCTGAGACATGTTATGATTTTATAAGCACTAAAAAATTCCCGTGGCTTTATAAATGAATGAAATTTTACCTATGCCTCGAGTAGAAAAGGTGAATACTTCAGACATTTGATTCCATCCAAATGAATTACTAGCTTTGACTTTAGCTTCGTATTGCGTTGCTGGTTCTAGATTCATGATGAGGTACGACATTTCCTGTGTGATGCTATCGGAATATGCTGTAGGCAGTGTGATCTCAGTCCACTCTCTTACATACCAATGTGTCATATTGGCTCCCTGAAAACAGAAAAAAATGTTTAATGTTCTCAGTTCTATAATCTTACTAAATTTTAATTGTGGCCCAGAGCTTGCATGTGAAATACTTCCATCTATGATCTTTATTTGAACTATGGGAAATTTTGTTTGAGCCATTAAGCCTGCATGTGGAGTACATCTAGAGCCCCTTCAGTTATAGCCTGTTCAGACAACCCCAGGAATTTAATTGCGCATTCGGGAACGTCGGCGGGAATTTTTTCCCGACGTGTGCGCCATTTGGGTTACTATGAAAATTAAGAACACGCTACGTGAAACTCAATAAAAACTGAGTATGTCTCGTTTAGGACAAGGGAAGGCTTTGAGAGGTCAGGCAAAGGAGAGAGTGTTTAGTATATATCAATATCTTGCCAAAGCTAAGGCTTAAAACGTTTTAAATTTCTTAGTGGTAAGGTTATGACTGATAGAATTTTTACCGCCAATTTTCTACCGGGAATATAGGCCACACCCTTTTCCCTCCACCTGACCATATATTTGAACAGGGAAAGTTGTAGTCTAAATTGTTTTCAGCCTTATCTTTGGCGAAGTATTGATAAACATTAAACTCTATCTCCCTTGCCTGGCCTCTTAAAGCCTTCCCTAGTCCTAAACGAGACATAATCAGTTTTAGCACTTTCCTCCGAAGGAAAGTAGCTATTGAGGTTGGAATCATGACGGAATTTTTGAAAAATTTCTTCAAATCTTTATCGATCCTACCTAGTAGACACCGAAAATGACCCCCGTTAAAATATATATATATATATGTGTGTGTGTCTGTTAACACGATAGCGGCCAGAGTTTTTGTTTTTTCGTCACGAAACTTGGTATATAGCATTCAATTAGCAAACGATTGAACGAGTTCGTTAACCACCAAAGTCGGTTCACCGGAAGGGGGGGTTTACCCCGAACCCAAAACACTAATTTGACTATGTCAGCCGTAATATTTGTTATATTTCAACGAAACTTAGTATTCGTAGTGGTAATATAGAGAGAAAAGTGAGATATAAAAATGAACTAAATCGGTTCATTAGAAGGGGGGGTTTACTCCGGACCCACAATACCAATTCGCCACTACCAGCCGTGATTTTTGGTATATTTCGACGAAACTCGGTATTCGTAGTGGTAATCCACAGGTAAATAACTGTTGTAAAAATAAACTAAATCGGTTCATTAGGAGGGGGGGGGGGGTTTACTCCGGACCCACAATACCAATTCACCACTACCAGCCGTGATTTTTGGTATATTTCGACGAAACTCGGTATTCGTAGTGGTAATCTACAGGTAAATATGTGTTGTAAAAATAAACTAAATCGGTTCATTAGAAGGGGGGGGGGGGTTTACTCGTGACCCAAATTCTTAATATACTCATACCGGTCGTAATTTCTGCTGTATTGTAACGAAACGCGGTATACGTCGTGGTTAACTCATGAGAAAGAAGTGTTGTAAAAATGAGCTGAATCGGTCAATCGGAAAGTGGGGGTTTAATTTGTAATACATTTCAATAGAAAAGCCCGTCAGATGTAGGTTCACAAAGCCGCCGCAAGGAGCGCTTTCTACCACTAGAGTGACTGTATCCTGTTCCTGCGTTAGATAAAAATACGATAATATGAGGTTTTTTGTATTTATTACGTAGTGTAATAGGTACCATGTGTAAACATAACTCTGGAAGCAAATTATTAATTGATCAGTTACTCATTACAAATTTAAAAGAGAACTATTCATGTTTTTATTTTATTTATGTAGGATATTTTAAGCAAATTGTTCTGGAAAGCAATCTACACTACCCAAATTCTGAGGAAAGTGCTTAGTTATGCAGCTCCTGCGTGACGGGCTTTTTTTTTATTGAGTTTTACTTAGCGTGTTCTTCCTTTGAATAATAATGCAAATGGCAGACCCGTCACAAAGTGGGGCGAGTGACAGGGTAAGCCGGACATCCATTAATATCTCCGGTTCTACTGGTCCTAGAGTATTGCTTCTGGTGTCATTTTTAAGCTAATCCAGTACTCTATTCAACTACATCATCAGCAATTTCCAAGAAATTTCGCCAGTTGAGGTATAACGAGAAGGATGACTTTTAAATGTGTACAAACATATTGTGTATCTCTTGCTTAATAGATAGTGTGATTTTTAAGCACATAATATCAACATATGTTTAATAAATTTTTATTTATTTTTGATGAAATTGAAGTTCACAAACACAAAAACTAAAACTATAACTAGAAGTAAAAATTTTGAACAATCAATGTATTTAATTTAATATGATAATTTTAAGCTGTAAGAATAAATAATACATATTTCTAAAATTTCAAATGTTTCTTATCTTTCATTTAGAAGTTCTTGTACTTCTGGAGATTTTTTTTTTTTTTTTTTTTTTTTTTTTTTTTTTTTTTTTTTACGGCGCATCTACAACTTGGCCATTAGCGCCGTTCTGGAGATAATGTTTCTAAACGATGGCGATCGTTGTTAAGTTTTGGTCTTATATGTGATATTAAAGGGTCTGAATTAATTAACAAATTATTGAGGACATCTCTATTGGTAGCCTTTTTTGAAAACTTTCTTTAAAAAAAGTTTCAACAAAATATCTAAAAAATTGAAATAGATCTTCATTATTGGTAATTTCCATTATGTTGAGGAAGGAACCAATAATGGGATTAATAAAGGTGCGCAGGTATTAACAGAAGGAACCACTAATGGGATTAATAAAGGTGCGCAGGTATCAACAGAAGGAACCACTAATGGGATTAATAAAGGTGCGCAGGTATCAACAGAAGGAACCACTAATGGGATTAATAAAGGTGCGCAGGTATTAACAGAAGGAACCACTAATGGGATTAATAAAGGTGCACAGGTATTAACAGAAGGAACCACTAATGGGATTAATAAAGGTGCGCAGGTAACAACAGAAGGAACCACTAATGGGATTAATAAAGGTGCGCAGGTATTAACAGAAGGAACCACTAATGGGATTAATAAAGGTGCGCAGGTATCAACAGAAGGAACCACTAATGGGATTAATAAAGGTGCGCAGGTATTAACAGAAGGAACCACTAATGGGATTAATAAAGGTGCGCAGGTATTAACAGAAGGAACCACTAATGGGATTAATAAAGGTGCGCAGGTATTAACAGAAGGAACCACTAATGGGATTAATAAAGGTGCGCAGGTATCAACAGAAGGAACCACTAATGGGATTAATAAAGGTGCGCAGGTATCAACAGAAGGAACCACTAATGGGATTAATAAAGGTGCGCAGGTATTAACAGAAGGAACCACTAATGGGATTAATAAAGGTGCGCAGGTATTAACAGAAGGAACCACTAATGGGATTAATAAAGGTGCGTAGGTATTAACAGAAGGAACCACTAATGGGATTAATAAAGGTGCGCAGGTATTAACAGAAGGAACCACTAATGGGATTAATAAAGGTGCGCAGGTATTAACAGAAAAAATGAAATATCTACGGAATAGGCAAGTTTAGGCAAGATCTGACAACGCCGTGAACTTGACAGAAGCTCTGCGGGACGATGGCAAAGCAGTTGGCCTAGTTGTGGAATTCTTAAAAAAGGCGCAATTATATCTCATGATATAAAATAATAATTTAATAATAAATAAATATATTTATCTATACGTGCACGGGTATATACTCATGTGCGTGTAAGTATGTATGTATGTATTTGGGTGTGTATATGTGTATGAACGTGGGTGTATGTGCATATACGTGTGCTAGATTAGTTTTAGAATTGGTATTACTATAAATTTTGTTATTTAGTATAGTTTTAGTATTAACATTGCATCCAGTAAAGTATTAGTTTTAGTACAAATAGTTGTAATAGTTATGTTAAGTTTGTATTAGTTACTTAGTTTGTATTCGTTAGTGTTTGTGTAAAAAAAAAAAAAAAAAATAAAAAATAAAAATAAAAAAAATATGACATTACTCAGAAAAATAGATATATAAATATAAAAAAAGATATATATATATATATATATATATATATATATATATGCATTAAAAAAAATATTAAAAAATATTGTGTTTCGATTATACGGGGTTTTCGATTATCCGTGGACCACCCTCCCCGTCATTACCCCGGATAATGGAGGTTCTACTGTATATTAACCCTTTCCGTACGCAAAGAGCTGCGAGGAGTGTGTTCTCCTGTACGGGATACTCGCTCCCGGCTTCGGTCCCCCTGTACGGGATACTTTTCCCACTCTCGGTCACAGCGTCTCGCCTTTCAGTGATCTACTCGCCATATTAAAACTCGTATTTTATCATTTTCATTATTAGTTTGCTTACAATGATTATTAATTTTTATTTATGTTGAATTAGTCTAGCGTTTAAATAATTATTTTTGAGTTGAATAACTTAGTTTAAAAATAAGTTATAAAAATGTTAAATTATATATGAGTTAAAAAATAAGGTTTTTCAGTTTACCTTTTGCCCTTTATTTTATGAATAATAAACAAGGGAATCATATACTTAATAATTACGACAAATAAGTTTCCCATCTTCATTTTTGAACCGTGACTTTATATACCCGCGGAGTTAAAAACCTTTTTTTTTTATGTATAAAACTTATTTACAAAAAACAAAAGGATTATTAAAAATATTTACTGTTACTTTAATGAATTATTTATTCAAATGTGTAATATATTAAACTTAACAATAAGATATTAAATATTTTTTTAAAAATGGAGGACACGCAATAAAAAAAAAAGAAAAAAAAAAAGAAACAGTTTTTCTAAATTTAACAAAACAAGAATATAAGATCTTAACTCTCCAGGACTAAAAGTGAACATATTTTGCAAAAACATGCTGTAAAGAGTGTACGGAGTTATAAATACAAACGATTATTTGACGAGTAAGTTGACGGGGTGAATAGGCGGAGAAAGCAACGAGTTGTAATTCGACAAAAAAATGCCATCTAGTAATAGGCAGAAATACTACAAGAACAATAAGGTAACACTAGATAGCTCTAAAGTCGAGAAACGAGAAGATAAAGAATGAGAGAGATACGCCGAGCTCTCGACTGCTGTAGAAGTCCACGGTACGTGGGTCGTGTCTTCCTTCGACTTCTACAGAAGTCCATGGTACACAGGGCCCGACCGCTCTCGACTGCTGGAGCAGTCCACGGTAGGGAAAGGGTTAATAATATCTCTTCTCAAATTTTGACTAACCCATCTTTCTGGAAGTAGAGAATTGGGTAGTTGTCCATCGTAGAGTTTCCTCCTATAGAAAAGACGGTGCTCCAGAAGAGGTGTGTAGCTGAAAACAACCCAAGAAATGTTGTAGCTGTCTCGCCACCTTGAGAGGGGATCACTCCGAAATATTGCTACTCTTGGGTTTCCTGAAATACAAATTGTCAAATTGAATGAATTAGTTGTTATTATGATGTAAAAAAAAAAAAAAAAAAAAAAAAAAAAAATATTTCTCTGCAATAAAAATATGTATAGACCATTTAACATTCATTTATCTTTGTAGAAGATTGAGCATAGATTCTGATGATCAATAGTTGTGCTGTTCGAATCTACAGAAAACAGTCGTTGTAAGTTTTTAATTAATAAATAGGAGAACCTTTGAATTTACATGACCACACCATCCCAAAGGTTACGGATTCAATTCTCACTAGAGTTGATGGTTATTCTTTCCCAAAAAAAGAGAAAAAAGAATGGCATCACTTTTATGCTGACTAGAAGTAAGTGTTAGCCTGAAGATAATATATAAGATAATAGAAAATATATTTATAGTAGGGGGCGAGGTTAGCTCAGTGGTAGAGCACTGGACTAATAAGGGGGGGGGCGAGGTTAGCTCAGTGGTAGAGCACTGGACTAATAAGGGGGGGCGAGGTTAGCTCAGTGGTAGAGCACTGGACTAATAAGTTGGAGGTCCTGAGTTCAGATCCCGAGCAAGCACTAAAGATTTTTTCTTCTAGTGTCTTCGTTCGTGGGCTGAATTCAGCTAGGCCTAGCTGAATGCAGCTAGGCCTAGCATCACGGTTCCTAGGTAGAAGGTGTGAATAAAGAGCTGTGACTAGGTTCTAAGGGTAGCAATTGCTAAGGAAAAAGCTAGTCTGGTCTGGTTCATGCTAGCTTTTTAGTTAGTCGTTTCTTTTCGCTCAATCATGGCGGCGTTTACGCATGTTCGTAAGGAAAAGGAGTATTATATGCGCCGGGACGTCTTCAAGTTTTATTTTCATCTTCTTTAGCTACATTTCCTGCAGTAAAACGATTCTTTGAAGTTCTGGAGTTGACGGATTTTTTTTCTTCCGTACCGTAAACCTCACCCATTTTCGCACTTTTTCAATTTTTTATTTGCAATTGGTTGTGAAGCAGTGTTGGGTTCCTACTTCCTTGTTAGACGATTGTCGGTAAATCCATTTGAATTCTTCCTGGGATTTTTGCCCTTGATCAATAATTTGTAAAAATCTTTTCCCTACTGCTTCAATTTTATAGGCTTATTGCCGGTGGCTTTTTGGTCGGTTTTCTTCTTTATGTTTGATTTAATGTTACTCAGCAACTATTCAACTGTGCAACAGTGACCTTTCGCCCTGTGGAAAATTCATTACTAATGCTGTCCCAAGCAGGTTTTCTTTCTTTAATAGCAGCTAGTAATTTAGATTTTCCATTACCACCGGATCATTGACTAATACTGTTATAAAAAGTGACCGACCCAGGTCGGCATGGGCGTATATAGAAAATAATTTCGGGAGAGGCTAGAAGTATTTGGGGGGCGGGCTGAGAGCATTTGGGGGGTATGGAATATTATCAATCTAGATCTTGGAATAGTTAGCCAATTAAAATTATATTGCACCAAAAAGAAATTATTTTTTCTGACCAAAGTGGTCTCATTTAATTTATTTTTATGTTGTTTTTTTTTTTGACAAATATTTACCGATTTCCCCATTGGGGGGGGGGGGACTGCAGCCCCCCCCCCAATGGGGCCCATGCGTGTCGACAGTAGCACAAGACACGCGCTGTCCGATGAGGAGAGAGAAACAAGCAACAAACCCTGACAGGAAGGAAGAGGGATGAGACAGGGGAGGTAGGAATCCTAGCTGCAGCTAGGGGTTAGCAACAGCTACCCTTAGAATTTCCTTAGGTTATCAGGAGATGAGACTAACTTACTTAGATCTTGCTACCTAGAAGTAGCTCTTGTTTATTCACTCCGTATTGAGGAAGAGCCACATCTAAGGGCTAGATTCTAGCTTTTATTCACTCCACCCATTGGGCACCTTGGGTGCTAATGACTCTAGCAGTTGAAGCAGCCAAGGGGAAAATCAGGCGGCCGGAGCATAGTACTGACCACACTATCTCCCTAGCCGTATGGTCATGAATCAGATACCTCTATAGTATCTGCCCCTCCGGGCCCTCGTGGTACGGGACTGATTTTTTTATTTTTAAATATTTATAGTAGATAGATAATATATAAGATAATAGATAATATATTTCAAAAGAATTAGCCCGCCAGACGTAGGTTCGCAAGGCCCCTGCAAGGAGCGCTCTAGGTAACACTAGAGGGACTGTATCCTGTTCCTGCGTTAGATCAAAAGACGAAAATGTGAAGTTTTTTTTATTTATTAAGTAGCGTAGTAGGTTCTATGTGTAAACATAACTCTGGAAGCAAATTAATTATGAAATTAATAATTGAACAGTTACTCATTACAAAATTAAAATAGAACTATTCGTGTTTTTATTTATTTATGTAGGATATTTTAAGCAAATTATTCTGGAAAGCTGTCTACACTACCCAAATTCTGAGGAAAGTGCTTAGTTATGAAGCTTCTGCGTGACGGACTTTATTAATAAGGGGATGTTAACATACAAATAAAAATTAATAATAAATAAAAACATACTATATATTTGTTAAATACCACTCACTCACTGACTTATCATCGCCCAGCCCAGACCACTTGACAGAAAAATTTGAAATTGTGCATAGACACTCCCTTCAGAATTTAAACAATCACTAAGAAAGGTTTTTTGATATTAAAATTTGTAAGTATTTTTAGACGGGTTTGAATTTTTATTTGGTTTTCAAGAGAGCATGCAAGCCTAGGCAGCATGAGTTGGTAGGACGATAACAGGTCAGCTGTTACCATACTATACATATCTATTATTTAAAATATTATTTTTATTTGCAGTTCATTTAAACTATGATGGTGAAGCTTGAATTACTAGTAATAAAATGTCATTTTGTCCCTCATAGATTTTTCGCTATACCTGGTGATGGTCCATCCAAGGTAATAATATCCCAACCCTTGCACAGCTTCCTCACCCATCAGCATCCCCGGTCAGAACACTTCTTGGTAATGCTCGCAAATATAATGGGTGCCTCCAAATCAGAGATGGGCATAATTCTATTTATAAATAAAAATACGAATTTATTCGTACTTCATATATTTGTGAATTCGAATATAAATAAATTCGTATTCATAAGTGTGAATACGAATTTATTTTTATTCGCGTATATTAACTATAAAAATACAAATAAAATTTTATTCGCAAATTTTCCTGCGAATACAAATAAATTCACAGAAAAAAATTGTAAATAATCACAAAAAATGTGAATATTTAAAAAAAATCAAGTGATTACAAAAAAAAAAAATCACATTAAAATATACGAATACAAATTTATTCATATTATAATTTGTGAATAAAAATTTATTCCCAATAAAATTCGCAAATAAATTATGAATTTATTTGTATTAAGATGATATTACGGAAGTTATTGAAGGTGATTTTTTTTTTAAAGGCGTTTAACGTCTAGGTTATTAGCGCCTAGATTTTTTTTTACCCCGAGTCCGCCGCGGAACCACCAGCCATGCTGCAGGGAATTGCAGCATGGCTGCCATCTGTACCATTAAAAAAAAAAAAAAAAAAAAAAAAAAAAAAACTGAATCTAGGCGCTGACAACATAGACGTTTAGAGCCTTAAAAGAAAAAAAAATCACCTTCAATAACTTCCGTAATATCATAACTTGAATAAATTCATAATTTATTTGCGAATTTTATTGTGAATAAATTTTTATTCACAAATTATAATGTGAATACATTTTTAAGCGTATATTTTAATGTGATTTTTTTTTGTAATCACTTGATTTTTTGTAAATATTCACATTTTTTTGTGATTATTTACAATTTTTTCTGTGAATTTATTTGTATTCGCAGGAAAATTTGCGAATAAAATTTTATTTGTATTTTTATATTTAATATATGCGAATAAAAATAAATTCGTATTCACACTTATGAATACGAATTTATTTATATTCGTATTCACAACTATATGAAGTACGAATAAATTCGTATTTTTATTTATAAATAAAATTATGCCCATCTCTGCTCCAAATGACATATTGGAAACATAAATTTTTGAATTTTAACGTACATGTATTATTGACACTGAATTTTAACCTGTACTGGTTAAAATGCTGTTACTGCTAACCTATAGATATCGGGTTATCCCTAGGTTAGCTGGTTGTTGACACTGGTCCGGAGCGCCCCCATGTCAAGAAACATTATACAATGATTACTTATCAAGTGATAAATAACTTATAGTATGACAGGAACCACAAAATTATGTAGAAGTGTTAATTTTGATGATACATTATTTAACGCAATAAAATAACTACTTACCTGCGTTCACGAAGGACGGGTATTCAGCTAGTATTTATATAAAATTGAATACATTTTTGGGACATGTTTGGTTCAGTCGTAAAACATTCAACTCATGTTCTGTGATGGGCACTGAAATATTTTATCTATTACTGTCATCAATTGGGAGATAGATTTTGGATCCCAGACTGTTCCTAGGCCCATCAATCCTTTAATGGAATAATAAGGCGTACTGACCACACTAACACCCATATTCTCTTGTAAACTTCTTCGCTGATTGATTTCATCTCCTCCTATATCCGGGATATTACACAAGTGGTGCGGTTTTTTAAAACGCAAATTTTCTCTGGTATTACAGCCGGCTTCCTCAGGTAGTACAAAATGTCGTGTTGCTTTCGGCTAACAAAAAATCATCATGCACCGCTGGTGATATATGCCGGATTGTAGGAGGAGACTATCCTATAGAAGGGTTGGGTTGGGTTGGTAGTTTAAGGGCAGAAAACTGCTTGGTCATCTCCGCCCTTGTTGTGTTTAATTGTGCAAGATTAATGTTAGGATGGAGAGTGTTTTCAGTATTATGTGTTTGAGATAGAGTTGTGTTACTAAAGTTGTATTTGGGAGAATCTAACTTTGGAAAAAAAGAGAAATTATTGTTGTTAAAAAATTGCATGGATGTAAGAACCAGATTCACACACACATAAATATATTTGCACTTATATAAATATAGTATACATATATATATATATATATATATATATATATAGTGCACAGTATATATATATAGTGCACAGTATATATATAAATACAGTACAAATAATAAAAAAAATATATAATGTAAACATATATTTTGTTTTATTTTATTTTTTTTATTCATTTTATTTATTTTTTATTATTTTTTTTATTGTTTTTTTATTTTGATATATTTTTTTTTTTAAATATTTTCCTCTTCTTTTTCCTTTCCTTTTTTTCTTTCTTTTGTTTAATCTTTTTTTGTATATATATTTTTATTTTTTTTTTTTCTCATTTATTTATTTTGATATATACTAGCGATTACACTGTATTTCTCTAGGACCATCGACTTTACTACATACTAAAACTAACAACTTTCTTATATTATACTGATGCTTACTATTACTATTATACTAATACTTACTATTACTATTATTTATTATTATTGTTTATAAAAAAAAATTACAAACATACACATACCTACAAATATTTATCAATTAATTAATATTATATATTTTATAGTAAAAGATATAGATGCGCCTTTTTTTAAAATTCCACAACAACATCAACTGCTTCACAATCGTCCCGCAGAGCTTCTGCCAAATTTCTTGGTATTCCCAGCTGTTGAAGCAGCAGCCTCTAGCGAGTGCAGTCTTCGAATATATGTTTTACAGTGATCGGCTGATTGCATCTTCCACAGGCTGGTGGGATTCCTCTAGAATCAAGTAGCCATGAGTCAGTCTGGAGTGGCCAAGTCTGAACCGAGCTAGAACAACCTCCTCTCTTCTTGATATTCTGTTTGAGGAGGACCAGGCTCTCGAGTCGTGCTTGACTTGCTTATGTTTTTGCTCCCCGCATTCGGACCATATGTTTCTCCATCCTTCTTCGATCATGCTTATGGCTGGCGCTACGAGTTCACTGCCAGATAACGGAACCCTTGTAATCTCGCTCAAACTGTGTGCAGCCCGAGCGGCTTGATCGGCTTTCTCATTGCCAGGAATCCCACGGTGGCCGGGAATTCAGATTAGATGGACAACTTTTCCATTATCTCTGAGAGTTCTGGTGTAAAGTAGAATTTTTGAGATAAGGGAGTTTGTCTTGAAAATGTCTTCAACACTTTCTAGGGCACTTCTTGAGTCGGTACAGACAAGTATGTTCTTCTCTGGGGATTCTATAGCTAGATGCAGGGCTGCGGTAATAGCAAATAGTTCAGCAGTGAAGCTGGTGCTTTGGGGACTGAGTTTGAACTTGTGAACAAGGCCAGAATCAATCACTGCACATGCTGTTGAAGATTCTGTCTTGGAACCATCGGTGAAGTATACCCTCTTTACCGCGATGTTGCTCAAGAATTCGCCCAGATAAGAACGTAGCTCGATGCCCGTCATAGAATTTTTGTTTTTAGTTAAAATGTGACGTTCGGGCGGTCTGAAGGTCCAAGGGGAGGAATTAGGCGCGGTTTCTTTTTGAGGCAGTCTTGCAGAGGAGATGAGGCTTATTACACGATCCATTCGGAGTGCTAGAGGAGTACTTGCAGAAGGAGAGTGTCTGTATTTGTCAATATATTTGGGGTTAAAGATAAATGGGTAGCACGGGTGACCAGGGGAGTAGTAAATTTTGGCGATGTATTTAACTGCCAGTTTTTGCCTGCGATAGCTCAGAGGTGGAATACCTGACTCAGCACAGAGACTCAAAGTTGGCGTTGAACGGAAGGCTCCTATGGCAAGGCGTAATCCAGAAAAGAGGACTGAGTCAAGAAGGGAAATAACGGGTTTCTTGGCTGAGCCATAAATGAAACTGGCGTAGTCGCTCTTAGAACAGACCGTGGCCAAAAACACTCTCAGGAGGGATTTCCGATTTGATCCCCACGGGGTTTTGGATAGAACATGTAGGAGCTTCATCCGCTCTAGGCTTTTCCGCTTAAGATCCAAAACGTGAGGAGCCCATGTGAGGCAGCTATCGAATGTAAGTCCCAGAAGGCGGATTTCGTTGCTGTAATGGAGTGGAGTCTGCCCGAAGGTAAAGGTGGGAAGGTCAATCTCGCCCTTAGTTCTCGTAAAAAGAATACAGCGTGACTTTTCAACTGATATCTGCAGGCCGCTTTCTTCAAACCATTTAAAAATTCGTGAGATTGTTGCCTGAATGTTTGACTTTATAAAATGGAGATTGGATGATTTGCAGAAAAAGAGCAAGCCATCAGCGTATAGTAGGCCTCTGACATTGGTGGTAAAACATTAATGTACCACAATGACAGCTATGCTGAAGAGAGTTGTGCTTAATGCACTGCCCTGTGGAACACCATACTTTGAGGATCTCATACTGGAGTGAGTGCCGTTTGTGTAAATTTGGAAACAACGATCATTCAGAAAACTGGTAATATAAGTGGGTAGCTTGCCTTTGAAATCCCACTCATGGAGTTTCTTCAAAATACTCCGTCTCCAGACGGAATCAAAGGCATTTTTAATGTCAAGCGTGACAGCGATCATATACTGTTTATTGATGTATGCGTTCAGTATTTCTGCTTCAAGAATTACTAGGTTATCAATCGCTGACCTCCCACTTCTATAAGCAGATTGTTCAGAGCCTAAAAGATTTTCTGCTTCTAATACCCACTGCAGTCTCCTATTTACCATTCTCTCCATGATCTTGCCGAGACAGCAAGTCAGTGATATAGGGCGAAAGCTTGTTGGTAGTGTTCTGTCTTTCCTTGATTTTGGTATGGGGATGACAAAGGCCTGCTTCCAGCTACTCGGAATGACTCCCGTCGACCAAACTTTATTGAACAAATCGAGCAAATCATTCAGTGTACTCGAGCTAAAGTGCTTAATCATTTCATGGCTTATGACCTTCCTATAGAAGGAATCAGAGATCTGATTGGTACCTCCCCTCTTTGCACTCATGGCATAGTGTGGGACTGTTTTTTTAATTATTATTGTTGGGTTATGTAAGCTTGTGTATGGTTATTTACGTCATAAGGTCCCAACAAGAATATTATTGCATGTTCAAAAAATCAAATTAACAAATAACTATATATAAAAAACTATAAATAAACATGTAGAACGCCAACAGTATATAATTAAATGCAAAATAAAAATAACATATTTACATAAATTGCCTTGAGCAGAAGTGAAAATAGAAATATTAAATTTTCCAAAAATTGAGAAGGTTACTTGTAGTTTTATGAGCTGGTTATGGGTTCCTGGAGTCTGCTATGTTCGCTGAGGGTAGCTACCGCGAACAGTCCAGAGTATAGCCGTTTAAATTGGGTCTGTTTTTCATAGATGCACTCACAAGAGAAGAAGAAACAAGACTGAGGTTACAGTACTCTGTGTGAAATAGTTTAATTAGAACAGCTGGTTGCTAGATACTGCTCACTTAGGCCAGTCCCTAGCAACCATGCTTTCTGTCAGTCTCTTGCTGCTACATTATAATATATTTTTATTTGATTGTGTTTTAATTTAAAGTATTCAGTGGATGTAAAAAAGATAAATAATCTTCTATAAAAAAATCAGACTCATAACAGGCCACAAGGGTCCCGAGGGGCATATACTGTAGAGGTATCTGATTCTTGACAATACGGCACACTAGGGAGATAGTGTGATCAGTACTATGCTTTGGCCACCTGATTTTCCCCATTATTAATTTTTTTTTTTTTTTTTTTTTTTTTTTTTACGGCACATCTACATCTAGGTCATTAGCGCCGACATCCAGGGTGTAGCGAGGAATTTCACCAGCGAGCCGTGGGATGATAAAATTCCTGCCGGAGGTTGGGAATCGAACCCACCATCTCCCGCTTATGAATCCAAGGCGCTAGCCATTAGACCACGGGAGACCCCCCATTATTAATCTATTTAAAAGATGGGTTCTTCTAGGGACGATCAGGGAGGCCAAATCCAACCCACGAACAAAGACACTAGAAGATAAAATCTTTTGTGCACTTGAATTTTGGACTAAGGCCTTCCAGCATATTAGTCGAGTGCTTGTCTACAATTTTCTATAAAGTCCTACTTCATTAAATTTTAAAATTTAAATTTTTGATGTACAGAATATAATGTCATTCATTTCTTAACCCCTTTTCATTTACAAATTTACACAATTTTACCCTAAGAAATAAATGAGGTTGATTGCTACCTGATAGTACAATATTCTGCTTGGCTTTTCCCAGGTTGTTCTTAGCTTCGCAAGTATAATTGTCCAAATCCTGTGTTTCAACGTGGGCTATTATCAACCTGTGCCTGTTTCCACGCTTTTCTGTTTCATGGTCATCTGTAACATCCAGCTTCAGGGCTGACCTGTACCAGCGCACCTGAAAATCAATAATGTTATTCATTATTATAATAAGGTTATTATAATATATATATATATATATATATATATATATATATATATATATTACGTTTTGGACTTTTCTGTCTATCTGAACGGGCTATAGAATAATTGTATATTTTAGGAAATTATATAATATCAAAAGTGTTAATATATTCCACTCATTTTGAATATTCATAAGTAATAACTAAGGTTTACTGATCCACAGCCTTCATGATAATTCTACTCACGGGATAATACAAATAAACCGAACGAAGATGATGGAACTCTGAATAATAACTCTAGTAGGAGGATGTTTTGTTTATTATTGTATAAGGTTGGTAACAGTGAGCAGATGGATTGCAATTATTACCATATGCAAATCAACACTGTATCCTGAGGGAGCGAAGGGGGGAGGGGGGAGACGACACATCAATTTCCATATGGTAAGCATTTATTACTCCACCAACACATTCTAACACATATATTGTCGAGATTTGGATTATGTGTTTCCATTTAGTAGTTTCATTTATCTGAGTGATGTTATTGGTTCACTGATAACAGCACGGTTCCCTAAATACAAGGATGTAGTAACTTGGATTCTTGGAGGAGTTGGCAATGATTTTAGAAAAGCATTGAATAGTTCAAAACCCATTGAGATATTAAGGGTGGAGAGAGGGCAATAGAAATCACCTTAAGCCTCGAATACCCATCTCCAACTGCTTCAACCATTGTTCATAAAATGGCGGATTAAAGTCAACCCTGAAAAATCCTCCCACATACACATTCACTCTTCGACGATCCAAATGCCCTTCCGTCAATCTTTACCAAAGCGAAATCTGTGAAAAAACCCTAGTTACCTACCTAGGACTTACCCTTGACAGACGACTTACCTGGAGACAACACATACAAAAGAAAATACAGGAAACAAACAGACATTTTAGACTACTAAACAGACTACTAGACTCTCACTCAAAATTATCTCTACAGAACAAGAGACGGATATACACTACTACACTTCAACCCACCTGGACGTATGGCTTGGAAGTTTGGGGGTGTGCCAAGCGATCCAATATCCAACGAATCCAATCCCTCCAATCCAAAATACTCAGCAAAATAGTCAATGCTCCGTTCTATGTCTCAAACTACACTATCCATAACCAGTGTTGGGCAAAACTAACGTTAGTAAACTAAACTAACGTTAGTTTTCTCTAACTAAAACTAAACTAATGTTCTATTTTTAGTTTTAGTTTAGTTTTACATTTGTATAATTATTAATCATGTGGACTCCGTTTTTAGCATGGTAATTAGTTTTGTTTAGTAATAGAGACCTAAATTTGTGATTTTAGTTTAGTTTTAGTTTTTAGTTAACTAATTTAGTTTATCAAGGAACATATGTTTTCAAATTACGAGAAAAAGCCACAATTTCTTATTCTTAAGCAAGTTCTATTTGTTTTAATAATTTACTTAAGTATCGAAATAACATATGATTTATATTAATTCATGTTATTTTAGTAAAACTAAACTAAAGCTTTAATTTATTTTTTAGTCAATTCCCAAAGATTAAAGGCCTATTCACGCTAGACCGTGCCCCGTCCGGGACGGGCCCCGGACGGGGCACGGACGGGACACGGTGAAACAATCACACCACTGTTTTTAATGGACTAGTTCACGCTAGACCGTGCCCCGTCCGGGCCGGGGCCGTGCCGAGCCCGTGTCCCGTCCGGGCCCCGTTGAGAAAGGCACGTAGACATTCTTTCCCGTCCGGGCCTGGCCCGGGCCGGCTCCCTCTTTTGTTTGTTTATTTATTTATTTAACTAGCTGAATCCGCGAACTTCGTACCGCCTAAATAGCTACGAATCTTCGGAAATAACTACGTATTTATTCGGGGAGTGTCACAGGATGGTTTAAAATCGTCTATCAGATGTCTGTCTGTCTGTTTTTTCCTTATACAAATACACACAGTTTGGCCAATTTTGACTACACTTTGCACAAAGGTAGGTTTTTAACCTGGAAGTGGCTTAGACTAGATCAAAATCTTCAATCAGCTGTCTGTATGTCTGTTTGTTCATTATAGGAATGTACACCGTTTGACCAATTGTGACTAAACTAGAGACACAGATGGGTCTTTATACTTGAAGAATGTTAGGCTTGTTCAAAATCGTCTATCGGCTGTTTGCCTAACTGTTTATTCCTTAAACAAATCCACATGATTTGACAGTTTATGATCAAACTTGGCACACGGGACAGGTAGGTCTTGGCCCGGGAAATGGCATAGACTATGTCAACATCGTCTATCAGCTGTCTCTCTGCATTTTTGTGTCTTACAAAAAATTCACACCATTTGATCGATTTCCACCAACATTGGCACACAGGTAAGTATATTTCCGGGAAGTATCACAGGCTAGGTCCAAATAGCCCATCAGCTGCCTTTCTGCATTTTGTTCAAAAATTGACAATATTTGACCGTTTTTGATCAAACTTGGCACACAGGTAGGTCATAGTCGGGGAAGTGGCCTAGACTAGGTCAACATCGTCTATCAGCTGTCTCTCTGCATTTTTGTGTCTTACAAAAAATTCACACCATTTGATCGATTTCCACCAACATTGGCACACAGGTAAGTATATTTCCGGGAAGTATCACAGGCTAGGTCCAAATAGCCCATCAGCTGCCTTTCTGCATTTTGTTCAAAAATTGACAATATTTGACCGTTTTTGATCAAACTTGGCACACAGGTAGGTCATAGTCGGGGAAGTGGCCTAGACTAGGTCAACATCGTCTATCAGCTGTCTCTCTGTATTTTTATTCCTTACACAAATACATACCACTTCAACAATTATGACCAAAATTGATAGACAGGTAGATATATTCTTCCAGGAAATGGCATGGACTAGGTCAACATCGTCTATCAGCTGTCTCTCTGCATTCTTATTACTTACACAAATTCATACCACTTCAACAATTATGAACAAAATTGATAGACAGGTAGATATATTCATCCAGGAAATGACATGGACTAGGTCAACATCGTCTATCAGCTGTCTCTCTGCATTTTTATTCCTTACACAAATTCATACCACTTCAACAATTATGAACAAAATTGATAGACAGGTAGATATATTCATCCAGGAAATGGCATGGACTAGGTCAACATCGTCTATCAGCTGTATCTCTGCATTTTGTTCTATTCACAAATTGAGAACATTTGATCTATTTGGACCAAAAATTGGCGCACAGGTAGGTCTTGTTCAGGGAAATGGCATAGACTAGGTAAACATTGCCTATCAGCTGTCTGTCTGCATTTCGTTCTACACAAAAAATGACCGTTTTTGATCAAACTTGGCACACAGGTAGGTCATGGTCCGGGGAATGCACTGGCTAGGTCAAAAAGGTAATAATGCAATTTAAATTAATTTATATTTGCGTTAACGAGGAAAAAAAAAGAACCCACTTTTCTATATTCCCATACAAAATCAAATAGAAGTCAATTTCAAATTTAATACCATACCACAAAGTTTTAGTGTTAGTGAAGAGGTTCAGGGAAAGCAAAACAATTGAGTGACATTAGTGTACTCAATTGTAAATATGTCAATATTTGAAGGGCTCATTGCCTAAGGTGACTAACCCGAAATTAGAAAATACTTAAAAAATCGAATTTAAAGTAAATAGAATTTAAAATACATTGTGTTGGTGACAAAAATGATTTCAATTGGAGCAATTTAAGTCAATTAAGTCATCAACACTAATGTTTTTCAGATTTTTTTAGTTATTACTAGTTTTTGGCACTCAGCGCTTCATTTATACGATGGTAACATTAGCCAGAAAGAAATTGTCTATAATTAAATATAAATTGTCTGTGGTAAAATGTCACTTGAAATGTAAACATCTCTTTGCTGTGCATCTATAATATTAGTAAATCTAAAAGCCACAAGTTTCTATAAAATTACTAAAGTGTTGTGTGTTTGTGACTTACTAAATATGCCTCCTATAAGGCGTCGGACAAATTTAGGCAGATGAACCCGAAATGCAAAGAATCAAATTAAATATCAATGTTATTGTACTGCCCAGGAACGTGAAGATCGCAATAAACGTGAAAGAATTCGGTTAAGACAGACCCGTGAAGTGCGACATTCGACTAATAATGGTGCAAGTTTGAATCGAGCTGCTGTGAATTCATTACAGTGCCTGCAGCTGTGTTGCTATTGGACCTATGAACTCAGTTTGACTATAAACAAATTCCAGGGGCAGTCATTATGTGTTTGTGGTATTCATTTGTATTTATGGTATTTCATTTGTGGTATTGAACTTGTATTTAGAAAACCCATGTTTCTCACATGGTCAATTGTATGTTGCCTGTTCCCGTGCTGGAAAACCAGCTGCTCTGTTTGTTTACGCGCCAGGTAATCAAAGAAAAATTATCGCGTACCATAATATACTACAATACAAATGAAACTTAATTTAGAATAGGCAATTAAAAGTAAAATGTAATATAACAAGTAGATATAATAATAAGAAAACGTAATTTTCATTGTGATTTTTTATTGACTATTAAACGTTTTTTAAGTGTTTTACAATTTCTATTTATTTTACATAATTTAATCGTTGACTTATCAACTTTCTTTTTTTATCTTACTAGTAGACATTGTGTCCCGAATAACAGAATAAGAAATAAATAAAAGAAATTCAAACATGCAGTAAATATTTTAGTCTAGTACCATGATTCTATGTAACCAAACCAAAAACTTGATGTAACAACTATTTTTCCGATTTTCTTGGAAACGGTTAATGCTATTGCTTTATCCGGTTCCAGTCATTTACTAGCTCAAGAAGCCTATAAAACGAGTACTTACATGCATGTGATGTAAGCGTAAATTTTTTTCGCCCGAATTTCGCTTCAAAAACCATCTTCTGTTCGTTAACAAACTTGATCTTTCAAATTAGACGAACGATTTTTATACCAAATTTCATGAAAATCAGACCATTTAAGACAAGGAAACCGCGAACAGACACACACACACACACATATATATATATATATATATATATATATATATATATATATATGTATATATATATATATATGTATATATATATATATATGTATATATATATATATACATATATATATATGGGAAGGTGTTGTACCTTTGACCACTTTGCACAATTGAATTTTTTTCAGCTTGAATATTAATGGTAAATTCATTTTTTTTATTTGGTTGTAATTAGTATTATATTGTTTATCATATATAATTTTTTCAAGGTTCTAACTTTACATTTAATTTTTTTTATTAATTCGTAAAAAAATAATCGTACAATGGTCAAAGGTACAACATGTAGTTGTACCTTTGACCACGGGGTGTTGTACCACTGACCACGTAAAAACAACACAGCAGTCCAGAAAAAAAATTGTATTCAGTAATATTGTAATTAATTGTAAGTTTAATAAATACAGGAAAAGGATGTAAGCATAATAAAAAAACTATTATTGATATTATGTTATGCTTAATATGCTGAAAAATCCAGTCCAATCGATAAACGTTTTAACTGTCAAGCAGATCCACTAGCAATAGTAGGGTATGGAAGTTTAGCCACAATGTCTTCAACATCAATATCAAACAAATTTTCATCTTCTCTCGTAAACTTGTCACTTAAAGTTTGTTTTTTCAAATATTGGATCTTAAACATTGGACATTTAATACCACAGATCTCTGCGACTAAATATGTAATAGTCTTTTTACTTTTATTTTTAACTCCTTTTTTTCAAATTGTTGCTGGTTCATTGACTTAGTTCACGACATGCATTAGACAGATAAACGTCACTTTCTCCTGAAGAAATTTCGGTGTCAGTATCAAAATCTGAATTGTTATTAGAATAATTTTCTTTTTATTTACCAATTTTTAAGGAAGGGGTTCATTTGTGTATGGTTTCTTACGTTTAGAGTGTGGCTTTTGTTTTGTTTTTTCACTTTCAATAGTTACCTTTACAGGAATATCTGTCGGAACACGAGTTTTCCCTTTAGGCCGGCCCCTATTTGACATTTTCCTAGTCTGCACTTTTCGATGGCGTCTTACAACTTCAAGTGGAACGATAAGGGGCGATAGGATTGAACTGCTACACTGAGGATTAATAAAGCCAGCTTGAACATATTTAATTTATTATTTTTTAAGTTCTTTGAAAAATTGAAGCAACCAATATTAATTTAAAAGATATTGTAGCAGAAGAACAAAAAAAATGAATTATGTAAAAATCACTCAGGTGTGTTGTACCTTTGACCTGGTCAAAGATACAACACCTAGTCGTGGTCAGAGGTACAACACACTGGTAGCGCAAATTATAAAGCATGCTAAAAATGTTAGGGTTAAGATAAATAAATTTCAGAAGCTACACCATGTTTGTAATAGCTACTTCGTCAAATGATTTCCATCTAAAAAGACGTAATGCAAAAAAAAATTATTAGGCAAACCGTTATCAATAAATAACTTGCATTTTTATAATACAAATGGATAAGTATTTTTTGCAAGAATATTCTTTGACTTGAAATATCCAAAGTACGTTACACAAGCCCTCTATTGAAGGAGCTAAACACTAATCACACCAAAATTTATAAAATGTTGCTACGTGCCGCGACAGCCTCGGTGGTCAGACCGAGGTAACGTACAAGACGGTCAGAGGTACAACACCTTCCCCTATTTATATATATATACATATACTAGCTGTTACCCCATGCTACACCTACTTTCTTTATATAGAACAGCCTAAATAAATTAGGAACAAAATAAGTATTATTAAAATGTAATAACACGGATCAGTAACTGTTTTGAGCCCGTGACCTCTCAACTGTGATTCCTATACGACTTTGACCTACCCTAGCACACCCACCTATCAAGACATACATGTATGGCAAGTTTGGTAAAAATCGATCTAACGGTGTGGATTTGTATAAGGCACAAACGTACAGACAGACAGCTGGAATTTTTTTTGACCTAGTCTAGGAGATTTCTCGAATCAAGACCTATCATCATTCTAAGTTTGATCAAAATCGGTCAAACGGTGTGGATTTGTATAAGTAACAAAGAAACAAACAAAATGACAGACAGACAGAGATATATGGGGGCGAGGTTAGCTCAGTGGTATAGTACTGGACTAATAAGCTGGGGGCGAGGTTAGCTCAGTGGTAGAGCACTGGACTAATAAGCTGGGGGCGAGGTTAGCTCAGTGGTAGAGCACTGGACTAATAAGCTGGGGGCGAGGTTAGCTCAGTGGTTGAGTACTGGACTAATAAGCTGGAGGCCTGAGTTAAAATCTCGAGCAAGCACTAAAGATTTTTTCTTCTAATGTGTTCGTTCATGGGTTGAATTCGGCCTCCCTGGCCGTCCCTAGTCCAACACAGCATTTAATTAATTTAAAAATGGGTACCTTGGTTGGTGCTAATGACTCTAGCAGTCGAAGCAGCTAAGAAGAAAATCAGGTAGCCAGAGAATAGTACTAACCACACTATCTCCCTAGTATGCCGTATGGTCATGAATCAGATACCTCTATAGTATCTGCCCCTCAGGGCCCTCGTGGCCTGTTACGGGGCTGATTTTATATATGTGTGTATATATATATATATATATATATATATATATATATATATGCACACTCAAATTTGAACCACCGTTATTTTCGGTCTAGGGGTTATGAAATGCAAAATTTTGTATTCGGCACTTCCGGATTGCGTCGTGATGTCAACCTTATAAGCGGATTTTTTCCCTATGGAGGGAGGGAGGACTCCCACCGTCCAGGTCATTCTGGAAGAGACATTCTCATATCATATAGTTTATATTAGCATAAATATGCTTTAACCGATCACTAAACTAAAAAAAAATTACACAAACGTGTCCGCTGGTGTTCGCGCATGCGCAGTAGCCATCTAAGAAAAATAAGACTGTAATTTATACTGTAGTATCAACTGAAGCTACAGCATATTTATTTTCCTGAATTTGAGCAGAAGCTCTAAACGATTTTTTTTTATTTTATGTAATTTATTTATTAGTTATTTCCAAAGATGCGTAGCTATTTAGGCGGTACGAAGTTCGCGGATTCAGCTAGTTAAATAAATAAATAAACCAACAAGAGAGGGAGCGGGCCCGGGCCGGGCACGGACGGGAAAGAATATCTACTTCCCTTTCTCAACGGGGCCCGGACGGGACACGGGCTCGGCACGGCCCCGGCCCGGACCCGGCACGGTCTAGCGTGAACTAGTCCATTAAAAACAGTGGTGTGATTGTTTCACCGTGTCCCGTCCGTGCCCCGTCCGGGGCCCGTCCCGGACGGGGCACGGTCTAGCGTGAATAGGTTATAGCATGCATGCTGCCTTGGCAACCGGGTCCCGTCCGTGCCCCGTCCGTGCCCCGTCCGGGGCCCGTCCCGGACGCGGCACGGTCTAGCGTGAATAATCCCTTAGTTTTAGTTTTAGTTTAGTTATAATCCATTAATTAGTAAAATTTTAGTTTTAGTTTTTTTTAGGTTGCAATTTTTAGTTTAGTTTTAGTTTATTCCAAAAAGTGAATTTAGTTTTTAGTTTTGCCCAACATTGTCCATAACGACCTAGAAATTCCCTTTGTCCAAACCCTATCCAAAACCTGACACTTTAACTTCCACTCCCGTTTGCCTGGTCACGACAATCCCCTAATCAATAAGTTATCCTCATCCACCATTCCCGGTAACCCTCACCGTCGCCTTAAGCGCAAATGGCCTAGAGGCCTATTGTAAACTAAGCTTGTAAAATGTAAACATTACAAATGTAAATATTGTAAACAGCCATACAAAAACAAAATGTAAATACCTGTGTAAATTCCTAGCTAATAGGTTTTGGCCACTGGGATTTTTTTTTCCTACCGATACATCATGACTCTATTTCATGAACAAAAGAATTATAAAAAATACTTTATGTGTTGTACAATTTTTAAATAAAGATATATAAAAAAAAAGCCACGAATAAACAAACGGCGGCCATCTTCGTATGACATAGATTCTAATGACGTTTTTTCCCTCAGTTTTCTCTTAAAAAAGTGCAATAAATAAATAATAAAGTACATTTTTGATAGGTACGTTTTCTTTTAGAAATTTATTAAGCTTTCTAATAGTAACCTTTTACTACCAAGATTTTCCATTCGTTTTTTAAGTATTCTAGAAAATATGCCAAATATTATTTTTTTCTGATACTTTGTTAATTCCAAACGAGACCAAAATTTAAATACATTAGATTAGATGGATGTCAAATATGTGAATGAATGAATGAAATGAATGAAAAGTTTTATTCTTATTCCGGGACAGAAGTCCCATAGGAATAATTTTGAAATTACAAAATAATTATGAATTTTACGTATAAACTTAAAAACTTATAAATGCTATCAGTATCAGTATATAGTGTACAGCTTCAATATAGACTAGGGGTTGGGTAAAACTTGGAGGGATAGAAGGTGGTGGAAGAGTCGGGATTTAAAGGTTTCAAGGTTGGTAGAATGGCGGACAGACAGAGGTAAGGAATTCCATAGCGAGGTGGCACGGCTGACGAATGCTTTTTCGAATATTGCTGTTCGGTGGGAAGGAATATAAAGATCGGAAGGACGAGATCGGGTGTTACGGGAGTGAACCGAGGATTTAAATTTAAGAAGTTGAAAAATATAAGAAGGTCTACGGGATTGAATTACTTGGTAAAGGACTGAGCCGAGGAAGTACTGACGACGATAAAGAGGGAATAGCCAATTTAGCTCCTGGTAGAAATGTGATATGTGGGAGTCTCTGGGGATCCCGAGGATAAAACGAATGAAACAGTTCATGAGGCGTTTGAGTTTGGCCTCGAGATCGCCAGAATATGTGGAACAGGTTTCAACTGAATTAATCGTTTCTGAATAACAAAATTGAAAATAAGTTTGTACAAGTAGTTGTATCACGTTCTCGCGTAAACGGTTACAGATATCGCTTTAAAAATGATTTCAGTCGTTTTTCTAAGTTAATAAACCTATAAAAAGAGTACCTGCATGCATATGAACTCGAAAACGTAAGCGTTACGCATTAAGATTTGCGTGAATTTCGCTCCAAAAAGCATTCCAAATTAGAGAAAAGATTTTTGTACCAAATTTCAAAAAAATCTGACCATTTTTGAACCGATGGGAGCGCGAACAGATATATATATATATATATATATATATATATATATATATATATATATATATATGTGTTTGATGTTTATTTTTGTTTATTTTTCGTCGCTGGGATAGTATTTTTTGATGGAACGACATTTTTCTCCAGGGGTGGTACTCCTCGTCACTTCTTCCTGGAATATATCGATGGGTTCATCTCCATCTTCATCAGCAAGGTCATTGTTGTTTCTTGCTCGGTGGTTGTAAAGAATAAATGAAGTTAAACGAATATATATATATATATATATATATATATATATATATATATATATGTATATATATATATATATATATTATATTCGTTTAACCTTATTTATTCTTTAAAATCACATTCAAAAATTCAAATATTCGCGCGTCACTTGTCATAGTAAGATGGCCGACTTTGGACCTACCTACCTAGACAATCTAAGATCTCATTGTCAAAATCATAATTTCAGCGTGCTTTCTCTCGACTTTTAGTGAGAAAAGCCTCTTAAGACGTCCATAAGATAACGCAATACTTAAGAGCAGTTAAGAAATGATAACGTTTAAACCCGTAGGAAAGAAAGAAACAAGTCGTTCAAATTTGTATATTAATACCTCGTTCTGGTCCAGACATTTAATGTTCTAAAGCGTATGTGGGCAAAAACCGGCCCGCTGTAAGATTAGATCCGGCCCGCGAGACTTTTTGAAAAACGCAATTAAAAAATAATAATATCACACTGCTTACTCACACTCACTCAAATGAGGAAGATCGAGTGAGATGGGGTTTGTCGCTTGCTTCTGCGGAATCAAGTGGGGGAGTCAGCCGAGTGACAGCCATGATCATTTAGTCAGGTGGCAAGCATCCATCTATTTAGCTGGTTCTATTTTCAGCCATCTTGGCGCATTGGCGGGATAAAATTTGGCCCACAACATTTTCAAGGTTGCCTATCCATGTTCTAAAGGTTAGGAGAATCCGTATGTTTTGTAAGGACGCCCCAATTTACTCTGCTTGAAGCAATATTAAAAAAAAAAAATCTTCCATGAATGTAAGTTCGATAGCTTAATCTCTTCGGAATGTGGTAATAACATCAGTGTATAAAAATATAAGGTAATTAACAAAAACTATTAAATTTCTATTCTGCTTAAAATGCCGGGGGTGGGGATCCCGCATTCCCCCAACATCCAGGCCGATAGAATGCGGAGATTGCGGCTAAGAGGAATACCCGGATTATCCCGTAGGATATTTATCGATGGAGCAGGTAGATCTGGGAGATTGCACATTACCGACGATGGAATTATGGAAAAAAAATCCACACTAAGCCATCCGGATAAAATTGAGAAATGTATAACGCACTTTTAATGAGACTTTTGATTTAGACAACAGGTTGGAGAAATATATGATACCAATTATTGAACCAGGGGAGACGGTCATCGCCGTTTTAGCGCATTTTCTCTTTCTTTTGATGAGGCGGAAACGCGTTTATGACGTCAACCGTAGTACACAATCTTTTAAGGGGAGCACCCGATAAAAAATGTCCAAATGTAAGTTTTAGGTGAAGGTGGTCAAGGATCAATGGGTTCTTGTAGTAACTATCAGGATTTGCTCATTAAAGTTTCAGGTGAAGGTGGGCAAGGATCAATGGGTTCTTGTAGTAACTATCAGGATTTGCTCATTAAAGTTTCAGGTGAAGGTGGGGAAGGATCAATGGGTTCTTGTAGTAACTATCAGGATTTGCTCATTAAAGTTTTAGGTGAAGGTGGTCAAGGATCAATGGGTTCTTGTAGTAACTATCAGGATTTGCTCATTAAAGTTTCAGGTGAAGGTGGTCAAGGATCAATGGGTTCTTGTATTAACTATCAGGATTTGCTCATTAAAGTTTTAGGTGAAGGTGGTCAAGGATCAATGGGTTCTTGTAGTAACTATCAGGATTTGCTCATTAAAGTTTCAGGTGAAGGTGGTCAAGGATCAATGGGTTCTTGTAGTAACTATCAGGATTTGCTCATTAAAGTTTCAGGTGAAGGTGGGCAAGGATCAATGGGTTCTTGTAGTAACTATCAGGATTTGCTCATTAAAGTTGTTTAAAACATTAACTTATATTTCCGACGTTTTGAGCCTTTTCGGGTTCATCATCAGACATCCTGTATTAAGTTGTGTTAAGGTCTATTATAATTTTAATATTTTTTCAAGCATGACGACATGTTTTACACATATCGCTATACATTTGGCAAATATGACTGCAGGTTTTGCATTCACAGCAAAGGCTTTCGGCACGACACCCCGCGAAATCTTAAGGAAAACAATATAAAAATATTGTATCTTTAAAATAAGAGAGTTGAAACACAACAATATTTCTTTTTTAATTTTTACGAAATATCAGTTATTAGGCCATTACCCCAGGCTTATTAATTTTTAGTTTGGCATCCATGTAAACATGATTTTTCAGAAGCTGTTAACCAAATATGTATTCAACGTGTTATTCAATATTATTACAATACGAAATAGAAATAATTTATTTCAACTGTAGAAATATGATGAAAAGTAGAATTTTGCAATTCCAGCTGATTCACAGATTTTAATTATAATTGCAGCAACCTAGAGGGGAAAAGTGTGACTAAGAATTCTTCGAAAAGTATTCATTGTGGAGTTTATAAAGTCCATAAATATAGTTATATCCATAATAATATTACTATTATATCCATCAAATAAATATTTTAGTAAAAGAATGTTAAGTAAATTAGAATATTTGTGATAGTGACTTCCTAGAGCGACGTTGGGACGTCCCATAGTGGTCCCTCTTCATTAATCATGGTTTCGAAAATTACTTCAGTTGGTGGATCTCGTTCAAACTCGGTATAGTGTTTATTAAAGGGTTGAAAAGTACTTCTGCCTTGGTTTTATAAAATTCCGTCTTAGGGTGGGTTTACACTTGCTAGTTATTGCAGGATAAGGGTGGGTTTACACTTGCTAGTTATTGCAGGATAAGGGTGGGTTTACACTTGCTAGTTATTACAGGATAAGGGTGGGTTTACACTTGCTAGTTATTGCAGGATAAGGGTGGGTTTACACTTGCTAGTTATTGCAGGATAAGGGTGGGTTTACACTTGCTAGTTATTGCAGGATAAGGGTGGGTTTACACTTGCTAGTTATTGCAGGAAATTTATTTCAGACAGGAATTGCGACTAGTGTAAACCATGAGCAATTTATGTCTGAGATATATATTTCTATCACGAACTATAAGTGTCGACACTTCTATACCGCCAGGTATAAACATAGATTTTTACGAGAAGAATTTAATTTCAGAGATAAATATCTTGGCTACTAGCTGTATTGTCGACACTTCTATACCAACAGATGTAAACACTGATTATTTGTGCTTTTGGTGAATTTATCGCAAATTAGAACAAATCCAGAACTGTCCTATACATATCCATGACATAAATGTCTAGCTATTTCTGTCAGTATGTAAACCTTCAAGAGAATATCTATCCCACACCTGACATATATTTCCTGCTAGAAGTGTCAGATGTAAACGCACTCTCAGGGTGGGTTTACACTTGCTAGTTATTGCAGGAAATTTATATCAGACAGAAATTGCGACTATTGTAAACCATGAGCAATTTATGTCTTAGATATATATTTCTATCACGAACTATAAGTGTCGACACTTCTTTACCACCAGGTGTAAACATAGATTTTTACGAGAAGAATTTAATTTCAGAGATAAATATCTTGGCTACTAGCTGTATTGTCGACACTTCTATACCAACAGATGTAAACACTGATTATTTGTGCTTTTGGTGAATTTATCGCAAATTAGAACAAATCCAGAACTGTCCTATACATATCCATGACATAAATGTCTAGCTATTTCTGTCAGTATGTAAACCTTCAAGAGAATATCTATCCGACACCTGACATATATTTCCTGCGAGAAGTGTCAGATGTAAACGCACTCTCAGGGTGGGTTTACACTTGCTAGTTATTGCAGGAAATTTATATCAGACAGAAATTGCGACTATTGTAAACCATGAGCAATTTATGTCTTAGATATATATTTCTATCACGAACTATAAGTGTCGACACTTTACGAGAAAGAATTTAATTTCAGAGATAAATATCTTGGCTACTAGCTGTATTGTCGACACTTCTATACCAACAGATGTAAACACTGATTATTTGTGCTTTTGGTGAATTTATCGCAAATTAGAACAAATCCAGAACTGTCCTATACATATCCATGACATAAATGTCTAGCTATTTCTGTCAGTATGTAAACCTTCAAGAGAATATCTATCCGACACCTGACATATATTTCCTGCGAGAAGTGTCAGATGTAAACGCACTCTCAGGGTGGGTTTACACTTGCTAGTTATTGCAGGAAATTTATATCAGACAGAAATTGCGACTATTGTAAACCATGAGCAATTTATGTCTTAGATATATATTTCTATCACGAACTATAAGTGTCGACACTTCTTTACCACCAGGTGTAAACATAGATTTTTACGAGAAGAATTTAATTTCAGAGATAAATATCTTGGCTACTAGCTGTATTGTCGACACTTCTATACCAACAGATGTAAACACTGATTATTTGTGCTTTTGGTGAATTTATCGCAAATTAGAACAAATCCAGAACTGTCCTATACATATCCATGACATAAATGTCTAGCTATTTCTGTCAGTATGTAAACCTTCAAGAGAATATCTATCCCACACCTGACATATATTTCCTGCGAGAAGTGTCAGATGTAAACACACTCTCAGGGTGGGTTTACACTTGCTAGTTATTGCAGGAAATTTATATCAGACAGAAATTGCGACTATTGTAAACCATGAGCAATTTATGTCTTAGATATATATTTCTATCACGAACTATAAGTGTCGACACTTCTTTACCACCAGGTGTAAACATAGATTTTTACGAGAAGAATTTAATTTCAGAGATAAATATCTTGGCTACTAGCTGTATTGTCGACACTTCTATACCAACAGATGTAAACACTGATTATTTGTGCTTTTGGTGAATTTATCGCAAATTAGAACAAATCCAGAACTGTCCTATACATATCCATGACATAAATGTCTAGCTATTTCTGTCAGTATGTAAACCTTCAAGAGAATATCTATCCGACACCTGACATATATTTCCTGCGAGAAGTGTCAGATGTAAACGCACTCTCAGGGTGGGTTTACACTTGCTAGTTATTGCAGGAAATTTATATCAGACAGAAATTGCGACTATTGTAAATCATGAGCAATTTATGTCTTAGATATATATTTCTATCACGAACTATAAGTGTCGACACTTCTTTACCACCAGGTGTAAACATAGATTTTTACGAGAAGAATTTAATTTCAGAGATAAATATCTTGGCTACTAGCTGTATTGTCGACACTTCTATACCAACAGATGTAAACACTGATTATTTGTGCTTTTGGTGAATTTATCGCAAATTAGAACAAATCCAGAACTGTCCTATACATATCCATGACATAAATGTCTAGCTATTTCTGTCAGTATGTAAACCTTCAAGAGAATATCTATCCCACACCTGACATATATTTCCTGCGAGAAGTGTCAGATGTAAACGCACTCTCAGGGTGGGTTTACACTTGCTAGTTATTGCAGGAAATTTATATCAGACAGAAATTGCGACTATTGTAAACCATGAGCAATTTATGTCTTAGATATATATTTCTATCACGAACTATAAGTGTCGACACTTCTTTACCACCAGGTGTAAACATAGATTTTTACGAGAAGAATTTAATTTCAGAGATAAATATCTTGGCTACTAGCTGTATTGTCGACACTTCTATACCAACAGATGTAAACACTGATTATTTGTGCTTTTGGTGAATTTATCGCAAATTAGAACAAATCCAGAACTGTCCTATACATATCCATGACATAAATGTCTAGCTATTTCTGTCAGTATGTAAACCTTCAAGAGAATATCTATCCGACACCTGACATATATTTCCTGCGAGAAGTGTCAGATGTAAACGCACTCTCAGGGTGGGTTTACACTTGCTAGTTATTGCAGGAAATTTATATCAGACAGAAATTGCGACTATTGTAAACCATGAGCAATTTATGTCTTAGATATATATTTCTATCACGAACTATAAGTGTCGACACTTCTTTACCACCAGGTGTAAACATAGATTTTTACGAGAAGAATTTAATTTCAGAGATAAATATCTTGGCTACTAGTTGTATTGTCGACACTTCTATACCAACAGATGTAAACACTGATTATTTGTGCTTTTGGTGAATTTATCGCAAATTAGAACAAATCCAGAACTGTCCTATACATATCCATGACATAAATGTCTAGCTATTTCTGTCAGTATGTAAACCTTCAAGAGAATATCTATCCGACACCTGACATATATTTCCTGCGAGAAGTGTCAGATGTAAACGCACTCTCAGGGTGGGTTTACACTTGCTAGTTATTGCAGGAAATTTATATCAGACAGAAATTGCGACTATTGTAAACCATGAGCAATTTATGTCTTAGATATATATTTCTATCACGAACTATAAGTGTCGACACTTTACGAGAAAGAATTTAATTTCAGAGATAAATATCTTGGCTACTAGCTGTATTGTCGACACTTCTATACCAACAGATGTAAACACTGATTATTTGTGCTTTTGGTGAATTTATCGCAAATTAGAACAAATCCAGAACTGTCCTATACATATCCATGACATAAATGTCTAGCTATTTCTGTCAGTATGTAAACCTTCAAGAGAATATCTATCCGACACCTGACATATATTTCCTGCGAGAAGTGTCAGATGTAAACGCACTCTCAGGGTGGGTTTACACTTGCTAGTTATTGCAGGAAATTTATATCAGACAGAAATTGCGACTATTGTAAACCATGAGCAATTTATGTCTTAGATATATATTTCTATCACGAACTATAAGTGTCGACACTTCTTTACCACCAGGTGTAAACATAGATTTTTACGAGAAGAATTTAATTTCAGAGATAAATATCTTGGCTACTAGCTGTATTGTCGACACTTCTATACCAACAGATGTAAACACTGATTATTTGTGCTTTTGGTGAATTTATCGCAAATTAGAACAAATCCAGAACTGTCCTATACATATCCATGACATAAATGTCTAGCTATTTCTGTCAGTATGTAAACCTTCAAGAGAATATCTATCCCACACCTGACATATATTTCCTGCGAGAAGTGTCAGATGTAAACGCACTCTCAGGGTGGGTTTACACTTGCTAGTTATTGCAGGAAATTTATATCAGACAGAAATTGCGACTATTGTAAACCATGAGCAATTTATGTCTTAGATATATATTTCTATCACGAACTATAAGTGTCGACACTTTACGAGAAAGAATTTAATTTCAGAGATAAATATCTTGGCTACTAGCTGTATTGTCGACACTTCTATACCAACAGATGTAAACACTGATTATTTGTGCTTTTGGTGAATTTATCGCAAATTAGAACAAATCCAGAACTGTCCTATACATATCCATGACATAAATGTCTAGCTATTTCTGTCAGTATGTAAACCTTCAAGAGAATATCTATCCCACACCTGACATATATTTCCTGCGAGAAGTGTCAGATGTAGACGCACTCTCAGGGTGGGTTTACACTTGCTAGTTATTGCAGGAAATTTATATCAGACAGAAATTGCGACTATTGTAAACCATGAGCAATTTATGTCTTAGATATATATTTCTATCACGAACTATAAGTGTCGACACTTTACGAGAAAGAATTTAATTTCAGAGATAAATATCTTGGCTACTAGCTGTATTGTCGACACTTCTATACCAACAGATGTAAACACTGATTATTTGTGCTTTTGGTGAATTTATCGCAAATTAGAACAAATCCAGAACTGTCCTATACATATCCATGACATAAATGTCTAGCTATTTCTGTCAGTATGTAAACCTTCAAGAGAATATCTATCCCACACCTGACATATATTTCCTGCGAGAAGTGTCAGATGTAAACGCACTCTCAGGGTGGGTTTACACTTGCTAGTTATTGCAGGAAATTTATATCAGACAGAAATTGCGACTATTGTAAACCATGAGCAATTTATGTCTTAGATATATATTTCTATCACGAACTATAAGTGTCGACACTTCTTTACCACCAGGTGTAAACATAGATTTTTACGAGAAGAATTTAATTTCAGAGATAAATATCTTGGCTACTAGCTGTATTGTCGACACTTCTATACCAACAGATGTAAACACTGATTATTTGTGCTTTTGGTGAATTTATCGCAAATTAGAACAAATCCAGAACTGTCCTATACATATCCATGACATAAATGTCTAGCTATTTCTGTCAGTATGTAAACCTTCAAGAGAATATCTATCCCACACCTGACATATATTTCCTGCGAGAAGTGTCAGATGTAAACGCACTCTCAGGGTGGGTTTACACTTGCTAGTTATTGCAGGAAATTTATATCAGACAGAAATTGCGACTATTGTAAACCATGAGCAATTTATGTCTTAGATATATATTTCTATCACGAACTATAAGTGTCGACACTTCTTTACCACCAGGTGTAAACATAGATTTTTACGAGAAGAATTTAATTTCAGAGATAAATATCTTGGCTACTAGCTGTATTGTCGACACTTCTATACCAACAGATGTAAACACTGATTATTTGTGCTTTTGGTGAATTTATCGCAAATTAGAACAAATCCAGAACTGTCCTATACATATCCATGACATAAATGTCTAGCTATTTCTGTCAGTATGTAAACCTTCAAGAGAATATCTATCCCACACCTGACATATATTTCCTGCGAGAAGTGTCAGATGTAAACGCACTCTCAGGGTGGGTTTACACTTGCTAGTTATTGCAGGAAATTTATATCAGACAGAAATTGCGACTATTGTAAACCATGAGCAATTTATGTCTTAGATATATATTTCTATCACGAACTATAAGTGTCGACACTTTACGAGAAAGAATTTAATTTCAGAGATAAATATCTTGGCTACTAGCTGTATTGTCGACACTTCTATACCAACAGATGTAAACACTGATTATTTGTGCTTTTGGTGAATTTATCGCAAATTAGAACAAATCCAGAACTGTCCTATACATATCCATGACATAAATGTCTAGCTATTTCTGTCAGTATGTAAACCTTCAAGAGAATATCTATCCCACACCTGACATATATTTCCTGCGAGAAGTGTCAGATGTAAACGCACTCTCAGGGTGGGTTTACACTTGCTAGTTATTGCAGGAAATTTATATCAGACAGAAATTGCGACTATTGTAAACCATGAGCAATTTATGTCTTAGATATATATTTCTATCACGAACTATAAGTGTCGACACTTCTTTACCACCAGGTGTAAACATAGATTTTTACGAGAAGAATTTAATTTCAGAGATAAATATCTTGGCTACTAGCTGTATTGTCGACACTTCTATACCAACAGATGTAAACACTGATTATTTGTGCTTTTGGTGAATTTATCGCAAATTAGAACAAATCCAGAACTGTCCTATACATATCCATGACATAAATGTCTAGCTATTTCTGTCAGTATGTAAACCTTCAAGAGAATATCTATCCCACACCTGACATATATTTCCTGCGAGAAGTGTCAGATGTAAACGCACTCTCAGGGTGGGTTTACACTTGCTAGTTATTGCAGGAAATTTATATCAGACAGAAATTGCGACTATTGTAAACCATGAGCAATTTATGTCTTAGATATATATTTCTATCACGAACTATAAGTGTCGACACTTCTTTACCACCAGGTGTAAACATAGATTTTTACGAGAAGAATTTAATTTCAGAGATAAATATCTTGGCTACTAGCTGTATTGTCGACACTTCTATACCAACAGATGTAAACACTGATTATTTGTGCTTTTGGTGAATTTATCGCAAATTAGAACAAATCCAGAACTGTCCTATACATATCCATGACATAAATGTCTAGCTATTTCTGTCAGTATGTAAACCTTCAAGAGAATATCTATCCGACACCTGACATATATTTCCTGCGAGAAGTGTCAGATGTAAACGCACCCTTGAATGAGGTGGGGTACAGAGGAGAGGGGAAGGCGCTTGCTTAAAATGTCACTACTTTTTCAGCTAACAACTAGTGTATAATTTGTTTGAAATATTAAAAGCTATTTTAACCCTCCGTCGACCAGGTGGGGTCTAGGCGGACCCCACGCACACTATTTCCCCCCTCCCTTATAGCCACCGTATCTCTACCTTCCTGCTCTTTGAGTAGCTTCCTAATCAGTAGTGCTCCGAAGATCGGCAGTGTCAAATTGCTCATAAAGAATAGTCTACCCCTGAAGTTGATTATTTTTTGTTGCTGGAGTCTGAGCGGACCCCACGTGGACTTTCATGATAAATTTTGTTTTTATATTTACTTGTATTTTATTTTTACAATTTAATTAGTTTGCATGAAGATAAAACTGAATTCGTCGAATTTTATAATCTGACGAAATGATTCCATTTTCCTGTGTTATTGTCTTTCTGTAATGAAATTTCAAATCCTACAACCACAATTTTGGAACCTGAGACTCCATATTTAGAGAGTATCTTCACTGATACCTACAAATTGATTAAATATTTTTTGAAGGCAGTCTTATGAAGTAATAGCACGTTACCACCATAAATGTAAGTGGGATCCTGGTAGACCCCACGTGGGCGATTGTGTAACTCTCTCCCACGTGGTCGAAGGAGGGTTAAATATTAAGTAAACATTGTTTTAGGTAATAATAAATATGTTTAATAATAATATTTATTTACTTAGATATTAACTACCAACCATTATTTTTAATATTATTATTATATTATGGGTATCACTAATTTTTCAACATCTTTCCCCTTTTTTTCAAACACTACCACTTTTGTGAGGAATGTCCTATCTAAAACATCTCCTGCTTGAAGGACTTTTCATCTTCTGTCATTTTTAGTAGATTTCAGGTAGGATCGACGATTGCTGCGGATATGGATAACGGGATGATCCCGTAGGAACTTTATGGATGAAGCAGGAACCGGGAGATTACCCTCTTCCAAGGATGGGATTATGAAAAATAACAAGCGGTAATAGAAAAGCAAGGTATAGGAAGGAAACCCTCCTGTTCAAACAGTATATTTGCCCCAGTTTGGTTTACGAGTATGTTCCACCCTTCTATGCTCTTACCTCTACCAGAGAGAATATGCAGAATTTCCTTAGCATCACTTAAGCTCTAGATTATAGTTATAGTTCTTTGGAAGTACTGTTAGAAAAAGTCCAACTCGCAGGAACTGCGTCATCTTAGCGCGGTTCCGTTACTATCCCTAGTCTCATTTGGAAAGATTAAAATAGAAACAGTTATTATTTTGGTTCAACCTTTCTTGAAATGGGTTTATGGCTTTACCTGGCCGGGTCCGCCAGACCCCAGAATCCACTTCTAGAGATATTTATTTCTCACGTTTCAATGTATTGAAAAATAGCAAAAAATTTCACATTTTCTTGTTTTCTTCTACTATAGTACTAGTTCTATAAATTGCATTTAATTTAAAAAAAAAAGAAAAGCCGACTCCAACAGCGTAAAGGCAGTTGAAAAGATTCAAAAGGCGTCTTCGATTCTCTCTCATAGAAAGCTATATTTCTAAAAATTTTTTTAGAAATACGGGACAAAAAAGGGTCCCGCTAGTTACAGGGTCTTAGAATCTTAGAAATCTATATTTCTAACAATAAATTGTTTCTGTTATTTTACTTAACCTGTTTTATTGTCAAATACATTCTCCAACTATAAGCAATTAAAAAATAACAAGAAATAAAAACAGACATAAAGAACCGTTCCAATAAACGAAATCAATTACTTCAAAGTTTTAAGCACTTACTTCTTCGAATGACATCGCCTGATAAACACTTTCTACAGTACCTTTTTTAGTTAGTTTTGTAGAATGGTAACCTTCCGCTCACCATGATTTCCAACGGTTTTCGAGATATTAAGGAAAATATATGAAGTTCCCAAAACTTGACACGTCTTTTAATAAAATATTTTATTTTGACCCTTCCTTAACTCCAAACGCAACCTAAATTTCAACATATTAGTTTAAATGATTTTTAAAAAAAAATACTGCAAAGTGAGTGTTGTTGAATGTAAAAGGTGATAGATATTTTGATTAAATTAATACTTTTTATCAAGTCTTAATTTTTACATATTTCCCCTTACATCTCTAAAATACATAAAGGAATCCTGTTAACGGGATTTTGTGGTTCAACACATTTTCAAACATTGTGAAATGAGGAGAATAAAGTACTTTTAGAATTTATTGCTTCTCTAGAAAAACCCTAAAGTTTTACCGGCAAACAAACAACTTATTTATTCCTCCATCCTTCGGCCAATATAGATTAGAGCTCTGCGGTGGAAATAAACCTTCTAAATCCTACGGAATTCAAACAATGCAATCTAGAATACCCGGAAAAATTTAGATCATCTCTACGGATATAGGTAATTTTGTTTTTCTTTTTGCATTTTTTACCAAGTCTTGTGACCATATTAATAGAGCATATATATTAAGGGTGTGGCAAAAAAAAAAACAAAAACCTGCAAAACTTCGGGAAATCTTAATGGTCGAAAAAATAAACTGAAATATGTAAAGCTGCAAGTTAACATAATTTATAAAACACAAAACAAAACAAAAAAAAGTTTCAATTCTTAATAAAAATAAATTTTCAATTCTTAGAATATTTGAAATTTAACACTGGAATAATTTTTAATAATCAATCTAAATACAATTCAAAGGTTGTCCTTTTTGACGATTATGTTTATCCTAATCCGATATCACTCGTGCAGATCACTCAAAATTCTATATACATACCACAGTATGAACGACCGTTATTTTCTTGATTCCTACGTTCTGAAACTTGAAGTGGGTTTACGTCATCGGCGTGTTTCTTCCTTATGGAAGGAAAGAAGAATCGAGCTAACCTGGTGAGTGGAATGTTATACCTTTTCACACATTTTTGGAGTGAGTGTACCAATTCAGTATTTTTTTTTTTTTAAATGAAAAAAAAAACAAATAATGAAAATGTTTAAGTATTTTAAGGATGTAATTTCACGGTTAATAACTTCCTTCAGTGTTATCCATATTCATTGCTAACTGTGCAAACATCCCTTGTACAAAGTTCCCAGTAAGATCCAAGTCCTTTGGCGCGAATCAAGCCCGTCTGAATATCATCCGTGCAAAGTTCCCCAAGTGACTATTTGCTTTAAGAAAAGTTGTCAGGAGTTTGCAAGACAAACATACCTCTGCTGGCGGCTCTGCGTAAACTGTACAAATCAAGACAGCCTGGTTTCCAAGTCCCGAGTGAATCCAGGTCTCGTCTGCTTCCACCTCCGGAGGATCTGGAACAAATAGAACACGCTTTAGATCAAAGGAGTAATCAGCTTAAAGGGAAATATAAGCAACTAAGAAGATACAATTAATCACTCAACAAATTAATTAAGCAATTAAAAAAAATATTACTAAAACAATTAATTCTCAAGGAACAAAGCTCTTTGTTTTTTTCTCTTCTTTTGCAAGAACAGAAGAGAAGAACTTGTATTACGCCGGTTGAGAATTGGTCCTTTTACGGATGACACATATGGAAAATCACCAACTGACAAATTTTTTGCAGCTGGGATTTTGGTCCAATGGATCCTGAAATGAGAAAAATCCCAGCTAAAGGCGGGATTTGAACCCACCATCTCTTGCATGAGAATCCAAAGAGTAAGCCACTAGACCATGGGGAGACCCCATAAATAAAAAAATACCAAACTCTGGTTTTAAGGTACAATAATCTTGTTTCTAGGCTATCAACAATGTTGATTTATCGATGTAAGTATTTTTGCGACCATAACATGCTCTTGGTTACACGTCGCCATAATAATGTGAAGCGTTCTCTCATGGTTCTCTTAACAGAAAAAGATTACGAGTGCTTCGAAGAAGTATTCAGCATCGATGAAGAAGGCTCTACAAGGTAAGCTGACATCGTTGCCTTCAAGCGGAATGCCAAAACGGCTCTAATATTAGACCCAACTATCCGATATGAAGGCAACGATGATAAACAAGGCGAAAGAATAAATCTTGAGAAGCAAGCTATCTACGATAGGTGCGTGAACTATTATAAAGAAAAATTCCACGAGAGTTTTGGACTCAGCGAATACCGAGTACAGGGATTATGGTTCGGTTCCAGAGGCACCATCCCGAAGGAGACGGCAGCTTGTCTCAAGGAAACAGGAATCAGCGAGGAACAACTAGGAATCATAGCTGAATCTATTCTCGTTGATTCCCTGGCAAGTATTCAAAATCACATATATGGCTGAAGACTTTTAATTTATTTATTAGATTTATTAATTCTTTTTATCATAATTTTTTATTTCCTATAATTAGAAGTCTTTTCATTTTTCTTTTATATATTTTTTTTACAATCAATTTTATCATTATTTCCGTAGTTTTATTAGTTTGTTTTTAATTTAGATTTTGATTTTACTTGGGGGGCGAGGTTAGCTCAGTGGTAGAGCACTCGACTAATGATCTGGAGGACCAGGTTCAAAACCCGAGCGCGCACTAAAGATTTTTTCTTCTAGTGCTGCCGTTCGAGGGTTGGATTTGGGGTCCCAGATCGTCCCTAGGCTCACCCAGCCTTTAATTAATTTAATTAATAATGGGTACCTTGGGTGCTAATGACTCTAGCAGTCGAAGCAGCCAAGGGGAAAATCAGGCGGCCGGAGCATAGTATTGACCACACTATCTCCCTAGTGTGCCGTATGGTCAAGAATCAGATACCTCTACAGTATCTGCCCCTCTGGGTCCTTGTGGCCTGTTACGGGACTGATTTTTTTTTTTTTTTTTTTTTTTTTTTTTTTGATTTTACTTGTTTGGGATATTTTTATAATTATTGCAATTTGTTGATTAGTAAGTTGTGTACTGAGCAACCCAATATAGTTGGGCAACTAAACTTTGTTTTTATTTTGTTAAATAAAGTTTTTTCTCTCTTCTCTCGTTATGTAGGTTTCTCTCTTCTCTCGTATTGGTAGGTTTTGTCTGGGTAGTTTTAATCATACTTACGGATACCTCACGCATTTCATTATTAATGCTTTTAGAACTTGTGTAGGCAATTCTTGTTATTAAGTTGTTAGAACTTGGGTGTGCTTTTTGGTGTATGTGTTGTGCGGCTGTATTGGCACGTTCGTTGCAAACAGCAACCAATTTTGTGCCTGTGTAGTTGCTCTCCGCTTGATGTAGTGTCAAATCATGCGAAAAGGTTCGGCAAATAACGGTACCCGAACCATCTCCTTCACAAAGATTTTTCGATTATATCAGCAAGCCTAGTTATTCACAATGTAAGTAATTTTTTGGGTGATAAAAAAATATTATGTATTTATATATGTCAGAGAAGATTTTTTTATCTTTTTCTGTTAAGAGTAAGATTTTTTTAAAAAACTTCTTTTATGAGTGCAACCTCAATAAATTCATACCTCCGGAAAGTGATATACAAATTTGTTTGCGTGGAGTAGGTTTTTATTTTGAATCTCAATTAAAAAGCCAAAATTTGGCTTTAATATTTCTATTTTTGTACCAAATTTCTGTTATTTGAGATGTGATATAGTCGATACAAATGCAAATTATCGAATGTGAAAAGTGGTTGGTACCTTATAGATGACTTCATTTATATTTTATCCTATAATATATTTTAATTAGACTTAATGCACATTCCCTAATTTGATTATCTGTAATTGATAATTATTTTTCTTTAATTTTAAATAGCCTGCCATAACGTACATCAGTCCAAAAGCAACCAGAAAAATTGAAAATGAGAAATGCGTTTTTTCACATTCGATACTTTGCATTTGTATCAACGATATGAAGGTTCTCAAAATATTTAATAATATTTATATATCAATGTCCAAATCCCTGTTCGACATTTTTTCGTTTTGATTAACTTATTTTCGAAATGCGACATTCTCAATTTTTTTTTCGTATGAAATGTAGTGAGTAAATTTAGTTCTCTTAAAAAACTTCAAATTATAATTTGACATTTCTAGAGAACGATGTAAGACGAAGAAAAATTATTTGTCACGTTTTTTTAACCGGCCAAGCGTATCATTTCTAATTAAATTTAACACTCCTGGCCTCTGTTGGTAAACCACAATAATCTTCGAAGTATTATCTTTAGCTGCTCATTTCAGGGAGGATTGGGATGAATCGGTGTGGAAATGTAGGTGGCGAAAGATGTCTAAAATATTCCCCGCTGGCAATTTGCCACTAGAATTGGCTTTTCGCCACTCGGTATTTTTTTTTGCCGAAGGCTTCTCTAGTCCGCAATAAGAATATTTGGAAAATTCGACCCTACATTGATTTCGTTGGCCCTAACAGTTGTCATTAATATGTTTACTACATGTCGCCTAATTACTGACAGTATTTTTAAATGGACTTATTCGAAGGCGAACAATATACATCACCAAAATTCGTTGTATATTATAAAAAAAGGGGGCGGGGTTGACTCAGTGGTGTAGCAATGTACCTGAGTTCGAGGCTCGAGAGCGCCAAAGATTTTATCTTCTGGTACTATGCTTGTGGATAGAATTCGGGTCCCAGATCATCCCTAGGCTCACCCTGACTTTAATTTGTTCATCGATGGGTACCTGCAAAGGAGAAAATCAGGCGGCTGGAGTATTTAGCTGAACAGATTTTCTTCCCTCCTTATATATATATATATATATATATATATATATATATATATATATATATATATATATATATATATAAGTTGTTTGTCTGTTTGTTCCTTATGCAAATCCGTACCGTATGACCGATTTTGGCTAAACCTGGCACACAGGTAGGTCTTGATCCCGGGAGTGTCATAGACTAGGTCAAAATCGTCTAGGACTTACATTTCGGAGGTCACGGGTTCGAAACTTTGAACCCGAACAGTTACAGATTTTAATATTACCTATTGGGTTTCTAATTTATTTTTCCTTTTCTAGATGATGAATGTAGGAGTAGCATAGCACGCTGGGTAACAAATATATATATATATATATATATATATATATATATATATATATATATCTGTGTGTGTATGTATACATATATATGTTCATGCATATGAAAGAGAATATCGATTCAATGATTGGTTTTACTACTGAGAACACCGGGATGTGAAATACAACAAAAAATATTTTAAAAACTAAAATGTTTCTGTTGTTTTTTGGGATTATGTTATTTAGACCCATGAGGATGTTATGGATTTTAGTAGCCAAGATTAGGCACATCACTTACTTTGAAATGACAAAATTACTTTGAAATGTCTATTTGCTTAAAACAAACTTTTTCGTATAAAATATTTTATACGATCTTAAATCTCATACCAATTAATGTTGCTTTAAAGCGATTTTCAACTGAGATACCAAGAATAAATGAATGAATAATATAAATTATGTCCGTCAAACTTTTGTTATTTTCTTTAGGGTTCCCATATTTTAAGTTTGTTTGCTTTATTTTATTTTAAGATGTTTGTTTTATTACAAACTTGATTTTATAATTGGATGTAAATGCATTAATTGAATTGGATGAATCTCCTATTTTTTGGGTGGTCATAAATAAATAAAAAATCGAAAAGATCAAAACTCTCTTCAATTAAATTCATTTATTATTATGAATAACAACATGTAATATAACTTTTTCTCCTATAATATTTTATCTTTATGACTGTTAGAATAAAAAAATACTATGATATGTAAAATTAGTTTAAAATGGGAAGAAATATAGTGACTTGAATGTATGCACATTATAATGATAAAAAAAAATAAAAATATTGTTATTCACTGATACACTTTTCAGATAAACTTTGCCTGTATTCGGCACACAGACTCTTACTAAACTCTGCACAATGTGTTACAGTTTTCCTGTCTTTTTTACGATAAAAAAACCCAAATCGTATAAATGGCCATCCTCTTTTTCACTCGTATCTCATACTTCATCAATTTCTTCACAATCCAAAACATCTCCAAACGCTCTGTTTTTCTCTTCTATAATTTGCCAAAGCAATTCATTGTGAATTTCATCTTCTGTGAAAAATAATTTATCGTTAGACATACTTCATTCGATAAATAAAAAAATTACTTAAACCACAACGTGGGGTCGCCCGTGACCCAAAGGCTTTATATACGTTCACAGGGATAGGAATGAGAAAAACCTGACTCTATTATGATCACCTTGTCAGGACAGGAAGGTAGAGGATAGGACACGGTCAACAGATGGAATGTGCAGGAAATAACAAATATTTTCAGAACTCAGGGGTCACGGGTGACCCCACGTTGTGAATCCAGGGTAAATATGAACAGATTTGTAATTATGCTTGTCTCAAAAAATGAACAAAATGAAAAGTTTCTGAGCACAGCGAAGCTCTTGAAGAGAAATAGACTGCGTGGTATTCTATTGATAAATTCTATTAGAAAAATACAACAAAATAAAATTGTATTAATGAATGCTTTATTTCAGGTTTCCAAAAAAAACGCGCGGGATTTTGAAACACATCCCTACCAGCTACGAATGTGCTGTAGCATTTGTAGCCGTCCACAAAGGGAAAACCGCAAACCGCGTCTCACCCCACTGCTATATCCAACATAACACACAGTTCTACTAATGCTCAAAAGGGTTATAAGCCCTTTGAGGACCCTAATTGCAGATTTCAACCTTGGATAAGCTTGATGCATTTAATATTTACTACAATCGGAAGCGATGGCTAGTAAATTGACTGGAATTTTACTTTGATACTGCTGTAAAATAGTGGAGCAGACAAGCAGGGGTTCAGACCCTCAAGCTTAAGTAGGTTCATGCCAGAGAAAGGCATTATTCAATAAATTTTTTATTCAATTATCATTCAAATACATTTTTATCGAATAAAAAGTTATTTATTGAATAAATTATAAATGATTTATTTTTTATTCAACGAATAAAATGGTTGGCCCATTATTCAATAAATTTGTTATTCAATTATCATTCAAATACATTTTTATCGAATAAAAATGTATTTATTGAATAAATTATGAATGATTTATTTTTATTTTATGAATAAAATGGTTGGCCCATTATTCAATAATTTTTTTTATTAAATTATCATTCAAATACATTTTTATCGAATAATAATGTATTTATTGAATAAATTATAAATGATTTATTTTTTATTCAATGAATAAAATGTTTGGCCCATTATTCAATAAATTTTTTATTCAATTATCATTCAAATACATTTTTATCGAATAAAAATGTATTTATTGAATAAATTATAAATGATTTATTTTTTATTTAATGAATAAAATGGTTGGCCCTTTATTCAATAAATTTTTTATTTAATTATCATTCAAATACATTTTTATCGAATAAAAATGTATTTATTGAATAAATTATAAATGATTTATTTTTTATTCTATGAATAAAATGGTTGGCCCATTATTCAATAAATTTGTTATTCAATTATCATTCAAATACATTTTTATCGAATAAAAATGTATTTATTGAATAAATTATAAATGATTTATTTTTTATTCAATGAATAAAATGGTTGGCCCATTATTCAATAATTTCTTTTATTCAATTATCATTCAAATACATTTTTGTCGAATAAAAATGTATTTATTGAATAAATTATAAATGATTTATTTTTTATTTAATGAATAAAATGGTTGGCCCATTATTCAATAAATTTTTTATTCAATTATCATTCAAATACATTTTTATCGAATAAAAATGTATTTATTGAATAAATTATAAATGATTTATTTTTTATTCAATGAATAAAATGGTTGGCCCTTTATTCAATAAATTTTTTATTCAAATATCATTTAAATACATTTTTATCGAATAAAAATGTATTTATTGAATAAATTATAAATGATTTATTTTTTATTGAATGAATAAAATGGTTGACCCATTATTCAATAAATTTTTTATTCAATTATCATTCAAATACATTTTTATCGAATAAAAATGTATTTATTGAATAAATTATAAATGATTTATTTTTTATTTAATGAATAAAATGGTTGGCCCTTTATTCAATAAATTTGTATTGAATAAGAATTTATTCAGTTATTAATTGACTGCTTTTTTTTAATTTAATAAATAATAAAAGTTATATATATATATATATATATATATATATATATATATATATATATATATATATTATAATGGAGTTTTAACCATTAAGGTCATTAACGCCATTCCTTTGGGTGGCCATTTTCATTATAGTTCTTTAATAATTATTAATCTATGGACATTCTGCTTAAAGTTTTAATGGGGCGAGTAAAAAAAAAAAAATGTTCGTTTTATAGGTAAAAATGAAAGTTTATTTTTCTTCTACTTACAAGGCTTTTAATAATGAAAATATATACCATTGTGTTCTATGGTTTGTGGCCTTCTAGAAGCCAGCCGTTGAAATCCTTGATGGTACTACTCTTTGGGTTTAGAATCGAAGATCTCACGAACGCCATTTTCAACTTCATTCCAGTTGTTGAATGTTTTTCCACGCAGGAAATGTGCCAATGATCTGAACAGGTGCTAGTCTGATGGAGCTAGGTCTTGACTATATGCCGGGGGACGGAAAAGCTCGATTCCATCCAAATTGGGTAGTTTTTGGCTTGTAAGGCGAGAGGTGTGAGGTCTGGCGATATCTTGTTGGATAATTGTCTGGATAATTATCTTGTTGGAACAAGACTTGCTTTCTGTTGACTAAACCTGGATACCGCTCAACCACAAAATCGTAAATTCTGAGCAGTTGTACTGAATATAACCTCTTAGAATTGCTTTTTGTAGGACCGGCATCAAGAGCAGTGCGCAGAGCGTTCTGGTTGACTACTCAAACACGCCCTGATACAGATTTCTTTTCAAGGCTCAAATCACCTTTATTAAATTTTTTGAACCAACTTCTCATTGTCCTTTCATTCAAAGAGTCTTCGTCGTCAAGTTCATTCACTAAACGAATGGCTTCAGTTGCTGAAAACATACGTTTCCAAAAATAAAGCAAAATTATGATAATTCCGTACTGTAGTGTCATTGTGAACAGAGGTAAGCTAAAGAAGTACTGAGCCCGGATAGAGGGCATGCTGGTTAGCAAATGATGATGACGGGATCAAACATAAACTTCTTATCACAATTCTTAGCTCCCAAATGTAAATAAGAGAGGAATTAGGATGAAAAGTTCAAACACAAGGAAAACGGTCATTTTTTTTGACTCAAACCATTATTTTTAGACATTTAGTTCAAACTAATTGTTTAAAAAAATGGCAAAAAACATGGACGAACATGACAAACAACAAACTAAGAGAAATCAAGAAAACCGTTTGTGTTTGGCCCTCCAGCAACCGATCGACCAGAAGAGACGAGGTTGTCCTTACTCGATTGCGTATTGGGCATACGTTGCTAACACATCGCCATTTAATGACGAGACAGGACGGACCAGTTTGTGACATTTGCACAGAAACTTGACCATAAAACACATACTAACTGACTGCAAAAAACGCGATGGATTAAATCTACCAATCGACATGAATGAACTCTTGACGGAAAACAGTCCACACATAAACACTCACTTATCTTAAAGATACAAACATTTACAATTACATTTAAAATACACACATTATAAAATCTATAAAAATACGTACGACTTAACGTGAAATTGCGTAATATACACAGTTTTTAAAATCTAAAATGTGCAATACACATTCACGTGTTACCTCTTTCTAAATTTTAAAAATTCAATAGTGTAAATTTTTTTTTTTTTTTTTTTTTTTTAGTTGGTCTATACTTTTTTAACATTTTGTTTACAAGAATAACTGCAAATATTTATATGTTTAACTTGTTTAACTGTTACTGGATTCTACTGCGAACATCTGGATAAGAGCGAGTAAAAAAAAAAATTATAAATATTTATCAAGAAAAATAAAAAAAAATATTGAAAATAACAAAATAACATTAAAAAAATATAATAACATTAAAATTATAAGTACACAAATAAAATGATCAAATCAATTTGGCGGCCCTTAAAAATTCATAAGCCCAACTTGGTTGGTATGATCGCCTAGAATTTGATCCAAGGAATCTGATAGTTGGTTTTGCCCTTTTAGTCCTGAAATTAGTCAAGATGTGCCTGACAGTGAGCAGCACATTGCATGAGTTACAAATTGGTGGAGGGTCCTTTGACATGAAGAAGGAATGTTTTTAGTTCTAGCTTTGGCTAAGTATTGATAAATATTAATTTTTATTGATTTTTATCTATCGCGTTGTTCATTTGTATGGAAATTTGCTAATGTTAAAACCACCGGTGAATACATTTTTTTCAGACTTTCGCGCATGCGGAACTGAACTTTTCCATCAAAACGAACGGACTATACATTCTAGCGAGTAGATATTCTCCACACGTCAATCTGAATCTAGCTCCGGTGGAAGACCACGGTGCCCATGGATACGAAATGACAATAGGCGTAACGAGAATCCATTGTTTGTAAGTTTGAACGGATTGAATGTCCGACATTGATCCTTGATGGAAGGAGTCAATTTCAATAGATCCAATAGCAATTAGCAGTTGGATAGGGATGTTTGTCTTGTTGGGGAAATATGATACTTCATCGGGAACAGTTTCCTTTAGGATGTAAGTAACGATTTTAGCTATCGAGATTACACGCGCGAAATTTTTGAATTTTTTTCTTTTTAATTTTTTTTTCCTTTTTAGCGCGGTTACTCCCTATCTCCATAGGGAGAACCCGCTTATGAGATTGACCTCATGACGCAGTCCGGAAGTGCCGACTAGAAACTTTCACGTTTCAGACCCTATAGATCACGAAAATATAGGTGGCTAAAATTTGTATATATATATATATATATATATATATATATATATATATATGTATATATTTATATATATGTTCTTGTCTGTTCGCTCTCTAGCAAGCTCAAAAATGGTCCGATTATGACGAAATTTGGCACAAAAATCTGTCGTCTAATTTGAAAGGTCAAGTTCGTTAACCAGCAGAATCCGCCCACTAGAAGATAGTGTTTGGGGCGAAATTCGCGCAAAAAAAATCGTAACGCTTACGTTTTTGAGTTTATATGCTTGCAGGTACTTTTTTTTATAGGTTACTTAACATAAGAAAACGAATGAAACCATTTTAAAGGCGATATCTTTAACCGTTTCTGAGATAAGAGGAATCAATGTTTTTGTAAGTCATTATTTTTTTGTGTGTACTTAGAATCGCGGGATTCAATTGAAATATTTTCTACATCTTGGAAATTAATCCCAACTAAAATGTTTAAATTTTGGCTATATTTGGATTTAAGGAAGTATGCGAAAAAAATTATTTTATTAAAAGACATGAAAAGTTTTCGGATCTCCATACATTTTTCGTAAATATCTCGATAACGGTTGGGAAATCGTGGTAAGTGGAAAGTGACCATTCGAATGTGGGTAAGTTAACTACTGTCAGTTTCCTGTGATTTGTGGTGCTAATCTATTCCATTTCTTCGAATCTTCAGCGGGAAAGAGATAAGGCTACTCAGAAGATCTGCGCCTGGAACTCTGAAAAAAACAAGCCAACAAGCTTCTTATGTGTCATGTTTTCCTAAAAAAATCATTAGACTGGTACATACAACTAAAAGAACAAAAACCGATTAAAAACGTTCAGCAAACAGACAGTAACCCTTTCAAAAAAACGAAACCGCCAGTTTCGAGTTTAAAGCACCAGTTTTGCACCTTGCTCTGTCAAAAATTGCAGGAGAACCATTTCTGTAGGAAATGTGGTAAGCTTTGACTAAGAATGGCCACCTTCCACTTAACACGATATACCGACTACACATGTTTATTAATACCATATTTTTTATGTTACTTCCTTGACTAAATACGTAAACTATAGTTGAATATCGTTGTTTGGATGAGGCAATCTGCCATTTTGGAGTATCAAAAACGAACATTATAGACCGTTATAGTTTTGTCAACATTTCTGGAAAACAGCCAACGGCCATAGCCACGTTGAATACACCGGTTCCATAGATCACCAAAGTTAAGCAACGTCGGGCGTGGTCAGTACCTGAATGGGTGACCGACCACGTGCTGTTGGCATTAGAAAAGGGTGGCAACCTGTGGATAGCCCGGCGCTAATGGCCAAGATGTAGATGGGCCGTTAAAAAAAAAAAAATCTGGAAAACAGATATGACATTGAAAATAGTTTCCATTCATTTCCCAAGTCAAATCACTTACAAGGTGTACCTGGAAAATAATAAACGCAAAGCCGTATCCATTAAGAATTTCGTTCGCGCGAATTTCACCAAACAAAGCTATAAAAAAAATCCGACTCGCAGGAAATGCGTCATCATAGCGCGGCTCCGTTCATATCTCTGGTACTATTAGTAAAGGAATAGTAGCATTAATTGGGAGGGGGGGGGGTGATCTTTCGTGTAAAATATAAAATAAAAATCTCGAAGAGAAAATAAAAAGGCGCCACATTTCAGGCATCACTGGCTGTACCATAAGTGACTTCCCCAGCCTCGTCAACGTTCGCTCTTGGAAACACTATAACAGTTTATCATTTTCTTAACTTTTTATACTAAAATTCTCATTTTATTGTTAAAAGCAATTTAGGTAAACAGGTACAATAACCAGTTAAAAAGAGCAAAACTAACAATTTCGAAGTTTGAAGTCCTTATTTCTCAGATTGACATCACCTAATCGAGAATTACATTAGAATATTTTTCGTAGAGAATTTAGTAAGCTTTTGAATAGTCACTTTCCAGAATTTTCAAACAGTTTTCGACCTATTTTAGAAAATATACGAAAATCCCAAAACTTATCGTGCCTGTTAATGAAATATTTTATTTCTAGTAATTCCTTAACTCCAAACGGAACAAAAGTTTAACTATCAAACGTCTGGAACATGTTCCAACTGAATTAATCGTTTCCGAATAACCAAACCCAAAATTAGGATCGAAACTTATTGATATGAATTTTACTCGTAAACGCTTACAGATATCGCATTAAAATGGTTCCATTCGTTTTCCTATGTTAAAGAACCTATAAAACCAGTACCTGGAAGCATATGAACTTGAAAGCGTAAGCGTTACGATTTTTTTCGCGCGAATTTCGCTCCAAAACCCACGTTCCGGTTGACGGATTCTGATGGTTAACGAACTTCACCTTTATAATTAGACGAAAGATTTGCATGCCAAATTTCATCATTTTCGGACCATTGTTGAGCCGGCAGGAGCGCGTACAGACAAACATATATATCATGTTAGGGTCAATTTTTTTTTTTTTATTAGATATTATTTCATATTCAGGTCGATAAATTTAGAATTTTGAGAGAAAACGTTATTTTATTTCTTTTAAATATATTTTAGGCTAGGGAACTTCAATTGCAAACATTCATTGCAAAAATTTGCTATACAAACAAACCGGATAGAAATTTACTACCACAACATTATCTAGAAAGATCTATCAACCACGTGTATGTTAACTGTCAAATACAGACGATCCTGTAATATTCGTGGCACCCTGAAAGCACATGATGAATTACACAGACTGTAGGAATGTTTAATCTGTGTAAAAGCAAAGCTGTGTGTTATTGTTGATTCTATCCAACTGGTTCTATCCAGCTACTGAGAGCTCTACTGCTAATTCGACAGCTGTAATCTGCAACACCGATAGAATTGTTTAAACCACGCCCAGTAAAATAGAGATTTTAGCAGAAACAAAGACAGTTCAAAAAGTACGGCCCACTTAAGGAGAAGCAGCTAAGCAGATTCATTATCATGGCACTGTAACAATATATATATATAAAAATCACTTGTCTGTCTGTTTATCTGTTTGTCTGTTTATTTGTTTGTTTGTTCCTTATACAAATCTACACCGTTTGACCGATTTTGACCAAACTTGGCACACAGGTAGGCCTTGATACGAGAAATCTCCTAGGTTAGGTCAAAATAGTCAAATTTCAAAATTTGGTCAAAAGGTCAAAAGTTTTGTTCAAGGAAAATTGGCTACACTGAACCATTCAGATTGTGACGGCCATTTTGAATCGACTATTAGTGGCCTCTGTCGGCTGTTAGATGAAGTGCTGTTGTGCTGGCCTCTGCCAGTTATCATAAGAACTAAAACAAATTCACATCGTTTGACCGATTTTCGTAACTGGGTATAGACAACTAGGTATGAAGTAGATCTTGATACGGGGAGAGTCATAGGCAGAAAGTAGGTGTAGCATGGCACACTGGGTAACAGCTAGTATACAGCTAGATCTTGATACGGGGAGAGTCATAGGCAGAAAGTAGGTGTAGCATGGCACACTGGGTAACAGCTAGTATACAGGTAGATCTTGATACGGGGAGAGTCATAGGCAGAAAGCAGGTGTAGCATGGCACACTGGGTAACAGCTAGTATACAGGTAGATCTTGATACGGGGAGAGTCATAGGCAGAAAGTAGGTGTAGCATGGCAAACTGGGTAACAACTATACAGCTAGATCTTGATACGGGGAGAGTCATAGGCAGAAAGTAGGTGTAGCATGGCACACTGGGTAACAACTAGTATACAGCTAGATCTTGATACGGGGAGAGCCATAGGCAGAAAGCAGGTGTAGCATGGCACACTGGGTAACAGCTAGTATGCAGGTAGATCTTGATACGGGGAGAGTCATAGGCAGAAAGTAGGTGTAGCATGGCAAACTGGGTAACAACTATACAGCTAGATCTTGATACGGGGAGAGTCATAGGCAGAAAGTAGGTGTAGCATGGCACACTGGGTAACAACTAGTATACAGCTAGATCTTGATACGGGGAGAGTCATAGGCAGAAAGTAGGTGTAGCATGGCACACTGGGTAACAGCTAGTATACAGCTAGATCTTGATACGGGGAGAGTCATAGGCAGAAAGTAGGTGTAGCATGGCACACTGGGTAACAGCTAGTATACAGCTAGATCTTGATACGGGGAGAGTCATAGGCAGAAAGTAGGTGTAGCATGGCACACTGGGTAACAGCTAGTATACAGCTAGATCTTGATACGGGGAGAGTCATAGGCAGAAAGTAGGTGTAGCATGGCACACTGGGTAACAGCTAGTATACAGGTAGATCTTGATACGGGGAGAGTCATAGGCAGAAAGTAGGTGTAGCATGGCACACTGGGTAACAGCTAGGATACAGCTAGATCTTGATACGGGGAGAGTCATAGGCAGAATGTAGGTGTAGCATGGCACACTGGGTAACAGCTAGTATACAGCTAGATCTTGATACGGGGTGAGTCATAGGCAGAAAGCAGGTGTAGCATGGCACACTGGGTAACAGCTAGTATACAGCTAGATCTTGATTCGGGGAGAGTCATAGGCAGAAAGTAGGTGTAGCATGGCACACTGGGTAACAGCTAGTAAATAATAAATGTTGGGGGAACGTCGCCATATTAGCGCGTTTCCGTTCTTATCCCTAGAGTCATAACTAACAATACAAAAAAGTCAATTCATTGAGAAGAGATCGATGACCGTTGATGATGCTGGGGTAGAATTTATCAGGGTTCGGTAGTAGTATATTAATAAAACTACATTTTTTTTATTTATAGGAAAAGGAGTTTTATTGTTTGCCGACGTTTCGGCTTGAAATTCGAGCCTTCATCAGGGCTGCAAAACAGGTAGGACAGAGTAAATACTAATATATATATATATATATATATATATATATATATATATATATATATATATATATGAGGTGTTGTGGATGTGAATGGTGAACTCAACATCAAGTTCACACTAATTTCTCGTCAATTACAATATAATTTCTTTATTGATATAAATTGACATCCCACAACGAACAATTGTTTTGAATATACTCTAGTGAGTTTCACCCTTATGGAAAAAATATTAAAACGCAAATATATAAATATAAATATATATATGTATATATATATACTATATACATAATATATGTTACATATAATATAAGTGTTAAACCAGTATTGATCTGACTCTGATTCAAGATGTAGCTATAGCACCCGTTACCAAATGTATCACTCACCTTGTTCTATGTATAATGTTTTTCTGTTTTTGACTTTTTTTTTTGTTGTTGTATATACATGGTTTCCCAGTCTTAAACCGACAGACTGCGTATATCGAAGGGGAATCGAAGAACTAAGTCAAAAAACATGTTTTTTTGGACACATTCCGATTTATTGCTTAAACGAGGCGTACGAAAAAACACTTGAATATTAAAGTTGTAGTTTATTAAATTGTCTTTAAGATGAATTCAAGTTCAGCGTCTTAGCTTGAATATTTCACGAGATAATAATGTTTGAATAATCCATCGGATGGACATTTTGTTCATCAAAAAAAGTGAACCGGGATTATTTTTTCCCGTTACGATTATCTATATTCAAGCTAAGACACTGAACTCATCATATAATTTAACCCTTTCTGGACGGTGGGCTTCTCCAGCAGCCAGCATAAAGCCGTGACTGGCTGACGGTGGACTTCTCTAGCAGCCAGCAAAAAGCCGTGACTGGCTGACGGTGGACTTCTCTAGCAGCCAGCAGAAAGCTGTGACTGGCTGACGGTGGACTTCTCCAGCAGCCAGCACAAAGCCGTGACTGGCTGACGGTGGGCTTCTCCAGCAGCCAGCAGAAAGCCGTGACTGGCTGACGGTGGACTTCTCTAGCAGCCAGCAGAAAGCCGTGACTGGCTGACGGTGGGCTTCTGTAGAAGCCACCCCTCTCTATATCGTATAAGGACGGCCGCTTCTTTTCTTTTGTTGTATTTAGTTCTATAAGTTTGTATTTTTGTATAAATCGGTATTGGTTGCATTTTAAAAAGAGCAAATTTCCGTCGTTGCGATGCTCAAAAATTAAATTAAAAATAAATAAGGACGGCGGGGTTCTCTAGTTCTTTTAGAATATCAGTCAGATTTCTTAGTAGACGTGTTTCAGACTTCTCGGAAGATGTTAAATCGCAGCCCAGTCCTTCCTCAGCTCCAGGAAGTAATATTGAAGAGCATTCTAGGATTTCGACGAAGACGGTAGGCTTTTTCCGAAGCGTAAAAAATATAATTTGCTGAGGAAGCATCGCAGTTTCCAGGGATATATGCTTTCCATCAGTAGTACAAAGGTTTTACGTGGAAAGGATTCTGCACTAATTAAAGAATATATATATATATTATTACTAATAGGAGAATACAAATCTAAAAAAAAAAAAGTCGAGCGGGCATGGAAAGGAGCTAGCTAGTAGCCGTCAGGAGGGACAGGCAGGTATCGGGAGGGTCCCGTCACCGGCTACCCTCGCTCATACGACTCCTGCCGTCTCTATAGGGTGGAAGGGAGCTAGCTAGTAGCCGTCAGGAGGGACAGGCAGGTATCGGGAGGGTCCCGTCACCGGCTACCCTCGCTCATACGACTCCTGCCATCTCTATAGGGTGGAAGGGAGCTAGCTAGTAGCCGTCAGGAGGGACAGGCAGGTATCGGGAGGGTCCCGTCACCGGCTACCCTCGCTCATACGACTGCTGCCGTCTCTATAGGGTGGAAGGTAGCTAGCTAGTAGCCGTCAGGAGGGACAGGCAGGTATCGGGAGGGTCCAGTCACCGGCTACCCTCGCTCATACGACTGCTGCCGTCTCTATAGGGTGGAAGGTAGCTAGCTAGTAGCCGTCAGGAGGGACAGGCAGGTATCGGGAGGGTCCAGTCACCGGCTACCCTCGCTCATACGACTCCTGCCGTTTCCGAATAACCAAACCCAAAATTAGGATCGAAACTTATTGATATGAATTTTACTCGTAAACGCTTACAGATATCGCATTAAAATGGTTCCATTCGTTTTCCCATGGTAAGGAACCTATGAAACCAGTACCTGCACGCATATGAACTCGAAAGCGTAAGCGTTACGATTTTCTTCGCGCGAATTTCGCTCCAAAACCCACGTTCCGGTTGACGGATTCTGCTGGTTAACGAACTTCACCTTTAAAATTAGACGAAAGATTTGTATGCCAAATTTCATCATTTTCGGACCATCAGGAGCGCGAACAGACAAATATATATATCATATTAGGGTCAATTTTTTTTTATTAGATATTATTTCATATTCAGGTCGATAAATTTAGAATTTTGAGAGAAAACGTTATTTTATTTCTTTTAAATATATTTTAGGCTAGGGAACTTCAATTGCAAACATTCATTGCAAAAATTTGCTATACAAACAAACCGGATAGAAATTTACTACCACAACCTTATCTAGAAAGATCTATCAACCACGTGTATGTTAACTGTCAAATACAGACGATCCTGTAATATTCATTGCACCCTGAAAGCACATGATGAATTACACAGACTGTAGGAATGTTTAATCTGTGTAAAAGCAAAGCTGTGTGTTATTGTTGATTCTATCCAACTGGTTCTATCCAGCTACTGAGAGCTCTACTGCTAATTCGACAGCTGTAATCTGCAACACCGATAGAATTGTTTAAACCACGCCCAGTAAAATAGAGAGTTTCGCAGAAACAAAGACAGTTCAAAAAGTACGGCCCACTTACTGAGCAGCAGCTAAGCAGATTCATTATCATGGCACTGTAACAATCTATATATATAAAAATCACTTGTCTGTCGGTTTATCTGTTTGTCTGTTTATTTGTTTGTTTGTTCCTTATACAAATCTACACCGTTTGACCGATTTTGACCAAACTTGGCACACAGGTAGGCCTTGATACGATAAATCTCCTAGGTTAGGTCAAAGTAGTCAAATTTCAAAATTTGGTCAAAAGGTCAAAAGTTTTGTTCAAGTAAAATTGGCTACACTGAACCATTCAGATTGTGACGGCCATTTTGAATCGACTACTAGTGGCCTCTGTCGGCTGTTAGATGAAGTGCTGTTGTGCTGGCCTCTGCCGGTTATCATTAAGAACTAAAACAAATTCACATCGTTTGACCGATTTTCGTAACTGGGTATAGACAACTAGGTATGAAGTAGATCTTGATACGGGGAGAGTCATAGGCAGAAAGTAGGTGTACCATGGCACACTGGGTAACAGCTAGTATACAGGTAGATCTTGATACGGGGAGAGTCATAGGCAGAAAGTAGGTGTAGCATGGTACACTGGGTAACAGCTAGTATACAGCTAGATCTTGATACGGAGAGAGTCATAGGCAGAATGCAGGTGTAGCATGGCACACTGGGTAACAGCTAGTATACAGGTAGATCTTGATACGGGGAGAGTCATAGGCAGAAAGTAGGTGTAGCATGGCACGCTGGGTAACAGCTAGGATACAGCTAGATCTTGATACGGGGAGAGTCATAGGCAGAAAGTAGGTGTAGCATGGCACACTGGGTAACAGCTAGTATACAGCTAGATCTTGATACGGGGAGAGTCATAGGCAGAAAGTAGGTGTAGCATGGCACACTGGGTAACAGCTAGTATACAGGTAGATCTTGATACGGGGAGAGTCATAGGCAGAAAGTAGGTGTAGCATGGCACACTGGGTAACAGCTAGGATACAGCTAGATCTTGATACGGGGAGATTCATAGGCAGAAAGTAGGTGTAGCATGGCACACTGGGTAACAGCTAGTATACAGGTAGATCTTGATACGGGGAGAGTCATAGGCAGAAAGTAGGTGTAGCATGGCACACTGGGTAACAGCTAGGATGCAGCTAGATCTTGATACGGGGAGAGTCATAGGCAGAAAGTAGGTGTAGCATGGCACACTGGGTAACAGCTAGTATACAGCTAGATCTTGATACGGGGAGAGCCATAGGCAGAAAGCAGGTGTAGCATGGCACACTGGGTAACAGCTAGTATACAGCTAGATCTTGATACGGGGAGAGTCATAGGCAGAAAGTAGGTGTAGCATGGCACACTGGGTAACAGCTAGGATACAGCTAGATCTTGATACGGGGAGAGTCATAGGCAGAATGTAGGTGTAGCATGGCACACTGGGTAACAGCTAGTATACAGGTGGATCTTGATACGGGGAGAGTCATAGGCAGAAAGTAGGTGTAGCATGGCACACTGGGTAACAGCTAGGATACAGCTAGATCTTGATACGGGGAGAGTCATAGGCAGAAAGTAGGTGTAGCATGGCACACTGGGTAACAGCTAGTATACAGCTAGATCTTGATACGGGGAGAGTCATAGGCAGAAAGTAGGTGTAGCATGGCACACTGGGTAACAGCTAGTAAATAATAAATGTTGGGGGAACGTCGCCATATTAGCGCGTTTCCGTTCTTATCCCTAGAGTCATAACTAACAATACAAAAAAGTCAATTCATTGAGAGGAGATCGTTGACCGTTGATGATGCTGGGGTAGAATTTATCAGGGTTCGGTAGTAGTATCTTAATAAAACTACATTTTTTTTATTCATAGGAAAAGGAGTTTTATTGTTTGCCGACGTTTTGGCTTGAAATTCGAGCCTTCATCAGGGCTGTAAAACAGGTAGGACAGAGTAAATACTAATATATATATATATATATATATATATATATATATATATATATATATATATATATATATATGAGGTGTTGTGGATGTGAATGGTGAACTCAACATCAAGTTCACACTAATTTCTCGTCAATTACAATATAATTTCTTTATTGATATAAATTGACATCCCACAACGAACAATTGTTTTGAATATACTCTAGTGAGTATATGTATATATATATATACTATATACATAATATATGTTACATATAATATAAGTGTTAAACCAGTATTGATCTGACTCTGATTCAAGATGTTGCTATAGCACCCGTTACCAAATGTATCACTCACCTTGTTCTATGTATAATGTTTTTCTGTTTTTGACTTTTTTTGTCGTTGTTGCATATACATGGTGTCCCGGTCTTAAACCGACAGACTGCGTATATCGAAGGGGAATCGAAGAACTAAGTCAAAAAACATGTTTTTTTGGACACATTCCGATTTATTGCTTAAACGAGGCGTACGAAAAAACACTTCAATATTAAAGTTGTAGTTTATTAAATTGTCTTTAAGATGAATTCAAGTTCAGCGTCTTAGCTTGAATATTTCACGAGATAATAATGTTTGAATAATCCATCGGATGGACATTTTGTTCATAAAAAAAAGTGAACCGGGATTATTTTTTCCCGTTACGATTATCTATATTCAAGCTAAGACACTGAACTCATCATATAATTTAACCCTTTCTGGACGGTGGGCTTCTCCAGCAGCCAGCACAAAGCCGTGACTGGCTGACGGTGGACTTCTCTTGCAGCCATCAGAAAGCCGTGACTGGCTGACGGTGGACTTCTCTAGCAGCCAGCAGAAAGCTGTGACTGGCTGACGGTGGACTTCTCCAGCAGCCAGCACAAAGCCGTGACTGGCTGACGGTGGGCTTCTCCAGCAGCCAGCAGAAAGCCGTGACTGGCTGACGGTGTACTTCTCTAGCAGCCAGCAGAAAGCCGTGACTGGCTGACGGTGGGCTTCTGTAGAAGCCACCCCTCTCTATATCGTATAAGGACGGCCGCTTCTTTTCTTTTGTTGTATTTAGTTCTATAAGTTTGTATTTTTGTATAAATCGGTATTTGTTGCATTTTAAAAAGAGCAAATTTCCGTCGTTGCGATGCTCAAAAATTAAATTAAAAATAAATAAGGACGGCGGGGTTCTCTAGTTCTTTTAGAATATCAGTCGGATTTCTTAGTAGACGTGTTTCAGACTTCTCGGAAAATGTTAAATCGCAGCCCAGTCCTTCCTCAGCTCCAGGAAGTAATATTGAAGAGCATTCTAGGATTTCGACGAAGACGGTAGGCTTTTTCCGAAGCGTAAACAATATAATTTGCTGAGGAAGCATCGCAGTTTCCAGGGATATATGCTTTCTATCAGTAGTACAAAGGTTTTACGTGGAAAGGTTTCTGCACTAATTAAAGAATATATATATTATTACTAATAGGAGAATACAAATCTAAAAAAAAAAAGTCGAGCGGGCATGGAAGGAAGCTAGCTAGTAGCCGTCAGGAGGGACTGGCAGGTATCGGGAGGGTCCCGTCACCGGCTACCCTCGCTCATACGACTCCTGCCGTCTCTATAGGGTTAATAAGCTACAACTTTTATATTGCGGTGTTTTTTCTTACAACGCTTTGTTCAAGCGATAAGTCGGAATTTTTTGAGAAAAACCTTTTTTTTTTTTCATTTTTCTCGAAAACGAGAAAATCGCCAAAGGACTTTTTTCGAGTTAGTTTTTCGATTCCCCATCGATATACGATTATAGACTGACGATAAGTCGATTTAAGACTGAGACACCTTGTATACATATGTATTAGTATTAACTCTGTCCTACTTGTTTTACAGCCCTAATTAAGACTTGAATTTTATGCCAAAACGTCGGCAAACAATTAAACTCATTTTTATATAAAAAATGTGGTTTTATTAAGATACCACTATTGAACCCTGAAAAATTCTACCCTCGCAAAATAGTTAACATTTTTTTTCGAAGTATCGTGAAAAATGTATAAAAAATTTAAAATGAAATTTTGAAGCAAGAAGCGGAAATTACACAATTAAGGCACCAATGTCTCCAAGTGCGATCTTTCTTAGCCCTCGAATAGATGCTTTAAATTCACTAAATTTCCAAATCGGTATTGAGTTATATTCAAGCATATACCCGAAAATCCGAAGAAAAGTCTAGTATTTTCTTCGAGAACAATAGTAGATATGGACTTGAAAATGGTTTTATTAGATTGTGTGGGGAATCTGCCAATTAAAGCAGGTCCCCGGAGGTAAAATATGAAAAAAAAAAAAAATCATGAAATGTTGTTGATGTCCCCCCTTAATTCGCAGTGCCTCCCAGAAAATGAATTGTTTAATGAAATTTTAGCGCGGTTCCTCCCTCCCCCATAGGGAGGAACCGCGCTTATAAGGTTGATCTCATGACACAATCCAAAGTGCCGACTAGAAAATTTTGCGTTTCAGAACCCCTAGAGACCGAAAATGATGGTGGTTCAAATTTGTATATATTTATATATATATTTGTCTGATCGCTCTCTACGTAGAAGACGAATGGTCCGATTTTGATGAAATTTGGTACAAAAATCCGTCGTTCAATTTGAAAGGTCAAGTTCGTTAACCAGCAAAATCCGTCCACTGGAAGATGGCGTTTGGGGCGAAATTCGCGCAAAAAAATCCGCGCGTAACGCTTACGTTTTTAAGTTCATAAGCTTGTAAGCACTCGTTATATAGGCTTCTTGGGCTAGGAAAACGAATGAAACCATTTTCAAGGCGATACCTTTAACCGTTTTCGAGAAAATTGGAAAAATAGTTTTTGAATACCGTTTTTGGTTTTGGTACTTAGAATCATGGGATTCAGTTGAAACATTTTCTGCATGTTCTACTTTCATTATAACTAATATGTTAAAATTTGTGTTACGTTTGGAGTTAAGGAAGGGTTAGAATAAAATATTTTATTAACAGACATAAAAAGTTTTGGTAACTTTGTATACTTTCCTTAATATCTTGAAAAAGGTTGAGAATCTTGGTAAACGGAAGAATACCATTAGAAAGCTTACTAAATGCTCTACAAGAAAGGTTGTGATGAAAGTTTTGATTAGACGATGTCAATCGGAGAAATAAGTGCTTAAAACTTTAAAGTAATTGATTTCGCTTATTCGAACTGTTCTTTTTGTCTGTTTTTATTCCTTGTTATTTTTTAACTGCTTATAGTTGGATAATGTATTTGATAATAAATCAGGTTAAGAAAAATAAGAAAAACAATTTAATCTTAGAGATATGAATTTCCAAGATATAGCTATTCAACTGCCTAGCGGGGTCCTTCCTAGGGCGGGGACCCATCTAGGTAAGATCGTAAATAAGACCTTTCTTGAAAGTAAAGATGGAACTGTCAACTTTGGTCCTCCTCTGCCTCCCGGCACTTTCATTGCTGACGAAGGCTACCAATGAGTAGCCGAAACGTCCTAAATATAGATTTTTTAACAAAAATCGCATTGAGGTTTCTTAAGCCGAATCCCAACCATTCCATCTTTACTTATCACCTCGACGGCAACTATCTAATCTTCATGCTTTCTAGAAATGTGGATCCAAAATAATAACAGCTTCTATTTTAATCATTTTAAATGAGTCTAGAGATAAGAACTGAACCGCGCTAAGATGATGCAGTTCCTGCGAGTCGGACTTTTTTCTCTATTTGACGTTCAAATGACGTTGATTCTGATGTGATGAAGTTTACCCAACTCGCTAATTGTAATCAGCGGCCCCAAAAATCCGACAAGGACCATACCGATCTGAGTATCTTTCTTTAGATGAAATGTTGTCCTGTGTTATTTTGCATGTCAGCGATTGAAGCAGGAAATAAGGATAAAATAAATCCAATATATGCTAAATAATTCTGATCTTATTAATAAATAAAAAAGTCCGTCTCGCAGGAGCTGCATAACTAAGCACTTTCCTCAAAATTCGGTAGTGTCGAGTGCATTCCTAAAAAATTTGCTTAAAATAACCTACATAGATAAATAAAATAAAAACATAAATAACACCTGTTTCAATTCAATTCAAACATAGTACAAAGTAAATCCCCCCCTTCCGATAGACCGATTTAGTTCTTTTTTACAACACTTCTTCCTTATTAGATACCCAGGACGTATACCGCGTTTCGTTACAATACAGCAGAAATTACGACCGGTAAGAGCAAATTAGTAATTTGGGTCCGGAGTAAACCCCCCTTCCTAATGAACCGATTTAGTTTATTTTTACAACACATTTTTCTCTTTAGTTGACCAGAACGAATACCGAGTTCCGTTGAAATACAACACAAATTATGGCTGGAATTGGCAAATAACTACTTTGGCTCCGGAGTAAACCCCCCTTCCACATGGACCGATTTTGTTGGTTAACAAACTCGTTCAATCGTTTGATGGAAGAATACTACATTCCAAGTTTCATGGCGAAAAAACAAAAACTCTGGCCTGTATCGTGTTAACGGACACATATATAACTATGTATATATATATATATATATATATATATATATATATATATATATATATATATATATATATATATATATAAATTTGAACGGGGGTCATTTTCGGTGTCTACTAGATAGGATCGATAAAGATTCGAAGAAATTTTTCAAAAATTCCGTCATGAGTGCAACCTCAATAGCTACTTTCCTTCGGAGGAAAGTGCTAAAAAAAAAATTCGACGAGAATAAAGCAAGAAATTTATTGACGAGATTATATAAGCACAATAACCTCTGTCCCACTGGTTAATTAATCCGTTGGACTGATTGTGTTGTATACATATATGGTTAGTTGTGTAGATATATCCGAGTATATACGTGAGTCGCATATCCAATTCTCCACTTTATTCACTTCCACATCCGCTCACCCCCCCCCCCCTCCCACATCCCCTCTGTCGTCCTAACGAACCTTCCTCAATCACTGAACAACTTCCTTCGAATTCTATTATTGTTGGTGACACTAATTCAAGGAATGTTGGATATATCAAACGAAATTATAAATATATTTATTTACTAATTTCTGGAGTAACACAGGGGACCCATTTAAGACCAATTTTGAGTTATACTATATATATATATATATGCATGCCTAAGTGTATATGTATATATATATATATATATATATATATATATATATATATATATATATGCATGCCTAAGTGTATATGTATATATATATATATATATATATATATACACTTAGGCATGCCTAGCACGACAAATGGTCCAACATTGGTGATGGATTTCTGATAGGAGAGGCTGCTACTTATCAGCTGTTCAGGCCGACAGATCACTAAAGGTCTGAACCAGTGATCGATTCACTAAGAACCGGCCATAGATCTGTTAGAAGTGAACCAGGAACTTCAGGCAGAACACGTACACATCTCTAGGCAACGGTACCCACCATCCATATCCTGGGCGTATACAATCCGCAAAATACACCTGCTGTTTAAAATTTGGAGAATGAATATGTAGTCACAATTCAAGAAAAAAAATAAGTTCGTAAGACTACGCATGATCTTAATGCATTACATTGATTTCCATGCCATGGAGATGGGATCCTTAAAGGAAAAAAGTTATTGGACATGAGAGGTATATATGAACATATATATATATAGGGTGTAACAGTTAAAATTATCAATATTTCAGGAGGCTAGAGTACAGTTAAAGTTCATATAAAAAAAAAAAAAAAAATCAGTCCCGTAACAGGCCACAAGGGCCCAGAGGGGCAGATACTGTAGAGATATCTGAGTCTTGACCATACGGCACACTAGGGAGATAGTGTGGACAACACTATGCTCCGGCCGCCTGATTTTCCCCTTGGCTGCTTCGACTGCTAGAGTCATTAGCACCCAAGGTACCCATTATTAATTAAATTAATTAAAGGTTGGGTGAGCCTAGGGGCGATCTGGGACCCCAAATCCAACCCTCGAACGGCAGCACTAGAAGAAAAAATCTTTAGTGCGCGCTCGGGTTTTGAACCTGGTCCTCCAGTTCATTATTCGAGTGCTCTACCACTGAGCTAACCTCGTCCCCAGTTCATATAAGATTCAAGTTTAATTTCAAACAGAAACAGAGTATATTCAAATTTTGTATTTGTTTGTGTAGATAATGGGTTTTTATGAATAATTAGAGATTACTGCCAAATCCTTAACTGTAAATTATATTCAATCACCATCGTAAAGTAGATGGAATTTCGTTTGAGAAATCAAGGATCTTAATGCTGCTATGTTCATTTTAAAAGGGGTGCAGGGCGGTCTCATTAACCAAATTTAGGTTATTCTTCAAAATCTTTGTTTTTTGGGAATTTTTAAACGCTTCCTTCTCAAGTGCCCCATGTACAATCCTCGAAACGCTTTTATCAGCAAGTACTTAGACCTCTCGATGCTGGACGAGGAGAAAATCAAGGCAATACTAGATATATACTCTATAGAACAACTAAACAATATTTATTATTATATTAAAAACTCATTAAAAATAATAGCTTTCATCATAATTGAATGAGTTATTGATGGAAACAGCTAATTTATGAATTAAGGGTACTTTAGGAATAAAAAAAAACGAAATAAATAAATATTAACATATTACCGAAATTAAGAGCTATACACCAATCAATAATTATAAAACTAAATAAACAAATTGAGGAGAAAGAAGAATTATTTTATAGGTGTCTATGTAAATAACGTAGTAGTAAGTGATGGGAGAAAATAATAATTATAAAAATTCAGTAAAAAAATGTCTTAGTTTTAGATTAGAATAATGTTATCTATTAATAAGTGATAATTATTTTACTGATGTTAATGTTATATTTATTTTTTTGTATTTATATAAGGACATGATCATTTTTTGTATATTTTTGTATTAAGAGATGATAACCTCCACTATGTAATGGGAAACATTCACAAATACGATTTTTTCTCTTTTCTTCTTCTTCGGGAATTTTTTACAATGTTCCCTGATGATTTCTAACTACTCCACTTTTAGGTAATTTTGTCCGTTTAATTACACATGTGGCTCAACAGCCGAAGATTTACTTTGGCCTCCCGAACAAAATCCCTCCATTCCTTTCTATTCTAAACCTTTATTCTCCAGTCAGCAACTCCAATGTTTCAAAGATCCTCTTCCAGATTTTCTTTGGACCTTCTATCTTCCTCTTTCCTGGGAACGGTTCTCTTGTGACCATCTTCACCATTCTATCGTTGGGTAACCTTTTGACTTGGCCAAGCCAACTATTTCTTCTGGATTGATAACTCCTACGACATCCGCATGGTTATTTAGCTCATCCAATACTCCGATACTCCTAATGCGCCAGACACCTTGCTCGCAGATGGGGCCAAATATGCGTCGCATCACTTTTCGCTCGAAGACTCTAAACACCTGCAGGTCCTTCGTTTTAAGCGTCCATGCTTCAGTGCCATAATACACCACCGGTCTGATATGTGACTTGTACATCTGCACCTTGGTGCACTTAGAGAGCAGCGTCGACTTCATCAGGTTCACGAGGCCGTAATAAGCTTTATTGCCACTTATTATCCGGTTTTTTTTTGTCTCCTCATTCATCTTATTTTCAAAATTAATTTAGTTTTTTTGTTTTTGACTCATTTATCTAAAGTCCAACTTTTTTTTTTGTCCATTTATTAACCTTTAATTAATTATTAAGAAAGTTGACGGTTGCTTGGAGGGAGAAAGAGAGAGAGAGTGAGAGAGAGAGAGAGAGAGAGAGAGTGAGAGAGAGAGAGAGAGAGAGAGAGAGAGAGAGAGAGAGAGAGAGTGAGAGAGAGAGAGAGAGAGAGAGAGAGAGAGAGAGAGAGAGAGAGAGTGAGAGAGAGAGAGAGAGAGAGAGAGAGAGAGAGAGAGAGAGAGAGAGAGTGAGAGAGAGAGAGAGAGATGCAGGAGGACTCATCCCCCTGTGAGGTTTGCGGTGTTCCCTGATCGATTCCGCTGAGTGCCGGTCATAGATCTCCTTCAAGTCAGCTCCAGAGGCTACCTGACTCCCACACAATGCCTGACTTATACTCACTACACACACACACACACTCTATAGCAACACATACTCACACTATATCCACACACACTCACACTGTATGCCGTCACACGTCTCCGTTTCACACGGCCTCGTCTAATGTCCTCTCACTGTAGAAATATACACCTCTGTCTAGGAATATCACTAGTACAATACCAATAAAAAGAAAAAACCTCCCCAAGAGCCATAATATTTATCAATATGAGATCTCAAAATACTCAGTTCTTGAAGTAAAAAAAGTTGTATGTATATACAGGGTGATTCAGGTCTAAGCAGCCAAACTCTAGGTTGTGATTGTAGACATAATTTCCAACAAAAAAGTTCATTTCAAGTATGGTCCGATTCTGGAAGGAAAAGGAACTATGTCCACTTTTCTGTTTTTTTTTAACGTAGTCATGATTCTTAATGAATAAGAAATGTTTTTTCAAAAAATATTCAAAATAATAAAATTATAGTTACGCCATCATAAAATAGACAATTTTTTTTTTAAAAGACAATAATTTAATTCCCTAAAATCATTATTAAAAGATGCTTTCTGGGCGTCCAAAAACGCACTTCTGTTTTTATCAATGAATCAGAGTTTTTTCGCGATTTTTTTCCTCAGCCCTCTAACAGACTACAGATTCAATACTTACAGGAAAACTTCTACATTTAGTAAACATTAAATCTATGAACATGAAGCGGAGGTTTATTAGGGAATAAATTGAACGATTGGCTCCCTTTTGTCAAAAAAATGTGGAATGAAGTTTTGTTACTTTCAAATACCTTGTGTGAAGAAATAAAAAATTATTCATTTTTTAATGGCCAAACTGTCGGTTTCCATTGTCTATTCCGGAAGTAATAAATATAACTGAATGAAACGATTGGAAAAGTTTTTCATTTGAGAGAGAGTTACATTTTATGTTTTTCAATTTTTCATTGATTTATGGTTTATATGATGTATTTGGCACCCAGTTTTGACCAGACATTTTGAGCGGATAATTCAAAAAGATTACAGGGTAGTTGAATAATTGTAATTCGGAATTTACACATAATTTGAAATGTTTTTAAATAAAATTTGAAATAAAACTCAAAATTTTGCAAAGCATTGAGGGAGGAAAAATGTTATTGCTCAGTTCGACCGCAACATTTGTGGACATACAAGGCCACATTCTCACGGAATGGAATATTTAACAACCCCAATTCGCATACTTGGTTTCATGTTAACCCTTATGCCCTGTGAAGATCTCACAATCAGTATCAGCTCCAAAGAATTCAGGAGGAATATCTTCTTCAGCCAATCCTGATTCCTGACAGGATTGATTCAACATATTTTTAAACCTCCAAACGATTTAAATACGACGGACCTATTGCATTGGAAGACGTTCCGCTGGCAAGTAGATTCATGGTTCCAGATTGATTGCTGTCCTGCACATAGCAGCAGTCCTGTTAGACAGTGGATGGATCCACTGCCCAAGTTCATAAAGGTCCAATTGCAAATTTAGCAAACTTTCAAATATATTAGCAAATATTTTAGTGCCAACAACATCATGTAAAAATAATATAAGAAAAATCAATGAAAATTTGTTTAACAAAAAATGTAACTGATCTCCCAAATGAAAAACGTTTCCAATCATTTCTTTCAGTTACATTTTATTGCTTCTGGACTGGAAAATGGATACCCACAGTTTGGGTTGGGTTGGGTTGGTAGTTTAAGGACAGAAAACTGCTTGGTCATCTCCGCCCTTGTTGTGTTTAATTGTGCAAGATTAATGTTAGGATGGAGAGTGTTTTCAGTATTATGTGTTAGAGATAGAGTTGTGTTACTAAAGTTGTATTTAAGAGAATCTAAGTTTGGAAAAAAAGAGAAATTATTGTTGTTATAAAATTGCATGGATATAAGAACCAGATTCACACACACATAAATATATTTGCACTTATATAAATATAGTATACATATATATGTATAGTGCACAGTATATATATAAATACAGTACAAATAATAAAAAATATATATAATGTAAACATATATTTTGTTTTATTTTATTATTTTTTTATTCATTTTATTTTTTTTTATTTTTTTTTTTATTTTATTATTTTTTTTTTATTATTTTTTTTTGTTATTTTATTTTAAAAATATTTTCTTCTTCTTTTTCCCCTTTTTTTCCTTCTTTTTTTTTGTATATATATTTTTATTTTCCTCATTTATTTATTTTGATATATACTAGTGATTACACTCTACAACTAACAACTTTCTTATATTATACTAACAACTTTCTTATATTATACTAATGCTTACTATTTCTATTATACTAATACTTACTATTACTATTATTTATTATTATTGATCATTAAAAAAAACAAAAAAAAAAAAAAAAAACATACACATACATATACACACATACCTACAAATATTTATCAAATAATTAATATTATATATTTTATAGTAAAATTCTACCCCTTTTTCTACAACAACATCAACTGCTTCACAATCATCCCGCAGAGCTTCCGCCAAGTTTCTTGGTATTCCCAGCTGTTGAAGCAGTATCGTGTAGCGAGAGCAGTCTTCGAATATGTGTTTTACAGTGATCGGCTGATTGCATCTCCCACAGGCTGGTGGGATTCCTCTAGACATCAAGTAGCCGTGAGTCAGTCTGGAGTGGCGAAGTCTGAGCCGAGCTATAACAACCTCCTCTCTTCTTGATGTTCTGTTTGAGGAGGACCAGGGTCTCGAATCGTGCTTGACGTATTTAAGTTTTTGCTCCCCGCATTCGGCCCACGTGTTTCTCCATCTTATGGCTGGCGCTACGAGTTCACTGCCAGATAACGGAACCCTTGTAATCTCGCTCAAACTGTGTGCAGCCCGAGCGGCTTGATCGGATTTCTCATTGCCAGGAATCCCACGATGTCCGGGAATCCAGATTAGATGGACAACTTTTCCATTATCTCTGAGAGTTCTGGTGTACTGTAGAATTTTTGGACACAGTTTGGACATTAAAAAATGATTTTTTTTAAATTTTTTCAGACAAGGTATTTGAAAGTAACAAAACTACATTCCACATTTTTTTGACAAAAGGGACCCAATCTTTCAATTTTTCCCCGAATAAACCTCCACTTTATTTGCATGGATTTAATGCTTATTAAATTTAGAAGTTTTCGTGTGTATTGAATCTGTTGTCCGTTAGGAGGCTGGGGAAAAAAATCGCGAAAAAAACTCATCATGATTCATTAAGAAAAACAGAAGAAAGTATCTTTTAGTAATGATTTTAGTGAATTAAATTACGGTCTTTTTAAAGGAAATTTTGTCTATTTTATGATGGCGTAATTAGAATTTTACTATTTTGAATGTTTTTTGAAAAAAAAACATTTCTTATTCATTAAAAATCATGACTACGTTAAAAAAACAGAAAATTGGTCATAGATCCTTTTCCTTTCGGAATCGGACCATACTTGTAATGAACTTTTTTGTTGGAAATTATGTCTGCAATCACTTCCTAGAGTTCGGCTACTTAGACCTGAATCACCCTGTATATATATATATATATATATATATATATATATATATATATATATATATGTGTGTGTGTGTGTGTGTATACATTCTTCACATTTACATACATACATGCACATGTTTTTTTACATGAAGTCTGACTCATGTTAGCGCGCTTCCGTTCTTATCCCTTGTGTCATTTGGAGAGATTGAAATAGAAACAGTTATTATTTTATACATACTAGAAATACTTATTTCACAGTTGAATGCATTGAAAAATATCAAAATGTTCCTAATTTTCGTGACTTATTCTATGGTACTAATTCTACTATGGTACTAATTCTACTATGGTACTAATTCTACAATGGTACTAATTCTACTATGGTACTAATTCTACTATGGTACTAATTCTACAATGGTACTAATTCTACTATGGTACTAATTCTACAATGGTACTAATTCTACAATGATACTAATTCTACAATGGTACTAATTCTACAATGGTACAAATTCTACTATGGTACTAATTCTACAATGGTACTAATTCTACTATGGTACTAATTCTACAATGGTACTAATTCTACAATGGTACTAATTCTACAAATAAATGCAATTTAAGTAGCTTTAATTTACTCCTTTATACTTTTTCCTATTAAGTATTTAATTAACGATTGCTTTAATATTTTTATATTTTAAATTGAAACATAACAGTTAAAAAAAAAACTTTTTAAAACAAAGTTAAAACCCAAAAATTTATTTATTTATTTTACAATTTTACTTTAACTCTTGGTTACTAACTTTGGGTCGAATCAAAACCGTGGCTTCCTTAAGGTCTATTTATTATATTTACATGATTAATTTGATTGTCCTAAGACTTATGTAATCTGTTTTTTATTGTATTCTTATAATTATTCCTTATTTTTAAAGTTACGGGTCAATATGACCAGAGGTTAGTGTGAGTGGTATAAAGTAAAGGTTAGTAACTAAGGGTTAAAGTGAATGTTGCGATAAACTTAATTAATCAAATAAAATAAAGTAAATGTTCAAAAAATATTCGTTTAAAATAAAAATTAACAATTATTTTCGACCCCTGCTTTCAACATAAAATAATTCATTCTTTGAAAATTCATAACCAATATTATATAATATATATATTCCCTAAACAAGGAAACTAGGACCCGAAACGATACATTAAGAAAATAATTAATCTTATAAGGTTCTACACATATTTTTGACTTCAATAATATAATTTTAAACTCTGCTTCTAAAATCTTTATCAATAGAGGCTTCTAAACAAGGAGATATTGATAAATCATTGATAGTTGATTGATGAAAAACAGTGAAAACAACCCCCGCATCCGCCAATCCTATCAATCTTTGATCAGGGTTTATCACAAACATAGCTGTGGGAATTCTCATGCTGTTTTTATGGTATTCCTGTACTATATTCCAACAATATGGTAAAAATAAGTAATATTTATTTATTTTTTTTTACGGCGTATCGACGTCTAGTCCATTAGCGGGAGATGGTGGGTTCGATCCCCAGTGGCGGCAGGAATTTTCTCATCTCAAAGCAAGTTGGGAAAATTCCTTGCTGCACCATGGATTCCGGCGCTAGGGTCCTAGTTGTCAAAGCGCCATATAAAAAAACAACAAAAAAAAAAAAAACAGTGCTTATGAAATAAGATTATATAGTCCTGTGTTTTTAAGATTGGTCAGTATAATCTTGATGTTCTGGCCATCGATTTGGGATGTTAAAATTGCATCGTCTCTGGCAGCCTGTCAGTATGTGTTTAATCGTAAGTTCTTTGTTACATATACTGCATATAGGCACAGGTTTATCTCGTCTTGTCATTAAGTATCCGTGAGTCGAGTATGTCTAATCCTTAGTCTAGCAAGAATTATTCGTCTATGTCTGTTATCTCGATGTCTGGAAGGCCAATCATCAACTGTGCTTTTTACTGAGCGGAGTTAATTGTGAACTAGTTGTGTCCATATCGTCGATACTGCTCTCTTTATCCCTTTCCATACGCAATGAGCCGCAAGGAGTAGTGATCTCCTGTAAGGGATACTCGCACCCTGCATTGGTCCCCCTGTACGGGATACTCGCACCCTGAATTGGTCCCTCTGTACGGGATACTCGCACCCTGAATTGGTCCCTCTGTACGGGATACTCGCACCCTGAATTGGTCCCCCTGTACGGGATACTCGCACCCTGCATTAGTCCCCCTGTACGGGATACTCGCACCCTGCATTGGTCCCTCTGTACGGGATACTCGCACCCTGAATTGGTCCCTCTGTACGGGATACTCGCACCCTGCATTGGTCCCTCTGTACGGGATACTCGCACCCTGCATTGGTCCCCCTGTACGGGATACTCGCACCCTGCATTGGTCCCTCTGTACGGGATACTCGCACCCTGCATTGGTCCCCCTGTACGGGATACTCGCACCCTGCATTGATCCCTCTGTACGGGATACTCGCACCCTGCATTAGTCCCCCTGTACGGGATACTCGCACCCTGCATTGGTCCCCCTGTACGGGATACTCGCACCCTGCATTGGTCCCTCTGTACGGGATACTCGCACCCTGCATTAGTCCCCCTGTACGGGATACTCGCACCCTGCATTGGTCCCCCTGTACGGGATACTCGCACCCTGCATTGGTCCCCCTGTACGGGATACTCGCACCCTGCATTGGTCCCCCTGTACGGGATACTCGCACCCTGCATTGGTCCCCCTGTACGGGATACTCGCACCCTGCATTGGTCCCCCTGTACGGGGTACTCGCACCCTGCATTGGTCCCCCTGTACGGGGTACTCGCACCCTGCATTGGTCCCTCTGTACGGGATACTCGCACCCTGCATTGGTCCCCCTGTACGGGATACTCGCACCCTGCATTGGTCCCCCTGTACGGGATACTCGCACCCTGCATTGGTCCCCCTGTACGGGATACTCGCACCCTGCATAGGTCCCTCTGTACGGGATACTCGCACCCTGCATTGGTCCCCCTGTACGGGATACTCGCACCCTGCATTAGTCCCCCTGTACGGGATACTCGCACCCTGCATAGGTCCCTCTGTACGGGATACTCGCACCCTGCATTGGTCCCTCTGTACGGGATACTCGCACCCTGCATTGGTCCCTCTGTACGGGATACTCGCACCCTGAATTGGTCCCTCTGTACGGGATACTCGCACCCTGCATTGGTCCCTCTGTACGGGATACTCGCACCCTGCATTGGTCCCTCTGTACGGGATACTCGCACCCTGCATTGGTCCCCCTGTACGGGATACTCGCACCCTGCATTAGTCCCCCTGTACGGGATACTCGCACCCTGCATAGGTCCCTCTGTACGGGATACTCGCACCCTGCATTGGTCCCTCTGTACGGGATACTCGCACCCCGCATAGGTCCCTCTGTACGGGATACTCGCACCCTGCATTGGTCCCTCTGTACGGGATACTCGCACCCTGCATTGGTCCCCCTGTACGGGATACTCGCACCCTGCATTGGTCCCTCTGTACGGGATACTCGCACCCTGCATTGGTCCCTCTGTACGGGATACTCGCACCCTGCATTGGTCCCCTGTACGGGATACTCGCACCCTGCATTGGTCCCTCTGTACGGGATACTCGCACCCTGCATTGGTCCCCCTGTACGGGATACTCGCACCCTGCATTGGTCCCTCTGTACGGGATACTCGCACCCTGCATTAGTCCCCCTGTACGGGATACTCGCACCCTGCATAGGTCCCTCTGTACGGGATACTCGCACCCTGCATTGGTCCCTCTGTACGGGATACTCGCACCCTGCATTGGTCCCTCTGTACGGGATACTCGCACCCTGCATTGGTCCCTCTGTACGGGATACTCGCACCCTGCATTGGTCCCTCTGTACGGGATACTCGCACCCTGCATTAGTCCCCCTGTACGGGATACTCGCACCCTGCATTGGTCCCCCTGTACGGGATACTCGCACCCTGCATTGGTCCCTCTGTACGGGATACTCGCACCCTGCATTGGTCCCCCTGTACGGGATACTCGCACCCTGCATTAGTCCCCCTGTATGGGATACTCGCACCCTGCATTGGTCCCTCTGTACGGGATACTTGCACCCTGCATTGGTCCCCCTGTACGGGATACTCGCACCCTGCATAGGTCCCTCTGTACGGGATACTCGCACCCTGCATAGGTCCCTCTGTACGGGATACTCGCACCCTGCATTGGTCCCTCTGTACGGGATACTCGCACCCTGCATTGGTCCCCCTGTACGGGATACTCGCACCCTGCATTGGTCCCTCTGTACGGGATACTCGCACCCTGCATTGGTCCCTCTGTACGGGATACTCGCACCCTGCATTGGTCCCCTGTACGGGATACTCGCACCCTGCATTGGTCCCTCTGTACGGGATACTCGCACCCTGCATTGGTCCCCCTGTACGGGATACTCGCACCCTGCATTGGTCCCTCTGTACGGGATACTCGCACCCTGCATTAGTCCCCCTGTACGGGATACTCGCACCCTGCATAGGTCCCTCTGTACGGGATACTCGCACCCTGCATTGGTCCCTCTGTACGGGATACTCGCACCCTGCATTGGTCCCTCTGTACGGGATACTCGCACCCTGCATTGGTCCCTCTGTACGGGATACTCGCACCCTGCATTGGTCCATCTGTACGGGATACTCGCACCCTGCATTGGTCCCCCTGTACGGGATACTCGCACCCTGCATTGGTCCCCCTGTACGGGATACTCGCACCCTGCATTGGTCCCTCTGTACGGGATACTCGCACCCTGCATTGGTCCCCCTGTACGGGATACCCGCACCCTGCATTAGTCCCCCTGTACGGGATACTCGCACCCTGCATTGGTCCCTCTGTACGGGATACTCGCACCCTGCATTGGTCCCCCTGTACGGGATACTCGCACCCTGCATAGGTCCCTCTGTACGGGATAGTCGCACCCTGCATAGGTCCCTCTGTACGGGATACTCGCACCCTGCATTGGTCCCTCTGTACGGGATACTCGCACCCTGCATTGGTCCCTCTGTACGGGATACTCGCACCCTGAATTGGTCCCTCTGTACGGGATACTCGCACCCTGCATTGGTCCCTCTGTACGGGATACTCGCACCCTGCATTGGTCCCTCTGTACGGGATACTCGCACCCTGCATTGGTCCCTCTGTACGGGATACTCGCACCCTGCATTAGTCCCCCTGTACGGGATACTCGCACCCTGCATTGGTCCCCCTGTACGGGATACTCGCACCCTGCATTGGTCCCCCTGTACGGGATACTCGCACCCTGCATTGGTCCCTCTGTACGGGATACTCGCACCCTGCATTGGTCCCCCTGTACGGGATACTCGCACCCTGCATTGGTCCCTCTGTACGGGATACTCGCACCCTGCATTGGTCCCCCTGTACGGGATACTCGCACCCTGCATTGGTCCCTCTGTACGGGATACTCGCACCCTGCATTGGTCCCTCTGTACGGGATACTCGCACCCTGCATTGGTCCCCCTGTACGGGATACTCGCACCCTGCATTGGTCCCTCTGTACGGGATACTCGCACCCTGCATTGGTCCCTCTGTACGGGATACTCGCACCCTGCATTGGTCCCCCTGTACGGGATACTCGCACCCTGCATAGGTCCCTCTGTACGGGATACTTTTCCCACTCTCAGTCACAGCGCCTCGACTTCCAGCGATCTCCTCGTCGTACTTAAACTCGTCTTTTATCATTTTGATTTTTATTTTCGTTACAATGGTTATTAATTTTTATTTATGTTGAATTAGTTTGGCGTTTCAATAATTATTTTGAAGTTGAATAACTTTCTTTAAAAATAAGTTATAAAAAAGTTATATTATATAGGCACAAAAAAAAGAAGGTTTTTCTGTTTATAATTTGCCCTTTATTTTATGAATAATAAGCAAAAGAATAATATACTCCATAACTACGGCAAAAAGTTTCCCATCTTCCTTTTAGATCCGTGACTTTGTACACTGGCGGAGCTAAAAACTTATTTTATTTTTATTTTTTGTATAAAACGTATTTACAAAAACAAAAGGATTATTATAAATACTTACAGTTAATTTAATGAATTATTCAATTAAATACGCGATATATTAATCTTATCAATTGAATATTATTTTTAAATGGAGGTCACGCAATAAAAAAAAAAACGTTTTTTCTAAATTAAACATAACTAAATGTAAGATCTTAACACTTCAAGACTAAAAGTGAACTAATTTTGCTAAAACAAGTTATTAGGAATGTACAGAGGTATAAAAACAAACGATAATTTGACTAGGGTTGACCGGGTTAATGGGCGGAGAAGATAATGAGTTGTAATTCGACTGAAAACTACCAAAAACTTCATTCAAATGCCATCTAGTAATAGGCAGGAATCTAGAAATACAATACGGTAACGCTAGATAGGTCTAAAGTCGAGAAATGAGAAGATAAAGAATGCGAGAGATACGCCGAGCTCTCGACTGCTGTACGAGTCCAGGGTACGTGGGTCCCGTCTTCCTTCGACTTCTACACAAGTCCACGGTATGTGGGTCCCGACCGCTCTCGACTGCTGTACAAGTCCACGGTACAGAAAGGGTTAAAACCCTTCTGGCATTTGGGGGGTGAGTGGCATTTGACAAATATATAGAAGATTTCTTAATAAATAATTCCATAAATTATTGAAATCGTTGTTTGACATATAAAGGGCTTAAATATAAAAAGCCTTTTCGGAAGAAGTAATATCTACGAGAAATTGCTGAAATTCCTTTGGGGAAATTCGATGTCCAATAAAACCCATTCCGAGAGCTAAAGGTGTAAAGCAAACTGTTTTCATCTCATCTGGATCTCTTTGTCGGTGAAGTTCTTTGAAGGAACTGTTCTCGATCCACTGGCCACTTAGCCTTTAACAGGAACTGAGGAAATATTATCTTTTCTCTCTCCGCTTCCTATCTGGAAAGGAAGTACTTCCATCTTACTTCCTGTAATCCTCTCAAGTCACGACCAATTTACTTATCATTCATCAAAATATGATGTTAAAAGATCTATTTTTGTATTATTTTATTTCAATTTTTAATAAAGATCCAAAGTATTAAAAATTTGTTATTTGGCTGAAGGTCAATGAATAATTCAAATAATCGAGTTATTCAATTAATTACATAACGGAAAAAATTCTAGAATTGCGTTATCTAAGCGTGGTTCCGTTAATTTCTCAAGTGTCATTAGTACGGAACGCAGGCTGGGCTATTTACATATTTCTTTAAAATTCGTTAATCGTAAATGTTGATGAAATTCTGTACGTTTTAAGTGATTTTAAAGCATTTAAACAGGTTTTTACATATTTTGTCAAAACTCCATATTTTTACATATACTGCCATAAATACATATTTTTGCTACATATTTTGATATTCTTTTTATTTTGTAATGGGGGGAAAAAAAATGAAAACCAAGAAAGAAAATAATACTTTACCCCTTGAGTCTAGGTCGCTGTGTCTTTTATAATTGTAAGAAGCAAAGGTGGCTGATAGGTTTCCTCTGGAAATATCTGGAGCCATATTTCTCTTGAATAAAACTAAATTTTATAATTACAATTTATTTATTATAATTTAAGTACTGATATCGTTATTATAAAACGTGGATTGGTGGTAGAAGGTTGAAGATTTAGGGTTGTATGCATTTTTAATGCTGTATCATAAAAAATAAAAATAAAATATTTTGTCCAAAAAAATCACTTAGGGGTATAAAAAGTCCGTCAAGCAGGAGCTGCATAACTAAGCACTTTCCTCAGAATTTGGGTAGTGTAGATTGCTTTCCAGAACAATTTGCTTAAAATATCCTACATAAATAAAATAAAAACATGAATAGTTCTCTTTTAAATTTGTAATGGGTAACTGATCAATTAATAATTTGCTTCCAGAGTTATGTTTACACATGGTACCTATTACACTACGTAATAAATACAAAAAACCTCATATTATCGTATTTTGATCTAACGCAGGAACAGGATACAGTCACTCTAGTGGTAGAAAGCGCTCCTTGCGGCGGCTTTGTGAACCTACGTCTGACGGGCTTTTCTATTGAAATATATTACAAATTAAACCCCCGCTTTCCGATTGACCGATTCAGCTCATTTTTACAACACTTCTTTCTCATGAGTTACCCACGACGTATACCGCGTTTCGTTACAATACAGCAGAAATTACGACCGGTATGAGTATATTAGGAATTTGGGTCCTGAGTAAACCCCCCTTCTAATGAACCGATTTAGTTTATTTTTACAACACATATTAACCTTTGGATTACCACTACGAATACCGAGTTTCATCGAAATGTACCAAAAATCACGGCTGGTAGTGGCGAATTGGTATTGTGGGTTCGGAATAAACCCCCCGCTTCTAATGAACCGATTTAGTTTATTTTTACAACACATATTTACCTTTGGATTACCACTACGAATACCGAGTTTCATCGAAATGTACCAAAAATCACGGCTGGTAGTGGCGAATTGGTATTGTGGGTTCGGAATAAACCCCCCGCTTCTAATGAACCGATTTAGTTCATTTTTATATCTCACTTTTCTCTCTATATTACCACTACGAATACCAAGTTTCGTTGAAATATAACAAATATTACGGCTGACATAGTCAAATTAGTGTTTTGGGTTCGGGGTAAACCCCCCCTTCCGGTGGACCGACTTTGGTGGTTAACGAACTCGTTCAATCGTTTGCTAATTGAATGCTATATACCAAGTTTCGTGACGAAAAAACAAAAACTCTGGCCGCTATCGTGTTAACAGACATATATATATATATATATATATATATATATATATATATATATATATATATATATGTATATATATATATATATATATATATATATATATGTATATAGATATATATAAATTTTAACGGGGGTCATTTTCGGTGTCTACTAGGTAGGATCGATAAAGATTTGAAGAAATTTTTCAAAAATTCCGTCATGAGTCCAACCTCAATAGCTACTTTCCTTCGGAGGAAAGTGCTAAAATGAGTTATAAACATATTCTCAGACCTACTGAATATACATATTAAATTTGATCAAAATCGGTTAAGCCGTTTTGGAATATAAACACTAAAACTGTGACACAAGAATTTTATATATTACATATGTATATGTAAACATGATTATTGAGAAAATGTAGTCGACTGTTGAAATATAGAAGGTGTTGATCATTGATTATTTTTCCCCCTTAGAAACATTTTAGATATATTTTGACGTTTTTTCTGCTATTTGTGTCTGTAATTGAATCTAAACATAGAACTATGCAATACAAAAGGAATAAGTTAATTACTAAATATATATTTTTAAAACATTTTACTTCAAGGAAATTATTCAAGCTATCGTCATGGCATTAATAGAAACGTTTATAATTTACAAATTCATTTTATTACTAGATGCAATTAAAAGAAAATAGAAATAACCTGGATAAAACTTACGAAAACAGAGGTAAAATTCCATGGGGAGGCTCGAAATTTGAAGCACAGATTCAATGGATTCCTGAAATTTTAAAGTTCCTCTACAGCATTCCTTGCTATATTTAGTCTCTTGAACATTCCTTCATGTTTCGGACATTCCTCTGTCATGTGACGTATATTTACAAATGGCAAGCACGGTTCACATAAGGATGACTGTTATTTGTTAATGAAATTTCAATGTCATATAATTATCTATATATATAAAAATCACGTGTCTGTCTGTTTTTCTGTTTGTTTGTTCCTTATACAAATCTACACCGTTTGACCGATTTTGACCAAACTTGGAATAATAGTAGGTCTTGATACGAGAAATCTCCTAGGCTAGGTCAAAGTAATCTACCAGCTGTCTGTCTGTATGTTTGTCCCTTATACAAATCCACACCGTTCGTCCGATTTCGACTAAACTCGGTACACATGTAGATCTTAATCTGGGGAGTGTCGTAGGTTAAGTCAAAAACGTCTACCAGCTCTCTGTCTGTATGTTTGTCCCTTATACAAATCCACAACGTTCGTCCGATTTTGACTAAACTCGGTACACAGGTAGATCTTAATCTGGGGAGTGCCGTAGGCTAGGTCAAAAAAATCTACCAGCTGTCTGTCTGTATGTTTGTCCCTTATACAAATCCACACCATTTGACCAATTTTTACGAAACGTGGTATACATGTATGTCTTGATACGGGGGGTGTTATAGGTTAGGTCAAAGTCGTCTAGGACTCACAGTTGGGAGGCCACGGGTTCATAACAGTTACAGATTCGTGTTATTAGATTTTGACAATACTTATTTGGTGTCTAATTTATTTAGGCTTTTCTATACGCAGAAAGTAGGCGTAGCATGGCACGCCGGGTAACGGCTAGTCTACTATATATTTGTCAAATACTCACTAGCTCACTGACGTATCCACTTGAGCCCAGCCCAAACCACATGACAGGAAAAATTTGAAATTTTGCATGGGCACTCCCTTTGGGATGTAAACACTCGTTGAGAAAGGTTTTTTTGATATTCAAATTTTTAAGTATTTTTAGAGGGGTTTGAATTTTTAGTTGGTTTTAAAGAGTGCATGCACGCACAGGCAGCGTGCGTTGCTAGGACGATAACAGATCAGCTGTTACCGTACTGTATCTATTTCATGATATTATTTTTATTTGAGCTTCATTTATAAGCTAAAATATGATGGCAGACATTGAATTACTAGAAATAAACTGTGATTTTGTCCTTCAAAGAGTTTACTCTATACCTGGTGATGGACCATCCGAGGTAATAATATCCCGAACCGAATGGGTTTTATTGGACATCGAATTTCCCTAAAGGAATTTAAGGAATTTCTCCTAGATATTATTTCTTCCGAAAAGGCTTTTAGCGCGGTTCCTCCCTCCCTCATAGGGAGGAACCCCGCTTATAGGGTTGATACAATGAAACAATCCGGAAGTGCCGACTAGAAAATTTTGCGTTTCAGAACCTCTGGAAACCGAAAATGATGGTAGTTCAAATTTGTATATATATATATATATATATATATATATATATATATATATTTGTCTGTTCGCTCATTTCTGGCTTCCCTGATGGTCCGATTTTGATGAAATTTGGTACAAAAATCCGTCGTCCAATTTGAAAGGTCAAGTTAGTTAACCAGCAAAATCCGCCCACTGGAAGATGGCATTTGGGGTGAAATTCGCGCAAAAAAAATCGTAACGCTTACGTTTTTGAGTTCATAAGCTTGTAAGTACTCTTTTTATAGGCTTCTTGGGCTAGGAAAACGAATGGAACCATTTTCAAGGCGATAGCTTTAACCGTTTTTGAGAAAATTGGAAAAATAATTTTTTAATACCGTTTTTGGTTTGGGTACTTAGAATTACGGGATTCAGTTGAAACATTATCTGCATGTTCTACTTTCATTAAAACTAATATGTTGAAAGTTTTGTTACGTTTGGAGTTAAGGAAGGGTTAGAATAAAATATTTTATGAACAGACAAGAAAAGTTTTGGGAACTTCGTATACTTTCATTAATATCTCGAACACGGTTGGGAAATCGTGGTAAGTGGATAGAAACTATTTGAAAGCTTTCTAAATTCTCTACAAAAAATATTCTAAAACTATTTTTGATTAGGTTATGTCAATCGGAGAAATAAGTGCTTGAAACTTCAAATACGTCTGTTTGGTTCTTAAGAACGGGTTTTTGTCGTTCTTTTTGTAATTTTTGTCTCTTTCCCTTTGTTTTTTATTGCTTTTTATTTTTGTAATTTCTTATGTTGGGAAAATTTTGTGTGTAAAACAGGATATGAAAAATGAGACCAATTTTCTGTTGCTAGAAATAATGTAAATTTTGGGAACTTTCATTAATATCTCGAAAACGGTTGAAAATCTTGGTAAACGGAAGAATACCATTAGAAAGCTTATTAAATGCTCTACATAAAAGGTTCTAATGAAAGTTTTGATTAGGCGATGTCAATCGGAGAAATAAGAGCTTAAAGCTTTAAAGTAATTGATTTCGCTTATTCGAACTGTTCTTTTTGTCTGTTTTTTATTCCTTGTTATTTTTTAATTGCTTATAGTTGGATATTGTATTCGAAAATAAAACAGGTTTAGTAAAATAACAAAAATAATTTATTGTTAGAAATATAGAGTTCCAAGATTCCAAGACCTTGTAACTAGCGGGAATGTTTCTAGTGATGCCGACCCTTCCAGGTAAGATTGTAAATCCTACCTTTCAAGACTGTTGGAACCAAAACAATAACTGTCGGGGTTCGGTCACTGCTACTTTTATCGTAAAAATGGTTTTATTGTGCCGACGTTTCGGCTTGAACTTCAAGCCTTCATCAGGGCTGTAAATACAAGTAGGACATATTTATCACTAATATATGCACATATATATATATATATATATATATATATATATATATATATATACATATAATATATATATATATATATATATATATTTATATATATGCATATACACATACACATATACACGCACACATATGTACATATATATGCCCACATACATACACATATGGGGTATGTATTATTAAGTAGCAGTGACCGAACCCGGACAATCCCTACCTTGCATCATCAACGGTCAACGATCTCCTCTCAACAAAATAATAACTGCTTCTATTTTAATCTTTCGAAATTAGACTAGGGATAAGAACGGAACCGCGCTAAGATGAGGCAGTTCCTGCGAGTCGGACTTTTTATACTTAAGCCCTTTATATGTCAAACAATGATTTCAATAATTTATGGAATTATTTATTAAGAAATCTACTGTATATTTGTCAAATACCTCCCACTCACTGACCCCCCACTCACTGACCCCCCACTCACTGACCCCCCACTCACTGACCCCCCCACTTGACAGAAAATTCTGAAATTTTTCATAGACACTCTCTTTAGGATTTAAACACTCGCTAAGAAAGGTTTTTGGGATATTAAAATTTTGAAGTATTTTTAGAGGGGTTTGAATTATTAGATGGTTTTAAAGAGAGCATGCTCGCCTAGGCAGCATGCTTTGCTAGGTCGCCAACAGGTCAGCTGTTACTATACTGTATCTATTTCATAATATTATTATTTTTTGCAGTTAATATCAACTATGATGGCAGTCCCTGAATTATTTGAAATAAACTGTGACTTTGTCCTTCATAGAGTTTACGCTGTACCTGGTGATGGTCCATCCGAGGTAATAATATCCCGAGCCCTTGCACAGCCTCCTCATCCATCAGCATCCCCAGTCGGAACACTTCTTCGTAATGCTCGCAAATATAATGGATGTTTCCAAATGACATCTTAGAAACATAAATTTATAAATTTTGACGTACATTTATTATCGACAACGAATTTTAACCTGTACTGGTTAAACTCCTGTTACTGGTAACCTATAGATAACGGGTTATCTGTTTGTTGACACTAGTCCGGATCGTCCTAGTTTCAAAAAACACAAATCTTTGATTAGTTATCAATTGATAAGTAACATATACTATGACGGGAAACGTGCTATAATAACTGCACAAAATTATGTAGTAGCGTCAATTTTTATGACATATCGTCGATACAAATGCAAACTAACGATATGAAAAAATGCATCTTTCATTGTCCATCTTTAATAATTTCTGCTGGACTTATTTACGGCAAATTCTTCAATCTGACTTCACTCTATTAAAGGGAATGTATTCCACTATCAAAAGGTCAAATCTGCCGAATATTTGACTGTCCAAAAAAAAAAAAAAAGTTATGAATAAATACTTTTCCACTCTGAAAAGTGGTGATTTTCATATTCGTTAGTTTGCTTTTGTATCGACGATATCATCCATTTTATTTGATCAAATTATTTAACACAATAAAATAACTACTTCATGACGAAGCACGAGTCTTCAGCTAGTAGCTTCTAAGAAGTCGTTTCGTCACCAATTTGATTTCGTTACAAAAGATTTGGGGTTTGCGGGTAAGAGGGTGAGTGGCATACACTTTTAGTGATTTTTATATAGGCATTATTATAGACTGCTTTTTCCTAATATTTTTGTAGTTTTTCGCGTTTTTCACTCTACAAAAAAATAAATACACAATGACGGTACTAGACTCAATCTAGGACTTCCATATTTAAGTCATTGCGTCTAATACCGTTATTGTGTATTTATTTTTTTTGTTGAGTCAGCTTTAAAAAACTCACATGTTGATTTCTCCTGTATAGCGAAGGCCTTTCTCCTGTATAGCGAATTGTGTGGCCAATCCTGAGCCGAGACAATATAATCTCTTTCCTTTCATGTTCCCAAGAAATAAACTATTACTAAAGAAAATAATATAGGAGGTATTAATAATAAATAGGACTTGTAGGTGGTATTACAAAATAAAACCTTTAATAAAGTTTAGAAAATTTATCCTTTCAAAAAGCAGGACAATGATGCCGAAAACTCTTTTTTGCTTGAATACACTTCTGAAGAATATTTTTATTTTTATGAAATCCAATCATGTCCTTACATTGAAATAATCCTGTCAATTTCACGCTCCTGTAAACTCTTTTCTCGGAGCTTCATCGGCCCCACAAAGGGCTCCAGACTGATTTAATAATTTATTTAGGAGAATCTCATTATCAGGAAGGGGTGTTGAAATCCGCTATAAAGCGGTAAAAATATAAATAAATAAAGGCTTAAAACAGGGGACGGGGATTGAAAACAGAAAAAGAATTTTATCACAATTGATAATAATTAGTAAATATCGGCATATTTCTGATAGCCGTTCACCGGAATACTGTAACATTTATTTTATCGTTGGAATTGTAATCCATATAAAACTTAAAAGGGTTTTGCTTAGGCAATACAGCTTTACTCGAAAGGAAAGAAGGTTTGCCAGATATGAAGTGCCTTAATAGTCCGAGAGCTGGCAACGCACTTTTCATGAAGTGTTTTATGCACCTTGAAATTTTGCTATAATATACCTCTTAGGTAGATAAGAAGGTATGTATGTGTTTCCTGGACATACCTTGGAACACCAGGTACTGCACATAGGGGAAAGGTGCAAAACAATATTTCAGAAAAATAGAGTTTTATTCAGAAGCCAACTATCTTTAATGTAAAATTAAGACAATTTTACAGTGATTAATAAATATGGCAGGAATTTTTAAGGGGTATAACACGTAAAAAAATAAAATAAAACTTTATTGTTTTTATTCTCATATTAAATGAGAGTTTTATTCGCGCTGCCATTTAAACCGGAACAGCTGTACAAGATCATATTAGCAAGAACCAATGAGAGCGCAGAGAATAACCACAACTGCGCGGTGCTGTCATTCACTCTTACGGTTACGCGCAGTGTATTGCAGTCTATCATATTCAACATTTATTTTTATGTTTCCTGATAATTATACCCCACAAAAGTGTCTGCCCTTTTGTAATTATTTTCAAATATGTTTATTGAAGTCGCTGTTTAAATCGTAGCGTGAATAAAGCACTTCATTTAATATTAAAAATAAAAACTAGGTACTTAGTTTCTTTATTATTATCATTTTAACCCCCTTAAAAGTGCCTGCCTTATTTATTATTAATCTGAAAATTGCCTTAATTTGCCATTTTTTTTCATTAATAATAGTTGGCTTCTGAATAAAACTCTACTTTTGGGCAATATTGTTTTGCACCTTTTCCCTATGCGCAGTACCTGGTGTTCCAAGGTATGACCAGGAAACACATATTTACCTTCTTTTCTACCTAAGAGGTATATTATAGCAAAATTTCAGGGTGCAAAAAACACTTCATGAAAACTGCGTTGCCAGCTCTCGGTCTATAAGCTCATAACTAGGGAACGGATGTTCATGTAAAATAAAATACAAAATACGTACATATATATTTAAATATATGTAATGAAAAATGTAATACGAATTTGGAAATATACAGGACGCCCGATTTAAATGGCAAAGCCTCAGGAGCGTGTATGTTACCAAAAAACTAAGACAAAATGTCCATTAGAGATTTGGACGTTTTTGCTTCGTTGTGGAGAAATTTGCAAAACAAGAAACGAAACAAGTTTTAATTTTTGTACAAACTTATTTAAATATTCAAAATTGTCATTGCGAATTGGTTTAAGAAACCGATTTCTAAAATTCTCTTCATGCTGATATAGCTTTCGTGGCCGGTTTTGGCAATGGTAATGGTTTAGAAGCGGTGCGAGAGTATGCGCGCCGATTCGCAAATAGAAGAAGAATGACGAGTCTTTTAGTTAAGTTTTAATAGACAACATGAAACTGGGTCATTTTATTTACTTACATTTTTTTTTTTTTTTTTGTTATCATCTATTTAGTTTAGTTTCTAAATGTCCCCCTCTTGCAGAAATGTAATCATGACTTGATAAATTGCTGCAAAATACTGTTCTAAAGATATTTCATATTCATCTATGATTCGATTTCTACACCCGTTCGGGCCCAGCGTCGTGGCGTATGCGTCCGAGGTATGTGTTCTGCGGCCCCAGCGTCGTGGCATATGCGTCAGCAGATAGCTTGGCTTTCGTTCTATGCCCAATATCCCGGGCTATGTTCTATACGCATCGTATTTGATGTAGGACCTCATTACGTTATTCCCGGTTAGGTTGACAAGTAATCAAAGTATGATGTTTCTTGACATTGGGGCGCTCCGGACCTTCCCATTCCCGGTTAGGTATACGGGTCTGGTATCCTATGGTACTGAATCCGCCCGAAACATTCCATCAGCGGGCCCTATGTCATGGTGTATTTTACTAAATTTTTATTAATCCACTAAAACCACATAGTTTTAAAAGCTTCTTCACTTATTTATTTGTTTTATATGTTTGCCGAAATAACTAAACAAAAGGAAGACTTGGGTCCTGATGAAAATTTTGTACGAAGCCATCGGTCCTCAAAGTGTTAATGGTTGGCACTGATTAGGTGTAGGAGTAATTAGGTGTGCTATTGTATTTTCTCCTGTATTCCCTAATGGGCATGTTTGATCTATATTAAAAACATTACGATTGCCTTGGATGTATATATATATATATATATATATATATATATATATATATATATATATATATATATATAATGTATGTATAATGATTATAATAATGCGGGATGGAACGTAGCATTGTGTATTAGTTAAAACTTGGAGGCCGGGGTTCGTGATGGTGTTTGAATATGACCCTGTCGGCTCTTGGCATCATATTTTACCCTTAAAAGGCCGCGGCCATTAAGCAAGTTTTTATTCCTTTTTTAGAAGCTTTTAGAAATTAATCACTTCAAAATAAAATACTTTACAATATATAGATTTATTTTCCGGTGCACAGACGCTCAGTATTTTTTTTTTTTTGTGATTCCGGAGAAGGACATCATAAGCGGGTTTCGTCCCTATGGAGGAAGATAGGAAACGCCATCTATATTTTTAACTAGTTTATAATTTATATCTATATTATTCTCCTATGCTGAATTGCCCCTCCCTTAACAAAAATAATATTTAAATAAATTCATGTGCCTTTTTTTTTTTTTAAATTTCAGATGAGGAATACATGCAAATGAAAACGTAGTTTTACAGACAACTACTTGAGGCATCGAAACCCCGTTTGTACGGTTCTTCCTTGTTTAGTTAATCAATTTTAAAAATATAATGCAAAATATGGGTAAAGAGGAAACCCTTCCCTTTAAAGGTTTCTTTGAGCCCTTAGAAGTGTTATTTTCTCATTTCCGAGGGCACTATTATATAGATCACAACGAGAACTGTAACTTTGCCCCTATGAAAAATGTTGATATCTCAAACCGTTTAGTATTTTTTTCTCTTGTGGCTCGCTTATCTTGGCAACCCCGTATATATATACTATTTACCTTATATAATCGTTTGGAAGATTATGGGCAACTACTTTTGAAATATCCGTTTAGCAGTAAGTCTATTAGTGAGTCTAGTAGTGAGTCTAGCAGTGAGTCTAGTAGTGAGTCTAGTAGTGAGTCTAGTAGTGAGTCTAGTAGTGAGTCTAGCAGTGAGTCTAGTAGTGAGTCCAGTAGTGAGTCTAGTAGTGAGTCTAGTAGTGAGTCTAGTAGTGAGTCTAGTAGTGAGTCTAGTAGTGAATCTAGTAGTGAGTCTAGTAGTGAGTCTAGCAGTGAGTCTAGTAGTGAGTCTAGTAGTGAGTCTAGTAGTGAGTCTAGTAGTGAGTCTAGTAGTGAGTCTAGTAGTGAGTCTAGTAGTGAGTCTAGCAGTGAGTCTAGCAGTGAGTCTAGTAGTGAGTCTAGTAGTGAGTCTAGTAATGAGTCTAGCAGTGAGTCTAGTAGTGAGTCTAGCAGTGAGTCTAGTAGTGAGTCCAGTAGTGAGTCTAGTAGTGAGTCTAGTAGTGAGTCTAGTAGTGAGTCTAGGAGTGAGTCTAGTAGTGAGGTTAGTTTGTGTCATCTATGACTATTATTTACTACTGCAAGGTATTTTTTTTACAGGAATCAGATAGTCTATTTATCCTGTAGAATATTTGTAATGTAAGTGCTACCTAAAATTAATAAATTGTTACAAAAATTGTTGAACCTTAAAATTAAAAATTGCCTTCGGGTTTCCTGTAATAGTAAAGTTTTATGAGTAGTGGGTTATCAGTAAAAAAAATTTTTTTTTTTTTGTTATTGGATCAAATTTGTTTATAAAAAATTTGTGTTTTTCAAATAATTTGTCAACTAATCAAATGATGTAAACAGTTTACTAAGAAAGCAGGTCTCAAATTGCCGATATTTCGGGGTGAATTATATTATCGCGCTCAAATTGTGCAGAAAATCACTTTGAAACTTGTAGATCTAATACTGAACCGAATTTCTGCGAAGTCGTTAGAGCGTGAGGATCGGAGCTTATCTACACTTAGCACTTGGAAGGAAGTCTTCTAGAGGATTAACTGGTTTATTTGAGCATGGTTGTATTAATTAGTGTGTATCAATTTATTTGAAATTTATTATTTCTTTCAGCAAATTCCTGACGAACACACTAATACCTCATGAGTCGATATGACAGAGCAACTTGTCATCACTGAAGAGTTAGGGTGACACATATATATATATATATATATATATATATATATATATATATATATATATATATATACTATATACCTGAGTTCAAATCCCAAGCAATAACTAAAGATTTTTAATTTCCATACTAGGTAGACCTTCCGCATAGTACGAAAATTCTAACATTATTAAAGCGTCAGCTGAATAAAATTACAAATATTTTAACTTTTAGTCTCTTCGTTTATGGGTTGGATTCGGCCTCCCTGACCACCCCAAGGCCAACCCAGACTCTAACTGATTTACAAATATTATAGTCTTCTGGCATTGACTGTGTCACAAACTTCTTTGCCGACGTTTCGCATGAGGTTCGAATGAGGATGTTCTTCTAGTTCTCCTGTATAAATACCTGTCTTTGTATTCATCCGCGGCCGAAGTCTGTTCTTCCATGTCCCTAATTGGTTGGTCCCAGTCTTGCTTGAACCTGGTTGGTGGGTCCCATCTGGACCGTTGATTGGTTGAATTTAGTTTCTTCTTTTTTTATAGGTTTAATCATGGGGTGCCATAGTTTACTGAGCTTATATCCATCTTCTTTGTTAAAATTTTCCGGGCATCTTACTATTATCGTATTAGGAAATGGCTTCCCTGATGATCCGTTCTTGGTAGTCTTCTATTTTCGCCAGAATGCTTACTCTATCGAATTGGAAACCTAGGGAAAAAGAAGAAACGAAATTCAACCAATCAACATTCCAGATGGAACCCACCAACCAGGTTCGAGCAAGACTGGGACCAACCAATCAGGGACAACAGGGGTGAAGAGCAGACTACGCCCGCAGATAAATAGACAGACAGGTATTTATGCAGGAGAACTACAATAAACTCCTCCGACTAAGCCCTGAGGAAGCTGGCAGTATGACTGGCGTAATGTCGGCAAAGAGGTTTGTGACACGGTCAATACCCGAAGACTATAATATTTGTAATGACTCGGACCGTGGAAGCCTACGAGTCTAATTAATTTATTAATGGGTACCTGCAAAGGTAAAAATCTGACGGCCGGAGTATAGTAGTTACCACAAAATCTCTCTTGTGTGCCGTTTGGTCATGAATCAGATGCCTCTATAGTATCTGCCCCTCAGGGCCCTAGAGGCCTGTTTCTGGACTGATTTTATATGTATATATATATATATATATGTATATATATATATATATATATATATATATATATATATATATATATATACAGCACAAATTTATAGCATAATTTGACTGAAACTAGTTGACTAATTGATTCAATTAAAACGTCTGAGAACAAGCCGGTAATGTGTTGCGGCATATAATATTTACTGGTTTTTTTCGGCAGTTAACTGCACATTTCAATTCGCTCAAATGTTTTACGATTGAAACTAAAAAGAGATAGAATATAAAGATTGAGTTAATAGCACGATAATAAACAGAAATATTTGACAAATGCCATTCCGACTCCCATGAAGCGTTTATAGTCAGTACGGCGCTATAAAGAGATATAAATTGCCGCGGGAGTAGGTTTTTATACGGGAAAATGGTGGAATCATTTATAGAGCAGTAAATTTTATGGGCCGAAATGAAGAGAAAATATTAAACGTAAAACTCAAAGATGGAATCCCCAGAGAAGAAATGCGAGATTAAACGGCGCGAGAAGATCCTTCAAAGGTCGTAAAAAAAAGGAGGCAGTAAAGAGGAAATGAACGATATCGAAGGACGATAGAAGGACAGCGATAAGAGTGGACGATAGTTCTGATAAAGAGCGGATGGCAAAAACATCTAATCGTCTCCGAACCTAACGATCATTAGAACATCGTTATCGGCCGATGATACAACCTTTTTGGTCGTTATATTCGATACTAGGTTTTGTTGCATAAAGTTTACTTTAGCTATAATAGCTTGTAATAATCTATACACAGTTTGTCATTCGTGTATTTTCTAACTTCGTTGGAATATCGCCAATCGATACAAGGACTTGGTAGTTACAACTTATTCAAATATTGCCATAACAACTCAAAAAAATTAGACTATGATCCATTTTTTATTTATTATTTTAACTTATGTATTAAATGTTCGAGAGCCATAACGGAAATGATTTGATGATTAATTTCAAATATTTTCATATTAACAAAACAATTACACAGGTCCACAAAAAAAGAAAAGTGGTTTGTCCTGGGTATCGGACACATTTTTTCTGACGTATTTTTTACCGCTGAACACAAATCCAAAGTCATAATTGGGGGTTAATCAGGAAGAAACGGAGCTTAATGAAAAAATCGATAAAACTACCGTACCACAAAAAAAAGTGGTTTGTGCGGGATGTCGGACACATTTTTTCTGGCGTATTTTTTACCGCTGAACACGAATCTGAAGTCATAATTGGGGGCTAATCAGCAAAAAACGGAGAAACGTTATTTACAGCAAATTATTCAGGAATGCAGTCTACACTACCCAAATTCTGAGGAAAGTGCTTAGTTATGCAGCTCCTGCGTGACGGACTTTTTCAAATGGTGGATGCCCCAACATTTACAGCTTTATGGTAGTAACGGTAGTTTTGTTTGGGTCCTTAGAAAGTGGATCAGGTAGAGAACAGGGATCCTTTCACATTGAAAAGCTAACACGTTTCACATTGAAAAGCTAACACGTTTCACATTGACAAGCTAACATGATGCTTATGATGGAGAATACAACTAAAGTAAATTTTGGAATCGCCTTTTCTCAGAAATGGTTAATCTAATGAAAAAAAAAGTGTAAGGATAACTTTTATAAATAATTGCATGATCTACAATTTTTGTCTGAAATATTTTTATCATATAACTAAACGTTTCGCTAAAAAAAATCCGAAAAAAACTTTTTTTGTGTGCAAAATTGTTTGCACTCTTGGGATCGATGAGGGATTTTCTCTGTTCCATTATAACGGTATCCCTAACGTTCATGGAAATATTCGGCTTGCTACGAATTTACGCAAGGGTTCCTATATTTTTTATGGGGGTTCCTAAATTTTTTATGGTGTGTGTGTGTGTGTGTGTGTGTGTGTGTGTCTGCTTTCACTCTAGTAAGTTCAAAAATATTCCAATTTTGATGCAATTCTATACAAAAATACTTTGTCTCAAGCAAACCCTGAAGTTCGTAAGACAACCTAATCTGGTAACCGAAAAAATATAGGCTTTTAGGTGCACTTTATATTGGTAATTTGACGTATATTATCAAATTAAACAATATTCAAAGCAATATCTTAAATCATTTTCGAGAAAAGTGATGAAAACTAGAATTTTCTTGAGGTTTGTTTAATTGCTTACATATCAAAGCATCTATTCGAAATTTTAATAAAGCTTCTGCAAAAACGGTCCTTTCGCAAGTTCCGATTGAGCTATTTTTTTCGGAGATGTATGCTCTTAATATTCTAAAGTGTTGGTTTCGTTTTTTTTTATTGCCTCAGTTTTTTTTAGCGCGGTTACTCCCTATCTCCATAGGGAGAACCCGCTTATGAGGTCTACCTCATGACGCAGTCCGGAAGTGCCGACTAGAAAATTTCACGTTTCAGACCCTATAGATCACGAAAATATAGGTGGCTATATATATATATATATATATATATATATATATATATATATATATATATATATATAGGGTCTCCCGTAGTCTAGTGGCTAGCGCGCTGGATTCATAAGCGGGAGATGGTGGGTTCGATTCCCACCTCCGGCAGGAATTTTCTCATCTCAAGGCTCGCTGGGAAAATTCCTCGCTGCACCCTGGATATCGGCGCTAATGACCTAGAAGTAGATGCGCCGTAAAAAAAAAAAAAAAAAAAAAATATATATATATATATATATATATATATATATATATATATATATATATATATATGTTTATATTTATATATATGCTTGTCTGTTCGCTCACTAGCAAGCTCAAAAATGGTCCGATTTTGACGAAATTTGGTACAAAAATCTGTAGTCTAATTTGAAAGGTCAAGTTCGTTAACCAGCAGAATCCGCCCACTAGAAGATAGTGTTTGGGGCGAAATTCGCGCAAAAAAATCGTAACGCTTACATTTTTGAGTTCATATGCTTGCAGGTACTTGTTTTATAGGTTTCTTAACATAAGAAAGCGAATGAAACCATTTTGAAGGCGATATCTTTAGCCGTTTCTGAGATAAGTGGAATCAATGTTTTTGTAAGTCATTGTATTTTTATGCGTACTTAGAATCGCGGGATTCAATTGAATTATTTTCTACATCTTGGAAATTAGTCCCAACTAATATGTTTAAATTTTGGTTATATTTGGATATAAGGAAGTATGCGAAAAAAAATTATTTTATTAATAGACATGAAAAGTTTTCGGATCTCCATACATTTTTCGTAAATATCTCGATAACGGTTGGGAAATCTTGGTAAGTGGAAAGTAACCATTCGAATGCTTACTAAATTCTCTACAAAAAAGGTTCTAAAGCAATATTCGATGAAGCAACGTCAATGAGAGATATAAGCGCTTAAAACTTAAAAAGTGTTTGTTTTGTTGTTTTAAAATGGTTTTTCTCTTTCTTTATCTCACTTTTTAATTGGTTGTTTCTAGTTATAAATTGCATTTATCAGTAAAATTAGTATTGTAGTAAAATAAGCTAAGAAACGGCGAAAGGTATTTATAATAAGTTTCGAGTGGCTTATTCTGAATTATCCTATCTATATAACCTTCCTCATAGCCTCCAACTGACGGCTATACCGTTATTTCTTATTTTATAGAAAGATTTAACCCACGACAGAATGGAATTTAATTCGCCACGAAGCACATATTTACAGTTGATTATAACAGTAAAACGAGATACTTAAAATTACAAGGAATTTTTGGTTGTTTAGAATAGAGCCTTCTTAGCAGTAGCCAAAGAGTAAGTACGTTTTCAGTACATAATTGTATTGACTTATACAGATTAAGAATTATCCGCTTCTGTGTAAGTTGACTACTGTCAGTTTCCTGTGATTTGTGATGCTAATCTATTCCATTTCTTCGAGATGTAACAACGCTAAGATGACGCAGTTCCTGCGAGTCGGACTTTAAATACTTGTAGTTATTTCAATATCAATTAATTAAAACCCGATAAGTGAAGTGAAGCACGTTTATATTACTTGTTGTTTTAGAGAGAACTAATTAGTACTTAGAATGAGAGTAAGTCGAGAAGGCGGAGTGAGTAATTTCTAAAGGAGGGTTCCTATATTTCTCCATGGAGAAATCGCGCTCACAGACTTCAGCGAAGGTAAGAAATCTAATGGAGGCCTGAAACCTGTGCTTATATAATTTAAATGAAATGTTTTGAGCGAGGAAAAGGGGAGGTTGAGGCCCCCTAATTAAGTTTCCTATTTGATTAGACCTGAATAAATTAGTTACGACTCTAATATCGTCCTTGCTTTGCCAACTCCCAATGAAATATTATTTTTCTGTTTCAGACCGACGAATTTCTTCAAAATATTATACAACCCGTTAACATTTTCACTGCGGGTGTCCTTCCAGAAGGACACTAGCGATCCTACCCGCTTACGAGTGTCCCTTCGGAAGGACACTCTTCCATTACTTTTTCCCTTTAGATTCAAAAGTAAATGGAGGGGATTCACTTTTACAGCTCCAGGTTAAGACAGTTGCCTTCGGTATTGTTCCGGCTTTCCAACAGAGTTTTCCGTTTTCAAATCGGCTGACAGAAAGATATTTTATGAAAAAAAAAATGTCTACATGAAATATTCATACAAAAAATGTATTCTGAGGTATTCCCAAGTAACGACAGCCGCAAAGAATGTGTTTCTGCGACACCACCTTTTATGATATGAAATACTTTCAATGAACTAGAATAACTCATCAGGTAGCACCCCAATACTTACAAGTTGTCATTTATTATTGTAAGTTTTCGACTGTTTTTAATCAATGACTTATTTTTAATATGGTGGAAGGTCTAATCAAAAACATACGTCTTTTTGAAGGAAGGTAGGTTTACGGCCATGCTAGGTTATAACCTGCCATATACATTTAAAAGTCCGACACGCAGGAACTGCGTCATCTTAGCGCGGTTACGTACATATCGAAGAAATGGAATAGATTAGCATCACAAATCACAGGAAACTGACAGTAGCCAACTTACACAGAAACGGATAATTCTTAATAAGTGAAAACACCTATGTACTGAAAACGTACTTACTCTTCGACTTTTACTGAGAAGGCTCTATTCTAAACAACCAAAAATTCTTTGTCATTCTAAGAATGTATCTAGTTTTACTAGCAAATTCGTTTTACTGTAATATTTATTTATTGCATTATGAGCTACGCAACTTTAGCGATAAGCTCATGATCAGGAAAATCTCGAAATTACTGTAATAATCAACTGTAAATATGTGCTTAATGGCTAATAAAATTCTATTCTGTCGTGGGTTAAATCTTTCTATAAAATAAGAAATAACGATAACTTCAGTTGGAGGCTATGAGGAAAGCTAAATTACATAGGAGAATTCAAAACAGCCAACGATTAGCCACAGCCATCTTGATTACCACAGCCACTACAGACTTACTACCTATACCTTTCACCGTTTCTTAGTTTATTTTACTACAATACTAATTTTACTGATAAATGCAATTTAAAACAAAAAAAAAATAATTAAAAAGTGAGATAAACAAAGAGAAAACCCCTTTCAAAACATCAAAACAAACACTTTTTCAGTTTTAAGCGCTTATATCTCTGATTGACGTTGCCCCATCGAATATTGCTTCAGAATCTTTTTTGTAGAGAACTTAGCAAGCATTCGAATTGTCACTTTCCACTTACCACGATTTCCCAACCGTTATCGAGATATTTACGAAAAATGAATGAACATCCGAAAACTTTTCATGTCTATTAATAGAATAATTTTTTTCGCATACTTCCTTACCTCCAAACATAACCAACATTTAAACATATTAGTTGGGATAAATTTCCAAGATGGAGAAAATATTTCAATTGAATCCCGCGATTCTAAGTACCCACAAAAAAATAATGACTTCCAAAAATATTGATTCTACTTTTCTCAGGAACGGTTAGAGATATCGCTTTGAAAATGGTTTTATTCGTTTTCGTATGTTAAGAAACCTATAAAACAAGTACCTGCAAGCATATGACTCAAAAACGTAAGCGATACGATTTTTTTGCGCGAATTTCGCCCCAAACACTATCTCCCAGTGGGCGGATTCTACTAGTTAACGAACTTCATCTTTCAAATGAGACGACAGATTTTTGTACCAAATTTCATCAAAATCGGACCATTTTTGAGCTTGCTAGAGAGCGAACAGACAAGCATATATATAAATATATTTGTATATATATATATATATATATATATATATATATATATATATATATATACAAATTTGGGCCACCTATATTTTCGTGATCTATAGGGTCTGAAACGTGAAAGTTTCTGGTCGGCACGTCCGGATTGCGTCGTGAGGTCAACCTCATAAGCGGGTTCTCTCTATGGAGATAGGGAGTAACCGCGCTAAAAACGCCAGATGACGTGACACTTGTACAGAGAACCCTTTAGCATAATGTTTTTTCGTAAACTATTGACCTTTGTACATGGCGTTTATGAATCCTGTAATCCATATGTCAAAAATGTTTATTTCCGTACTGGTTGGGGGGAGGTAACGCTTTGCAAGTAGTTTAGACACGTGTTAGAATATTATTTTACATTTTGATAGTAAATATATCTTAACATTGGGAATATAACATACAGATAAATAAAGAATAAAGTAAATATATTGTTTAATATTGTCTTTCCTTGTATATGATGAAAGGTATGCTGGATATTAGGAGTACAAAGAGAAAATAAGAGATAAAGGACAGGGAATATTACAGATGGTTTTCTCTCTTATATTCTCCAGGAATATCTCTCTTTATACAAAGATATTTCATAGTTTATCACTTATCTAGGATTTACCTAGAAAATTTCCTAAGTGGTAATAATACCTTCTATAGAGAAAATCAAAGAAATTTTCTTTAATTAATTTATAACAAAAAAATCAATATTTTTTAATTCTAATTTTTAGATAACTAAACTTATATTGAAAGAAGACGGCCAAATCTACTAAAGTCTGTAGCATTTTTAAGAAATATTAATTTTTTTAGAATATTAACTCCACAATTCGACTATTCCACCATTCGAATATTCATTTTCTATTAAAAAGTCTTCTAAAATCTTAAGAAAAATCGTAATAATAGAATGAATGAAAAAATCTCCACGTACTCTACTGGCAAATATCATTACAAATCTGCAGTTAAAAATTGAAGTTGATTAGGTGAAAATTGAAAGTACTAGCGTAGTTTTGAGAAAATCGACTATAATGTTTAATGTACCGAAACGTTTGTTTTTTTTTTCTTTTTAATATTTTTTTTTTTACAATTTCTTCTAATAAAGATAAAAAAACTGATTTTTAATTTTGAAATGTATCTCTTTACCTATACTGATTGTTCTTTTTTTTGTGTTGTCAACCACCAAGCGGTCATTAAACACATGTTTTAAGAGCTAGGAGCTGTACTGCTGTATTAGTAATTAATGCACTAGTTTTTAAATTTAAGATTCGCGAATAATGATGCAATTTTTTAGTAATGAAGTGTTTGTTTATTTATTGATTTTCTCGGAGTTATTTAATTGTTTTTGAAACTAAATAGAATATGTATATGTATACACTCACACACACACATATACATATACACACACATATACACAAATTTATACGTACACACACAAAGCACATACCCACGCATACACACACACACATGCATTTTTTTTCTTTTCTTTTTTTTCATTTATTTATTTCTATTTTTTTTTTTTTTTTTTTTTTTTTTTTTTTTTTTTTTTTTTTTTTTTTGTTTAACACAGCTGATTTGGTTGTGGTTTTTAGTGCTAGTTAGTTTTAAATTTTATCTATTAAATCTGTGGAGCTTAAAAATTCAAAAAGCTTAAGGATTTGGTTGGGATGATCCGCCAGAATTTCACTAATTATATTTGATAGCTGAGCTTCTCTTCTTTGCTTCTCGTAAATTCTGCAGTCAACCAGAAGGTGGTGCACGCTGATTCTTTCCTTGCATTTTATGCAGATAGGTGGGTCGTCTCGAGACATCAGAAATGAATGAGTTATTCTAGTATGTCCGATTCTAAGGCGAGTCAAGACTCTTTCTTCTTTTTTCGATGATCTGATAGATGTCTTCCATGGTCTTACTTCCTTTTTTATGTGATATAATTTGTTCTCCTGTGCTACGGTATCCCATGTGCTCTGCCATTTTTTTAGAATTTTATATTTGACATAACTTACTAGGTCATTCTGAGGTATTCTGGAATATTCTATCCCTTCGTATATCGCTTCCTTGGCTAGTTGGTCTACTGCTTCATTACCCGGTATCCCGCAATGATCACATAACAACTGATTGTTCTGAATTAGATGAAAGTATGGGTGCTGCAGCTGTAATAGAAGATCGCGACCTAAGCAAGAAAATTGATGATATCTGTAATATCTTTACAGATGATTTCCATGGCATCCTCATCGGTCTGAATAATATACGCGAAACTGACAATAGTCAATAGTTAATATTACTATTTACTGACTTTTTAAGCGCACTTCCTCATAACCTAACCAGTACTGACAGAAATTCTTATAAAGACACAAAATCTAAGTAGAAAATAGACATGAACTGGCGCAACAAAATGCAGTAAACATGCCACTTACAGCAAATATCAGATAATAACCTGCTATAAAACAACACTGGAACTACGTATGGACACTACTAGTTAACAATGAACTCCGGACACTAAGTCGTCAAATGGCCTCCTAGTCATCAAGATAACAGACGTGAACAAATAATTCTTGCTAGACTAAGGATTGGACATACTCGACTAACTCACGAATACCTTATGACAAGACGAGATAAACCTGTACTCAGGATATGTAACAAAGAAATTAGGCATCTCGTTCACTGGAACCGAAAAGCCGCGAACTGCGAAGCAACGAACTCAGGCGAACGCCGATCGTACGAAATCGTGCGAATGCCTCTCGTCCATTGCTTCCGGCTTCGTCCGAATTCGCAGTTAACTCGATGGGTCGTCGGAAAGGTTTTTCTCATGATTCTCATGAAAAGTGTTTCGCTTTGGAATTATGTTATTTGATTCATCGACGGCTCTGAAGACATCAACAAACACGGGAAATGTGGACGAATCACATTAATGCCAAAAGAAACGAGTTCGTTGAATTTTCTCCTTGAATGGAATATTTAATGAGAACATATCGTCGACACAAATGCAAAGTAACGAATGTGAAAAATTGCATCTGTCATTGTCAATCTTTACTAATTTCTGCTGGACTTATGTACGGCAAATTCTTGAATCTGACTTCACTCTATTAAAGGGAAAGTATTCCACTATCATAAGGTCAAATCTGCCGAATATTTGACTGTCCAAAAAAAAGTTATGAACTTTTCCACTCTGAAAAGTGGTGATTTTCATATTCGTTAGTTTGCTTTTGTATCGACGATATTTGAAGATATTTCCACAAATTTTGTGGAATGATCTTCAAATAGACGATGACCACCAATTTTCCTATTTTCGAATGAGAAAGGATACATTTCGATACATTCTTGACAACATTTATTCTAAAATATTTTGTTTCCCGTTGGTCCCACCAGATATTTCCTGTCAAAAGCAAAATTAACTTCTCACAGTCTATTTTTAACCATGACTTTTCGCACTCGTTAGCCGCGATTAACGTTTGCCCAACTCTGTTACAGGACTGATATTCTTGGCCAAAAATATTTGTGATGCTTAATCCATTTTCTTTGATCATATACTCTGAAAAATGGGTAATATACGATTTCAGTAATGGGTTTTAAGGCAATAATAGGATTTTTTTGTTTTAAATAATTTATTAATATTAGGTATAATACATATTTTTATAAATGACTATCAATGTTAACAAATGACACACACAGATGCAGACACGCCTACACACACTCACCGACCCACGCGCACTTACACACAAACACACATCTACACATACACCACTTCCTTGAAATCACTGAGAAAGTAATGTCAATTTTGAATAAGCATCCTTGTATTAATTTGCACGGGATGGGAGCTACTTATATCCTCGATATATCCTTAATATATCACCAGCTTGAGGATTACTTCCAGAAAAACATCTGTGTAGCATACAGCAATTCCATTGAACCAGTAGTAGAATGGAACTTTTCTCTCTTAGTGTCTTTGCCTGCGCCCATTGGATTCTTAGGGTGCGTTTACATCTGACACTTCTCGCAGGAAAGATATGTCAGGTGTGGGATAGATATTCTCTTGAAGGTTTACATACTGACAGAAATAGCTAGACATTTATGTCATGGATATGTATAGGACAGTTCTGGATTTGTTCTAATTTGCGATAAATTCACCAAAAGCACAAATAATCAGTGTTTACATCTGTTGGTATAGAAGTGTCGACGATACAACTAGTAGCCAAGATATTTATCTCTGAAATTAAATTCTTCTCTTAAAATCTATGTTTACACCTGGTGGTATAGAAGTGTCGACACTTATAGTTCGTGATAGAAATATATATCTCAGACATAAATTGCTCATGGTTTACACTAGTCGCAATTTCTGTCTGATATAAATTTCCTGCAATAACTAGCAAGTGTAAACCCACCCTTAGAATCTATAAAATGGTCGCCCATGTCTCATTTTTGCCCTTGGTAACAATAATCTACCGTCAAGCCACACTTCATTTTTGCCCTTGGTAACAATAATCTACCCTCAAGCCACACTTCATTTTTGCCCTTGGTAACAATAATCTACCCTCAAGCCACACTTCATTTTTGCCCTTGGTAACAATAATCTACCCTCAAGCCACACTTCATTTTTGCCCTTGGTAACAATAATCTACCCTCAAGCCACACTTCATTTTTGCCCTTGGTAACAATAATCTACCCTCAAGCCACACTTCATTTTTTTGTACTCCTTTTTTATGTGCTTGATTTAATTTATTTGTTTTTCTGAATAATCGTCATATCTAAACAAAGAATTCTAGCGGAATTCTAGTTTTTTTTTTTTTTTTTTTTTTTTTTTTTTAATTTTATTTTATTCTAGTTTTAGCACTTTCCTCCGAAGGAAAGTAGCTATTGAGGCTGGACTCATGACGGAATTTTTGAAAAATTTCTTCAAATCTTTATCGATCCTACCTAGTAGACACCGAAAATGAGCCCCGTTAAAATTTATATATATATATATATATATATATATATATATATATTATATATATATATATATATATTATATATATATATATATATATATATATATATATATTATATATATATATATATATATTATATATATATATATATATATATATATATATATATATATTATATATATATATATATATATATATTATATATATATATTATATATATATATAATATATATATACATATATTATATTGTAAGGGGCCGATTAGCAAGGACGGGATTTAAAGGTTTTTTTTTTTTAATTTTATTTTATTCTAGTTTTAGCACTTTCCTCCGAAGGAAAGTAGCTATTGAGGTTGGACTCATGACGGAATTTTTGAAAAATTTCTTCAAATCTTTATCGATCCTACCTAGTAGACACCGAAAATGAGCCCCGTTAAAATTTATATATATATATATATATATATATATATATATATATATATTATATATATATATATATATTATATATATATATATATATATATATATATATTATATATATATATATATATATATATATATATATATATATATATATATATATATATATATATTATATATATATATATATATATTATATATATATATTATATATATATATAATATATATATACATATATTATATTGTAAGGGGCCGATTAGCAAGGACGGGATTTAAAGGAATAGATAATGGGGAAATAATTTAGAGAAGCGGAAATTCCTTTCAAAACTATAATTTACACTGAGGTTACTAACACATACATAAATATCATAAAACATCGCTAAGACGAGAGAAAAGGTTGAGTGAGAGAGAAACCGCTAGATAAGAGTAATCACATATCATTTGGGGAGGTTGGAGCATATTTTGGAACTGACTTACCTCTCATCGCCATCGCGGCCAAGACCTCAGGAACGGGCGTGGACTCTGCCCCATCGGAGGTAAGCCAGCTCTTTATACCCTTTTTGCCCCACTCCTGCTTTAGCAGGTGGCTGGACGAGAAACTCTTGTCAGGTCTTAAATCTTCCGGGAATCTTACGAATCAGCCACGTGCAGTTCCAACAACCCAGACGCAACGTTTGCGGATTCGTAGTTCTCACATCTCTAGAAATGGACAGCCAACCTTTTCTCTCATCCTTATTCACTTAATAATGACAAAGGGAAAACGGGGCCTTACATCACCCCCCGATTTTTCAAAGTCATGTTTCCCTTGGAACATTACTTTACCTTCAACACTACCCGTACTTAACTTATTATTAATCTCTAACTACACTAAAGCTCTATTTTTACAATCACTACACTATTTAGGAGCGGTCTATACCCGCTCTGTTATCACTGTCACGACACTTTCCGCCGGTCGATGGATTCCGATTCCTGCTGAACACTCCCGCTGCATTGAAGAAGGAGGCGAGTTGTCTTAGGCATGGTGTACCACCATAGCTCCTTGCGGTCGAAGATCCAAGATTCACCAAAGTCCACTGGCACCATTCTTTCGACGTATTCTTCTTCTGGCGAAATGATGAGGCTATACTGGAAGGTGTTTCTCTGTAAAAGAACTTGAACTCGTCCTGATACCGAAGGGTTACGTAGGCTTCCTCGTTTCGACTCTTCCAGAAGAACGCCCCTCTCCGGCTGAGCTGACACCATCTTTTCTGCCTTATTCTCCTTCCAGAATTCGATGAAGCATCATCTTCTGATCTCGAATTGTCCAATTCTACTAATGCTACTACTCCAGTATTAGTGGCAATGACATCTACTTCTGAAATTTGGTTACATGTTGATCATGACGTCGGCTTCCCTCCGAGAGGAGTGTCAGTCCAATTGGCAGAGCCTTTCTCGCCTTCCCCAAAATCAGAGTCAACTCTCTTGGACCTAGCATCTCTCTACTCAACTTTTCATTCATCGAAGTGCCTCTGTTGTGTAATTTTTGGATTATTTATAGGAATTCCGTTACCCTGTTTTCTGGGATTTGATAGGACGAGGAAAGGTACAGGGAACTGTGGACAAGGGTTTGTGATGTGTGAGAGATAAGTTTGGATTCTTGCTTCATTTTCGAAAATATTCTTGAAAGTTAACAAACCACCCTGCCAAGGCGCGTAACCCACGACGTTTTAATATAGCTCACATTTTCCTGCCAATAGTCAGAACTCTAGGTTCACCCGCGATGACAGCCCGGTAAGTAGATGTTTAGGAGTCGTTTACTGGCGATTTAGCTCTTTTCCTAAGCGCGTATGGGGACCTATGAGGCAGGGTTAAGGGTCTTCCCTTTGGTGTCCAAGTAGCATCAGGTTTTCCCTTTTGCTGAGCTTGGCTCTCGCTATCTGAACCACTGGAACTTTCCCCGGAAGTCCCACCTGTCTCAATCCGTCCTTCGTTTCCCTCCCCTTGACTATCCTGGGTTATTTCCCTGTTTTCTTCCTCAGGAGAGGATCTAACGCCCAGAGGGCAGGCAGGGTCATTACATTCTGGCGATCTTCCCGCAGCAACCGGACAGTGTCTGTGAATCTCACTCTGCGTTTCAATTTCATCTTGGTCCTCACAAGAGTCGTCTTCTGAGCCATAACAACACCCTGGGTTAATTTCCCATTCCGGCTCCATGACCTCATCTTCCGACCCTTCCACTTCCCGGGTTGCCCCACCTGCCTTCGTCATAACCTTAGGGTGCGAATCCTCTCCTCCCCCCGGGGCCCGTTTTAGCCTATTTATATGAACTACATTCAGAGATCCAGTGGCCAGTCGGATCTCATAGTTCACTCGCGAAAGAACCCTTTCTACTTTGTGTGGGCCTGTCCAGGGACAGTGGAATTTTGGACAATTCCCAGGCTTTACGGCTGGACAATGGAGATAGACCCAATCCCCCACCTCTAGGCGTCGCTCCTTACGCCGGGCATTACAATAATGGGTCCTCATTGCCCAGGCCTTTTCGGCACGACTCAAAGCGTCCTTATAGGCTTCTTTCAGCCGATGCCCTAACTTTTCGACATGGTCCGCTGATTCCGATCCGTCATTGGTTGGACCTACCCAGCAATCAAACGGAGTTACGAATTCTCGCCCAAGCATGAGGTAGTTTGGGGAGTATCCTGTCGACGAATGAGGTATTGCTCGATATGCCATGAGAGCATATGGGACCCACTTATCCCAGTCACGACCGTCTCTTCGCACATATTGGGATATCGAATCGGTAAGAGTTCGATGTAACCTCTCTACCATTCCGTTACATTCCGGATGGTAGGCGGTAGTTTGTAATTTCCTAATCCCCAGCGCTCTACAAACTTGAGTAAACAGTCGAGAAACGAAATTTCTTCCCTGGTCTGTTAACAACCTCCTAGGGACCCCATGTCGAGTGATAATATTCTCGACGAGTGCTACGGCCGTTTCTTCAGCTGTTTGCCCCTTCAGTGGTATTCCCTCCGCATACCGTGTAAAATTGTCAATTACGGTCAAAAGGTAACGATGGCCCCTTTTGGAAGTCGGCAAAGGCCCAAATATGTCTAGCGATACCTGCTCGAAAGGCCCTGTGGCCATATAGGGAGCTTCCAGGGGGACCTTTTGAGATACAGGACTTTTTCTGCTAGCGCACGCGTGACACCGTTCCACAAAGGACTTAACATCCGCCGCCATGCCCGGCCAATAATATGAGCTTTTGATTACCGCGAGAGTACGATCAGCCCCTGGGTGCCCAGCCCACGGTTTCGAGTGATTTTCTTCAACGATTGTTTTTCGTAGACCCTCAGGCACCATAAGCCTCCATTCCGACTCATCCGTTGCCCCATCGGCCCAATATAGCAGGCCATCGACATCTGTTTGTACATGAACAGTGCCTCTCTTGATGGCTCTTTGACACCACATATCCTCCTTTTGAGCATCCTTCAATTTACCTCGGGTTATTTTCTGCCTATTTCCCGTGACTACAGCTATTGTACGGCTTAAAGCATCAGCGTTAGAATGTTTCTTCCCCGGGCGATGTTCGACTTCATAGTCGAACTCCTCTAACCGAAGGGCCCACCTGGTCAGCCGTGAAGACGGGTCTCGAAGGCTTAGCATCCACCTCAAGGCAGAGTGGTCAGTGACAAGTTTAAACCTTCGCCCTAGTAAATAACAACGGAACAGCTTTGTTGCCCAAACCACCGCTAGCAGTTCTCGTTCTGTTGCCGAGTAGTTGAGTTCTGGACCCTTCAACTGCCTACTGGCGTAGCAAACAGGTCTCTCGCCGCCATCTCTGTACTGGGACAGAATGGCACCCAGAGCTACTCCTGATGCGTCGGTGGACAATATAAATGGCTCACTGAAATTCGGATAGCACAAGACTGAGTCCGAACTTAGGATTTCTCTTAGCGATTCAAAAGCCTTCCGTTGCTTGTCGCCCCACTGGAATCGTACTCGTGAGCCAGTTAATTCTGTCAGCGGTCTTGAAAGATCCGCAAAGCCTTTTATGAATTTACGGTAATAGCTTGCCAACCCTAGAAAACTTCGCAACTCCTTCACATTTCTGGGGGCTGGAAAAGACTTGATCGCCTCTAATTTTCTAGGATCTGGTTTCACTCCCTCGGCTGTAACTATGTGTCCCAGACAGGTCACTTCCGATGCCGCAAAAGCGCACTTGTTCAAGTTCACTTTTAGATTAGCGCCTCTGAATATGTCGAACAACTCCTCTAACCGGAGCATGTGTTCCCTCAGTGATGAGCTATAAACCACCACATCATCGAGGTAAACGAAACATCCGGTGCCCTTCAGTCGGCCAAGAAGTTGGTCCATGACCCGTTGGAACGTGGCAGGTGCCCCCGCAAGGCCGAAAGCCATTTTTTTGTACTCATAGTGTCCGTTTACAGTCGTGAAGGCCGTTTTTGCCTGATCCTGGGGTGCTATCGGTATTTGGTGGTACCCACTCGAAAGATCAATTGTGGAAAAGATTTGGCTACTCCACAATTGTTCTAAGGTTTCCTGTATCAACGGAAGCGGGTAAGTATCGACCTTAGTAACTGCATTGAGGCCACGGAAATCTGTGCAGAATCGATACTTTAAGTCACCTGTTGGGGATGTTTTCTTGACTAGAATTACAGGTGCTTGCCAAGGACTTTTAGACGGCGTAATGACGCCTCGTTCAAGCAACGTCTGAACCTGCCGTTCCATTTCCTCCCGTTCACTGAAAGGCACACGATACGGGCGTTTCACCACAGGTCTGGCATCTTCAGTTTCAATATGGTGCTGAACAGGCAGGGAGCAACCTTCGGGACCCGGTTCACAAAAAATGTCTGAATATCTGGACAACAAGGACTCCATATCCCTCCTTTCCCCACCACTTAAATGGCCCAATTTCTCGCCAACGATCGAGGCGAAACCAACAGGAGTTTTAGAGCCATCCTCGCGTTCCCTCTCCGAACAAGATCCACCGTCTTCCGCCCAATCTCTCTCTACCAGACCTACCACTAGAAGCCGTGGCAATGTCACAGCCGAAGCGGTCAAATTGACGAACTGCATCCACGAACGGCCGTCCCGAGGAGTGTTAATGCATCTCCCTCCTACAACCCCATTGGGAAGTGCTCTTGACGGCTCAATTATGACAGCTTTCTGGTCTAGTTTCCCTGGTACGGAAATCTCTAATAGAGATTCACTGAAGGCCGGAAGCGTTTCCTCTCGCGAAAGACGCGCTGAGCTGGTTTTGTTATCCTTCTTCCCCGTGTGTCTTGATTCCTCCTTGACTATCGGCTTAGCTCCTATATTCACGCTAGTTGGAAGGGATAAAATATGACCTGAAAACTTGGCTTCTAGTTCTCTCGCCGTCCTACTCATGAAACGTACCCACTCTCGGTTCGCAGACATTTTTAACTCATCCCTCTTTGTTATCGAACCAACGGAAGGTAGAGATTCAATTTTAGGCGATGCTCCCGTGACTAACAATCCCGAACGTAGGTCTATATGGGCGTCTAATTTCCCTAGTAAGTCTAAGCCTAATAGTCCATCTCCTTCTAAGCAGACGTCAGCCACTATGACGTCGTGGGACAGTCGATGTCCCTTAACTTCGATATTCACCGTTTGAATACCGCGTACCGGGATTACCACACCAGTTACCCCCCTAATCTTACTAGTCGCGGGTCTTAATTTGGACCCTGAGGCAGGAGACCTGATTAGAGTAACTTCAGCACCAGTGTCTACTATCATCCTATGAATCCGCCCATTTATCCAGGTGCTCACCTTTAACCCTTTCTCACCTCCCCCACCTATGCCTAGTATTTCGTAGCGCGATCCCCTTGTTGCCGACTTAGGGCCGGGGCCCTCCCAGTTGTTTGCGTTTGGGGCCTTCTTAGGTGAAGTTCCTTTTACGAGGGGTTTAGAAAAACATTGGCGATCGATATGCCCAGGACACCCCACCTATAACATTTCGTACTATTTTTGGGAGAAATATCACTAACCCGCTCTGTTTGTCGACATCCCCTGGCCCAATGATTCGTATCCCCACAGCGATAACAGCCACCAGTATTACCCCTTTCAATGACTATTGGTCCAACTTCCTCGTGACTGGGAATATCGTTATCCTTGGGACTCATCTCCATCGTAAATATTCCCTTTTCGTGTCCCCCTAACTCCGTTTCAACGGCTCTAGCCTTCTCGATCGCGGTTTGTAAATCCTTTGGGAACGCAAGTCTCGTCCACCTCCCAATCTCTCCTCCAAGCCCATCTAAGTACGATGTAAGGACGACTTTATCCAGTTGTTTGCGAGCCCCTATAACTTCATCTTTCGATCCCTCGCCTGAGAAAGCTCTTTCGCCCATCTCCCGACAACGATCTCCGAACATTCTCACATCCTCACCGCAGTCTTGTTTCATTGAACTAAGCTGAAGGAGAAACTGCTCAGGTTGCATAGTCGCTTTAAAGCGGTCTAGAAGTGCATCGCAAATGGTGGAATATTTTACATTGGGCCCCTTGAGATCCGATCTGCTGGCTAAAAATTTAGCAGCCATTCCTTTTAGTCTCATCCTTAACACAAGGGATTTATCACGATCTTCCCAGTTTCCACTAGATGCCACTAACTCCAATCCATTGAGATATTCTTGGATTGGGACCCCAGAATCGTCACCGGACCAAGGACCGACCATTCCCTGAAGAGAAAGATCCCTCTTTCCTTGCTTACTCTCATGCCTTGTCCTCTCGAATTCTTCCCTGAACTGCTCATTTGCAGCCAACGCCTGATCCAGTATCGTTTTTATATCGGCAAACTGCTGTTCCGTTACCACCATCGTATAGCTCTATTTTCAACGTTTCCAATGAACCCCAACACGTTACGGTTATGAATAGGGATTACTTTACTCTCTAATAGGGCCTACCACCGAATGTCCAAATTTGGTGGTCATTAAACCAGGAAACGTGATGAAATTGGATGAACAACTACACAGCGCCGAGATATCAGTTCGAGGAATTATCCTATCAGCGTCAGCACTACAGCCGCCGGCCTATCTCGAGAGCAGGGTTCTTATCTAATGCCCGCTTGCAGCTGGCCATTTAAATAATACCCGGACACCTGACACCAATTGTAAGGGGCCGATTAGCAAGGACGGGATTTAAAGGAATAGATAATGGGGAAATAATTTAGAGAAGCGGAAATTCCTTTCAAAACTATAATTTACACTGAGGTTACTAACACATACATAAATATCATAAAACATCGCTAAGACGAGAGAAAAGGTTGAGTGAGAGAGAAACCGCTAGATAAGAGTAATCACATATCATTTGGGGAGGTTGGAGCATATTTTGGAACTGACTTACCTCTCATCGCCATCGCGGCCAAGACCTCAGGAACGGGCGTGGACTCTGCCCCATCGGAGGTAAGCCAGCTCTTTATACCCTTTTTGCCCCACTCCTGCTTTAGCAGGTGGCTGGACGAGAAACTCTTGTCAGGTCTTAAATCTTCCGGGAATCTTACGAATCAGCCACGTGCAGTTCCAACAACCCAGACGCAACGTTTGCGGATTCGTAGTTCTCACATCTCTAGAAATGGACAGCCAACCTTTTCTCTCATCCTTATTCACTTAATAATGACAAAGGGAAAACGGGGCCTTACAATATATATATATATATATATATATATATATATATATATATATATATATATATATATATGTATATATATATGTCTGTTGACACGATAGGGGCCAGAGTTTTTGTTTTTTCGTCACGAAACTTGGTATATAGCATTCAATTAGCAAACGATTGAACGAGTTCGTTAACCACCAAAGTCGGTCCACCGGAAGGGGGGGTTTACCCCGAACCCAAAACACTAATTTGACTATGTCAGCCGTAATATTTGTTATATTTCAACGAAACTTGGTATTCGTATTGGTAATATAGAGAGAAAAGTGAGATATAAAAATGAACTAAATCGGTTCTTAGAAGGGGGGGGGGGTTTACTCCGGACCCACAATACCAATTCACCACTACCAGCCGTGATTTTAGGTATATTTCGACGAAACTCGGTATTCGTAGTGATAATCCACAGGTAAATATGTGATGTAAAAATAAACTAAATCGGTTCATTAGGAGAGGGGGGGGGGGTTACTCCGGACCCGCAATACCAATTCGCCACTACCAGCCGTGATTTTTGGTATATTTCGACGAAACTCGGTATTCGTAGTGGTAATCTACAGGTAAATATGTGTTGTAAAAATAAACTAAATCGGTTCATTAGAAGGGGGGGGGGTTTACTCCGGACCCAAATTCCTAATATACTCATACCGGTCGTAATTTCTGCTGTATTGTAACGAAACGCGGTATACGTCGTGGGTAACTCATGAGAAAGAAGTGTTGTAAAAATGAGCTGAATCGGTCAATCGGAAAGCGGGGGTTTAATTTGTAATATATTTCAACAGAAAAGCCCGCCTGACGTAGGTTCACAAAGCCGCCGCAAGGAGCGCTTTCTACCTCTAGAGTGACTGTATCCTGTTCCTGCTTTAGATCAAAATACGAAAATATGAGTTTTTTTGTATTTATTTATTTTGTTGAGCAGTTACTCATTACAAATTTAAAAGAGAACTATTCATGTTTTTATTTTATTTATGTAGGATATTTTAAGCAAATTGTTCTGGAAAGCAGTCTACACTCCCCAAATTTTGAGGAAAGTGCTTAGTTATGCAGCTCCTGCGTGACGGACTTTTTTTTGTGAGACTATTAGCACATCTAATTGTTCTTTATAATTAAGGTTCTTTTCTTTAACACATGACGTCAAGTACATTTTGTCTAGTCATTATTTTGACTCCGGAAAACGACAAACATAAGAAATGCTTTCGTCAACTTTGACATTAACTGGCATGTACACTCTCATCCGCGCGAATCCGCGATTTCTGATTATAATTTCTTAAAGCTGAATACTTCCTTTAAATATTCATTTAAAAACAACATGTTGGAAATGCTTGAATGTATAACAAAAACCTTCGAGTTATGTCAAATTTTACGTCAAAAAGGCCAATATATTTTATATTTTCTCTTGTGGTCAAACTAATTAACAAATGGCCTAATTATTGCCAAAAAGCAATAAATGTACTCTCGTTTACCTGCTTCAGAGTTATCCCGAACCAAAATTGCAATAAAAATTCCAAACTCGTGAAAAATTAATTTTTTACACAGATAAATATTCGGAGAACAGTTTAGAAGTCAGTGTTCTATTAAAAACTGGAGACTTTGTTCTGCTACGCCTGGCTTACAGACAATGTCAGGTCCAAAATAACCCTTACACATTGTGCACAAACTATTCAACTATTTTTAGCACTAATTCATTTTCGTCTCGGATAACTTTTACAAAATGGACTTTTGGCCAGCATTTCAGGGCAAATACCCCACTGTGCGACGTACATGATGGAGCCACATGTTTGGATTGGTCGTGCTTTTTCTTGTGAATTCCGACGAATTAATTTCGCAGCTTTTCGGTTCCAATGGACGAGAGGCGTTACTATCAAACACTTAACCCCTTCAGTTCCATTGTCCAGCCGGCTGGACTTAACTTCTTTACTTTGTATCACACTGCCTATGGCCGATAGATGTTTACTAGCACTTTGGTTTGAAGCTCTATGTATTTTTCTTCCACTTGACATCTAATATAAAATGATTCCATTCGATTTTGAAAGGTTATGTGTAAAATCTTCTCTGCTCCACCACGGGCAGTCATGGATTCTAAAAGTTATTGACTTTTCTTTACATATTTAGTCCAAATGGTTTCTTTTTAGTGAATAAAACTCCTCCGAATTTAATGTACATGATCTTTTTAAAGGTTGGAAGTTCAATTTTATCAATAAAGTTTGTAATAAGGTGTCTACGAATTTTTAAAATCCATGTCCAGTATACTGTACATGGGAAGTCAACCCTCATATTTGATGGTATGGGCTAGAAGGCGCCCAAACCATTCAAAAATATCATCTGTCTGTTCACATGATTTTCAAAAAATATATTCTTAGTAGTTTTATGTTTTTTTTGTTCGTTTTTTTAAATAATCAATTATCTCTTTTTGAGACTAGACTGTAAATATTTCGATTTCATTAATTTTCATTATTACTGTGCGCTGTCAACGATTTCATGTCTAAAATTCTAATATATTTTTAAAATGCCTTATTATATTTGACATTTTACAATAATATTTACTAATAATTTTTCAAATTTATTTTTTCTGAATTAATTTATTTTAAATTGTTAATAAATTACTGCTTTAATTATATTTTTTTTAATATTTTGAATTTCGGTTTTCATCCACAAATCGCATTACTTGAGAACCAATGTCCAGTATACTGGACATTTCATAACTCATGTCAGGTAAACCATAAAATTCTGTAGAAAATCAGGAATCTTCATAAGAGCAATACACAACTATGGCAGGAAAATAAAATTTTTTTATCAAGAAATAAAAATTCGGACCTGAAGGGGTTAACTTACGGACTGCCAAAGACGATGCAATTTCAACATCCGGAATGATATGCAGGAAATCCTAGGCAAAAATAGCCAGTACATTACTGGCCTACCTCAAAAACACATTGACTTGAAAATAACTATCATACTTCCATAGATACTAGGTACTTGTACTATTGATCGGTACTATTTATCGGTACTATTTATCGGTGAACTATTCTTACAAAGTCTCTTACAGTTAAAATTATATACTTAACTACATTATTTATGCTGATTTCCTAATTATATGGTTTATTTTTAATAGTTGAGGGGATACTGATCATTCTGCTGATCGCCAACGAAGCGGAACGCGCCAAATAAATAAATACGGGATATTGTTAATACGGTGATTAAATAATTAGAATGAAGGCACTGGAGGTTGAATTCCCCAATACCCGATCCAATAGATTCCTCAAAGCTCGGTGTTGAATAGGAATGCTCAAGTTCCCACAGGATGTTATCGGCTAAGCGGGAGATTATCCGATCCTAAGGATGGAATTATGAAAACAGCCGATAAAGGCTAAGAAATCTAGAGGCGTGCTTTTGGAGCTGCAATACCACCTTGGTTATAAGTAGAGCCCAGAAGTTAGGCAAAATGCCTTTTTTTATCTGAATGGATATATTAAAGAATCAGATAGAAATAAATATGTTTTCGTGCATTTAGGAAGTGTAGAGACAATTTTTAATTTGCCTTTTATGCCTATTTTGGCTTCCGTTGCCTTTTTTATTTATTATATTTAAAACCTTTTTTGCCTCCTTTGCACGTTATGTAATTTTGTTCTGCGATTTAAAGATTTTAAAAAGCACATACCGAATTTCCGTTCATCGAAGACAAAAAAGGTTTCACAAATTAAATTACATATTGCCGTCACAAATATCTAGTCGAATGCTTATTTTTTCCCAACCCATGGATTTAACCTCACTAAATAACAGAACCTTCCTTAGTAGAAGGAATGCACATGCATAATGAATAGCAGGAAAGAGAGAGGATGAGAGAAGTACGTCTCCTTCCTCACACCCCTTTTGCTGTGACAATGGTGTAGTTACCTGGTATTCCGGATTTAGAAATGATAAGATAATGCTGAGGAAGTTTTCCCATGACGAAAAACATTTCTTTCTGAGAAGCTCTATGACAGTTAATACTTCGCAAAAGCATCTTGTTGTTGCTTGTAACGAGGGAAAGTAAGAGTAAGTACACTAATTCAGTGATAAATTGGTAATAAAGAAATGAATGAGTATTTAAAAAAAATATTTTCGTTAATAATGTGTGAGATTCCTCTTTGCCTTCACTCCTAATAAATGCCTATTTTAATTACAGTACTGCCTATTTTCAGCATTTCAAGTGCCATTTTGCCTGCCTATTTTAACCAAAAATAAATGCCTAACTTCCGGGCTCTAGTTAAAAGAATGAGGCAATATTTCAGGCACATTGGCAAACCCTCTTTGCTTATAAGTAATGCTGTATTGCCTAAGCAAAACCCCTTTTATTATTACCTACATTTTCCTACCTCCCTCCATAGGGAGGAAATCCACTTATGTGGTTGATCTTATAACCACATAATTTACATTTATATTACTAATATTTATATACATTTTAGTCGCCACATCTTTCCAGATTGGGTTATAAGATCAACCACATAAGCGGATTTCCTCCCTATGGAGGGAGGTAGGAAAATGTAGGTAAAAATAAAAGGGGTTTTGCTTAGGCAATACAGCATTACGTATGAGCAAAGAGGGTTTGCCAAAGTGCCTGAAAAATTTTCTCATATATATATATATATATATATATATATATATATATATATATATATATATGTTGTTTTTCAAGTTACTTCGCTGGGAATTAAATGTGTTGTTCATTCGGCATCTGTCTCCAGCGGTCTTGCTCCTCCTAACATCGCAATATTTCGCCGGATTCCTCTCCGGCTTCTTGGGGCCTTCACTCATCCTTGCTGGTCGGTAAGGGAATGAGTCCGTCCTTGGTCTGGGCTCCCTTTATACGCCTTGGTCAGAGATTGTGCGAGCCAATAAGCTTGGGGGGCTGTGGGCCAATGGGGAGTCGGCTGTCTCCGTCCGTTTCTTCAGTTGTCCGTTCGGGGCGCTGATGGTCTTGCGTGGGTGGCTTGACTTCTATCCTCTTCATGATGGGCCGCCATGTGTTAGAAAGGATGAGTCCATCTTCTCTATTGAAATTGGCCGGATACTTCTGGATTTCAATCGCCTCCCTGATTTGTCTTCTGGTCAGAGCGTTTTCTTTGGCTAGGGTCTTGGCTTGGTCAAAGAGGATTTGTTTGGGGCACTCTTCTCCGTGTGTTGCCACTGCAGAGTATTTCGTGCGTCCCAGCCTGTAGTCAGCAGCGTGCTGTCCAATCCGGGTGGCTACCTTCTTCCCTGTCTGTCCTATATACACCTTCCCACAGTCGCACGGTAGAAGGTATACACCCTGGTCTTGTAGCCGCTGCTTATCCTTGCTTTTGCTTAGCCAATCCCCAATTTTGTTCAGCGGTTTGTAGGCGACCTCTATCTCATGATTCCTAAAGACTCTGCCTAACTTCTCGCTGACACCACTGACGTATGGGAGAGTAATTCTGCGTCGTTGTTCTGTATCTCTCGTGTTGTTAGCATCTCGGTGTCGATCCTTCGCTATCCTTATAGTCCGGGCCAATTTCTTCCTGTCATAACCATTGCTGGCTAAGTCCTCCGTTAACTGTTCCAGCTCTGCTCTTAGGAGTGTATCGTTGCTGCACAGTGATATAGCTCTGTGTGCTAGTGTTTTCGTTACTCCTGTTTTTTGCGCCATGTGATGGTGAGATTCACCATCACTTCCTGTGGCCGTGGGTTTCCGGTAGACCGTGTGTTCTAATCTCCCGTTGGGCCCCTTAATGATCAGGAGGTCTAGGAAAGGCAATCTGCCGTTCTTCTCTTCTTCAACGGTAAATCTGATGGCTGGGTGCGAGTTGTTCATCAGATGAAGGAATTTTTTGAGTTCCTCTGCACCGTGCTGCCAGATTGCGAAGACATCGTCCACATATCGTAGCCAAAGCTTCGGTTTGTGTTCGGTGCCCTCGATCAGTCGTCTTTCGAAGTCCTCCATGAAAATATCAGCCACAATTGGTGATAGGGGACTGCCCATTAGGGGCCCAACAGGCCCAACGGGAGATTAGAACACACGGTCTACCGGAAACCCACGGCCACAGGAAGATACCTCCACGCCGAATCTCACCATCACATGGCGCAAAAAACAGGAGTAACGAAAACACTAGCACACAGAGCTATATCCCTGTGCAGCAACGATACACTCCTAAGAGCAGAGCTGGAAGTTCGATTTTCTCAAAACTATGTTTTCCAAATCGGGCGATATTCTAGCGCCTCAAATTTTCCCTTGATCAACTTTATATTTTAACTGCACCATCCTAACAATAATTGCTAGTAAAGTACGTGGGAGGTTTACGATTCAATGAATTTTAACTGCACCATCCTAACAATAATTGCTAGTAAAGTACGTGGGAGGTTTACGATTCATTGAATTTTAACTGCACCATCCTAACAATAATTGCTAGTAAAGTACGTGGGAGGTTTACGATTCATTGATTTTTAACTGCACCATCCTAACAATAATTGCTAGTAAAGTACGTGGGAGGTTTACGATTCATTGAATTTTAACTGCAGCTTCCTAACAATAATTGCTAGTAAAGTACGTGGGAGGTTTACGATTCATTGATTTTTAACTGCACCATCCTAACAATAATTGCTAGTAAAGTACGTGGGAGGTTTACGATTCATTGAATTTTAACTGCACCATCCTAACAATAATTGCTAGTAAAGTACGTGGGAGGTTTACGATTCATTGAATTTTAACTGCAGCTTCCTAACAATAATTGCTAGTAAAGTACGTGGGAGGTTTACGATTCATTGATTTTTAACTGCACCATCCTAACAATAATTGCTAGTAAAGTACGTGGGAGGTTTACGATTCATTGAATTTTAACTGCACCTTCGTAACAATAATTGCTAGTAAAGTACGTGGGAGGTTTACGATTCATTGAATTTTAACTGCACCTTCCTAACAATAATTGCTAGTAAAGTACGTGGGAGGTTTACGATTCATTGAATTTTAACTGCACCTTCCTAACAATAATTGCTAGTAAAGTACGTGGGAGGTTTACGATTCATTGAATTTTAACTGCACCTTCCTAACAATAATTGCTAGTAAAGTACGTGGGAGGTTTACGATTCATTGAATTTTAACTGCACCTTCCTAACAATAATTGCTAGTAAAGTACGTGGGAGGTTTACGATTCATTGAATTTTAACTGCACCTTCCTAACAATAATTGCTAGTAAAGTACGTGGGAGGTTTACGATTCATTGAATTTTAACTGCACCATCCTAACAATAATTGCTATTAAAGTACGTGGGAGGTTTACGATTCATTGAATTTTAACTGCACCATCCTAACAATAATTGCTAGTAAAGTACGTGGGAGGTTTACGATTCATTGAATTTTAACTGCACCTTCCTAACAATAATTGCTAGTAAAGTACGTGGGAGGTTTACGATTCATTGAATTTTAACTGCACCATCCTAACAATAATTGCTAGTAAAGTACGTGGGAGGTTTACGATTCATTGAATTTTAACTGCAGCTTCCTAACAATAATTGCTAGTAAAGTACGTGGGAGGTTTACGATTCATTGAATTTTAACTGCACCATCCTAACAATAATTGCTAGTAAAGTACGTGGGAGGTTTACGATTCATTGAATTTTAACTGCAGCTTCCTAACAATAATTGCTAGTAAAGTACGTGGGAGGTTTACGATTCATTGAATTTTAACTGCAGCTTCCTAACGATAATTGCTAGTAAAGTACGTGGGAGGTTTACGATTCATTGAATTTTAACTGCAGCTTCCTAACGATGATTGCTAGTAAAGTACGTGGGAGGTTTACGATTCATTGAATTTTAACTGCAGCTTCCTAACGATAATTGCTAGTAAAGTACGTGGGAGGTTTACGATTCATTGAATTTTAACTGCACCATCCTAACGATAATTGCTAGTAAAGTACGTGGGAGGTTTACGATTCATTGAATATTAACTGCAGCTTCCTAACGATAATTGCTAGTAAAGTACGTGAGAGGTTTACGATTCATTGAATTTTAACTGCAGCTTCCTAACAATAATTGCTAGTAAAGTACGTGGGAGGTTTACGATTCATTGAAATTTAACTGCAGCTTCCTAACGATAATTGCTAGTAAAGTACGTGAGAGGTTTACGATTCATTGAAATTTAACTGCAGCTTCCTAACAATAATTGCTAGTAAAGTACGCGGGAGGTTTACGATTCATTGAAATTTAACTGCAGCTTCCTAACAATAATTGCTAGTAAAGTACGTGAGAGGTTTACGATTCATTGAATTTTAACTGCAGCTTCCTAACAATAATTGCTTGTAAAGTACGTGAGAGGTTTACGATTCATTGAAATTTAACTGCAGCTTCCTAACGATAATTGTTAGTAAAGTATGTGGGAGGTTTACGATTCATTGAATTTTAACTGCAGCTTCCTAAGAATAATGGCTAGTAAAGTACGTGGGAGGTTTACGATTCATTGAATTTTAACGTTTTTTTATCCGATTTTTGACGGACTATTTGATAGAAAATCAAGAATTGTTCACCATTTACGAAAAACATTATATTTCTTGAAAATTCTACATAATTTACTAGATTTAACCTTCTTCTTGCAAAATAATTCTAGTTTTTTCTTCTAGATTAAAAATTATCCTCTGCAGACGTAAAAGAAGAGGGTTTCCGTTCTTCGGATATAGCGCCGCCATTTTGTTTTCGAATAACTAAAACTAATTTTTTTTTTTTTTTTTTTTTGTATACTTTAACATCTCATATAAAATTTATGGCATGAAGAATTAAAAAATATTGATGTATTTGTTGGTCATAAATTGGAGAAAATGACCTTGATTTTGCTCACACAAGCTAGTATTACCTCTTAACCTTGTTCGAGAAAATTTCATAAAATTAGTTCTTCTAATTTATGGTTTGGGCATTTGGAATCGGTAGATAAGAAAGAATTCTAATATATATATATAGCACATATATATATAGCAGGCTAGTGCACATAGGGAAGGCAATTGCTACGCCCAAGGACATAGCCGAGGCTACTCCCAAGGAGCTCAAGCTATACGTGAGGAGCTGCAAGTTGGAAAGGGAGTAAGACAGGGACGCAGGGATCCAATGGGGTCGCAGTGAACAAGGGCGAAGGGCCCAGATCCCTTTATATTGTATTGTATAATATATATATATATATATATATATATATATATATATATATATATATATATATAAACGCACATATGTGAAAAGACGTGAAGACGTAGTTTTAACCCGTTTAAGAATCGGCCACACTCGTCTTACTCATGGATATCATCTCGTGGGTCGTCGCCGGCCTTATTGCAAGCAATGTGGTGCCCTCCTCGATGTAATGCACATCTTGGTGGAGTGCCCGCGACTTGACGAGGCAAGGCGGCGGCACCAGTTGCCAAATACCCTGAGTGATATCTTGAGTAGGACAGAGCCATCTGTGAAAAGGTTGATAGATTATTTAAAGGACATTAAAGTATTCAGTCAAGTATGAAAGGGAAAAAACAACGTTATAGTATTTTAACAATTTGTGTACATAGTTTATTTAGTTAATTTATATGTTTTTAGGAATGAATGTAATTTATTTGGGAATTTGTGTGTTTGCCTCTTTTTTTTTTTTTTTTTTTTTTTTTTTTTTTTGTGATGGTGTGCTTGTAAATATGTAAATATTACTTGTTTATATGTAAAAACTCTTAATGGTTGATCTAACATTTGTTAAAAAGGATGCAACCAATTTTGTAAATATGTATATAATATAATAATAGTATAAGTCAAATCTACATTTAAGGGCTCCTAGTCTGTCCAAACATTAAACAATAAAGATGGTGCTAATGACCTCAGCAGTGGATGCACCAAAAGAAAAGGAAAAAAAAAATTAACGGACATGAGCAATTTTAGGATGTTCATATATTTTTATATCTATAGTGCCTTTACTAATGGCAGTAAGGGTTAAAACGGAAACTCGCCAACCATAATGTTGATACATATTCGGACAAAGAGAATGGTACCTAACAGAAATATATAAATTTTGAATTCGCTTATAATATAGGATCTATTTAAACGAAATTGTTAATCTTCCGTCTGATATTGTTAATCTTCCGTCTGAAAAAAAAAAACTTTGAGGTTGCTCGCAGAGAAAGAAGATCTTGAGGTAAATGAAAAAACGTCCAGTTCCTTCACAACAGTTTATTTTTCCCGCTTAGCGCTTTCTGTAGCTTTTGCTACCATCCTCAGAACTATAATGAGTTCAGCTTCACTGCTGAGGGCTGCTGGCTATGCCCTCAGCAGCTTAACTACCTCTTGAGCTATTACTTACAAACGCCTGAACAAGTAGTTAACGCGCCAACGGCCATAGCCACGTTGAATGCACCGTTTCCCGTAGATCACCGAAGTTAAGCAACGTCGGGCGTGGTCAAAACCTGAATGGGTGACCGACCACTCGCTGTTGGTATTATAAAAGGGTGGCAACCTGTAGATAGCCCGGCGTTAATAGCCTAATTGTTGAAATAGTTAACGCTTGTCATTAAGCCAGCTTAGTGCGCGACAAATAAGTTTCATGTCAACCTTCATGTTACAGTGATTAAAATGATATCGTTATATCTGTTACTATCGGCGGAATAACCGTTCCTCTGGTAGTTCCCTGTGGAGGTAAGGATGGAGGTAACCTCGAGAAATACCTCTTGCCTTCACGGGTACCTTAATTGGCAATTCTGAGTGACTGATGTCTACCCGGGTAATGTTTCCGCTGCTGAACACCAGAGCGCTCTCTCTCTCTCATTTCACCGCCACCTTAATCTCTCTAGGGGTTAATCCAACTTTTACCCGGTGCAATTCCAATTTTATTTCCGGTTTTATTTAATACGTTTGTCTCATTCTTCTTTAGGACATATTTTCTTCTTAATTACTTTTTCCTTATATACTTCAAGAGAGGTCAGACTCGTAGGAACTGTGTCATCATAGCGCGTTTTTATTAATATCCTGTGTAAGTATGTTTTTATGTTATTGTAACATAATAACATACTTACAAAATGAATCGGAAAACATTTGGGCAAACACACAAAACAACAAATTAAGAAAAAAGTATGTGTTTGGCCATCAAGGAACAGACCAATCCGAAGAGAAGAGGTAGTCATTACGAGATTATGTATTGGCCATTCGTTGCTGAAACATCTTCATTTAATGACTAGACAAGACAGACCAGTTTGCGCCATATGCAACGCAAACTTGACTATTAAACACACACTGACTGATTGCAAAGAACGAGTCTGACTAAATCTACTGCAAGACATGTACGAACTTTTGACAGATAACAGTCCGCACATAAACACAATACTCACTTAGCTTAAACAATCAAATATGTACAATTCCATTTAGCACGAACAGTAGAATTTATTAAAACATGTATGACTTAAAGTGAAGTGTAGTAATGGACACTGTCCTTAACCCATTAGGTGGCAGCGTCCTATTGCTTCTGGAGTGGACAATGGATACCCACAGTTTGGACATTAAAAAATGAATAATTTTTAATTTTTTCAGACAAGGTATTTGAAAGTAACAAAACTACATTCCACATTTTTTTGACAAAAGGGAGCCAATCGTTCAATTTATCCCCGAATAAACCTCCACTTTATTTGCAGGGATTTAATGCTAATTAAATGTAGTCCGTTAGGGGGGTGAGGAAAAATATCGTGAAAAAACTCTGATTCAGTGATAAAAACAGAAATGCGTTATTGGACGTCCAGAAAGTATCTTTTAATAATGATTTTAGTGAATTAAATTACTGTATTTTTTAAGGAAATTTTGTTTTTTTTATGATAGCATAATTAGAATTTAATTATCTTGAACAGTTTTTGAAAAATCCTTTCTTATTCGTTAAAAAACATGACTACCTTAAAAAACAGAAAATTGGGCATAGCTCCTTTTCCTTTCGGAATCGGACCATACTTGAAATGAACTTTTTTGTGGGAAATTATGCCTACAATCACCTCCTAGAGTTTGGCTACTTGGACCTGAATCACCATGTATAGGTTATTTTAAGCAAATTATTCAGGAATGCAATCGACACTACCCAATTCTGAGGAAAGTGCTTAGTTATGCAGCTCCTGCGTGACGGACTTATTTTGTTTTAAATTGCATTTATTTATTTATTTGATGTGTTCCGCCTCATTGGGAATCAACACAGAGAACAGCATCCTCCGGACCATTCATTCTAGGAAATCAGCATAGCTAATGTAATTGTATAATATTGTTACTCTGAAAGACTTTCTGTGAAGAGTTCACCGGTAAATTGTACGTAGTATCTATGGAAGTATAATGTTATTTTTAAGTCAACAGTGCTTATTGTCATCAAATATGATTATATAGCCCTGTGTTCTTGAGGTAGGTCAGTATAGTGTTGATGTACTGGCTATCATTGCCTAGCAGTCCCTGAATATTATTCGGGATGTTAAAATTGCATCGTCTTAAGGCCCATTTACACTTTAATTTGTAGCGCAAGTGATAAGTGATTAATGGTTCCTGTGAGTGATGAGTGCATATAGTCCGTCGGCCCGTGTACATTTTATGCAACGATTTTTAAGATTCTTCATTTTTTCACTATTGATTGTACAAGTCTTAACTAGAACAGTGCCACTTGTCAGCTGGCTAGGTAGCGGTGGGTTTGGCTGCGGGGGCGTTGCAAACTTCGGAAAAATATGAAAATGTGAAACGATTTTAAGATTCATGAAATATTTTGGAGAAACACCTTTCATTATACAATAATCATTGGCACTTGTCAGCTGGCCGGCCAGCGGTGGACTGCTTGTCAGCTGGGGGTCTAAACTTGGCAAAAGTACGAAATTCTGAAACGATTTTAAGATTGCTGAAATTTTGGTGGTTACTAGTATTTGTAGTGAGATTAACGGATAACATTGTCAGCTGCTCGTATCTTGGTGGAAAACTTGTCAGCTGGGGGTGTATAAGCGCTGAGCGTATGGCGCGCGCACCGCTTTATACCGCCTGACATCTTTTCCACCCACATATTAGCAGCTGACAATTTGTTTTGTCAATATTATTAGGAATACTACCGACTAACAAAATTTCAGGAATCTTAATATAGTTTTAGTCTATTTAATAGCGAAAGCATGTTTATATTCATTACAACTTCTGAATATATTGATTGTAATTTATAATAAAAATATATTATGTATTTACAATAAGGTATGATGAAAACATATATCATTTATTTGTATAAAAAACAAAGCACTTAAAAAATTGTCGCCTGTGAATGCGTGAAAATCAGGCTACGCTTGGCACAGTGTTTCGCCTAGTGTTAAAAATAACTTATCATTATCTAAAGAGTTTGGTTTGTTCACGTTCCCATATTCATACAAATTTTAACATCTAATAATAACATGAATAAAATGTTCACGTGTAAATGGTTTGATGGCAAAAAATTACCTCCAGAAGTTGATATGATTGTTCGAGATCAGCAATTCACTGAAGATATTAAAACTATTTATGCTTTATTAATGTTTAATCATTTTATCAATAACAATAATTAGTTATTAGCGCCGGGGGGCCGGCGCTAATGGCCAAGATGTAGATGCGCCGTTAAAAAAAAAAAAAAAAAAAAAAAAAAAAAAAAAAAAAAAAAAACAATAATTAGTATTTTCAGCTGAAAGACACCAAGAAGAGGATGACCGCACAATTACTGCGGATGAGGGCATTGATGATTCTGAATGCGCAGAGTCAGAATTAGAAAACGATTGGCTATTAACAAATGTTGGCTATTAACGCCGACATACAGAGTGCAGTCAGGAATTTTCTCAGCAAGCCATGTGATGAGAAAATTTCTGGCACAGGTGCGGATCGAACCCACCATTTCCCGCTTAAGAATCTAGCGCGCTAGCCACTAGACCACGGAAGACCCCCATTATTATCATTATGATTAATTGTATAATACTTTTTTATTACCAATACAGTATTTTATACAAATAAATGACATATTTTTTCATCATACCTTAATGCAAATACATAATATATTTTAACGTTGATAATAAAAATATTCATTTACAATCAATATATTCAGAAGTTGTAATCAATATAAGCATGCTTTCGCTATTAAATAGTCAAAAACTATATTAAGATTCCTGAAATTTTGTTAGTAGGTAGTATTCCTAATAATATTGACAAAACAAATTGTCAGCTGCTTATATGTGGGTGGAAAAGTTGTCAGCTGGCGATATGAAGCGGAGCGCGCGTCATACGCTCAGCGCTTAGATCCCCCCCAGCTGACAAGTTTTCCACCAAGATACGAGCAGCTGACAATGTTTTTCGTTAATCTCACTACAAATACTAGTAACCACCAAAATTTCAGCAATCTTAAAATCGTTTGAGAATATCGTATTTTTGCCAAGTTTAGACCCCCAGCTGAAAAGCAGTCCACCGCTGGCCGGCCAGCTGACAAGTGCCAATGATTATTGTATAATGAAAGGTGTTTCTCCAAAAAATTTCATGAATCTTAAAATAGTTTCACATTTTCATATTTTTCCGAAGTTTGCAACGCCCCCGCAGCCAAACCCACCGCTACCTAGCCAGCTGACAAGTGGCACTGTTCTCGTTAAGACTTGTACAATCAATAGTGAAAAAATGAAGAATCTTAAAAATCGTTGCATGAAATGTACACGGGCCGACGGACTATTAGTTATTAGTGCGAGTAAAGGCCGCAGCACATTTTGGCGTCCACAGATCGAAGAGCCTTAAAACCTTGTTGAGGTCCGAATGTTATCAGTAAATAAGAGGCAATAGTTATCACCTTGAGGAACGCTGAGCCTAGATTTCCTGCAGAATCCAGCTAGAACGCATCCAATCAACCTCAAACATGAATAGATCTCAGCAATGTAATTTTTTATCAAAGTGGCCTAACCTATCCACCACACTGAAGAATGTTATCAGTAGATAAGGGCCTATAGTTATAACCTTGAGGAAGGCTGAGCCTAGATTTCCTGCAGAATCCAGCTAGAACGCATCCAATCAACCTCAAACATGAATAGATCTCAGCAATGTAATTTGTTATCAAAGTGGCCTATCCTATCGACCACACTGAAGAATGTTATCAGTAGATAAGGGCCTATAGTTATAACCTTGAGGAAGGCTGAGCCTAGATTTCCTGCAGAATCCAGCTAGAACGCATCCAATCAACCTCAAACATGAATAGATCTCAGCAATGTAAATTGTTATCAAAGTGGCCTAACCTATCCACCACACTGAAGAATGTGATCAGTAGATAAGAGCCAATAGTTATAAGCTTGAGGAAGGCTGAGCCTAGATTTCCTGCAGAATCCAGCTAGAACACATCCAATCAACCTCAAACATGAATAGATCTCAGCAATGTAATTTGTTATCAAAGTGGCCTAACCTATCCACCACACTGAAGAATGTGATCAGTAGATAAGAGCCAATAGTTATAAGCTTGAGGAAGGCTGAGCCTAGATTTCCTGCAGAATCCAGCTAGAACACATCCAATCAACCTCAAACATGAATAGATCTCAGCAATGTAATTTGTTATCAAAGTGGCCTAACCTATCCACCACACTGAAGAATGTGATCAGTAGATAAGAGCCAATAGTTATAAGCTTGAGGAAGGCTGAGCCTAGATTTCCTGCAGAATCCAGCTAGAACACATCCAATCAACCTCAAACATGAATAGATCTCAGCAATGTAATTTGTTATCAAAGTGGCCTAACCTATCCACCACACTGAAGAATGTGATCAGTAGATAAGAGCCAATAGTTATAAGCTTGAGGAAGGCTGAGCCTAGATTTCCTGCAGAATCCAGCTAGAACACATCCAATCAACCTCAAACATGAATAGATCTCAGCAATGTAATTTGTTATCAAAGTGGCCTAACCTATCCACCACACTGAAGAATGTGATCAGTAGATAAGAGCCAATAGTTATAAGCTTGAGGAAGGCTGAGCCTAGATTTCCTGCAGAATCCAGCTAGAACGCATCCAATCTACCTCAAACATGAATAGATCTCAGCAATGTTATTTTTTATCAAAGTGGCCTAACCTATCCATCACACTGAAGAATGTTATCAGTAGATAAGGGCCTATAGTTATAACCTTGAGGAAGGCTGAGCCTAGATTTCCTGCAGAATCCAGCTAGAACACATCCAATCAACCTCAAACATGAATAGATCTCAGCAATGTAATTTTCCACTTGATTTCAATCACATTTCCCCCTCCAATTACCTCCGAAACTAATTTCCATATTAATTGGGCGGACATCTGCCGTATCGAGTTGAGTGCATTTCGAAACGTCAAACGAAAATTCGCTTAGCGTGTGGGGAATATCAGTTCATATCTTAGTTTATTAACTATTAATATCATATTATCTTATACTCTTGACTTTAATAGATAACTTATCAAATTTATGAAAATATATTGCGTTGGATGATGCAAAATCCCAGTTTCTTCAGTTGTGAAAAATGAAAAAGCAATATTTAAGTTTGAGGTTTTCATAAATTATGAGTTAAATTACACATTTTTGGCCAGAAAATCCCTGTAGTAGTCACTATAATCAGGTTTAACTAGTCTGAAGGGCCTTAACAAACGTCCTTGTAAAGTTGACGAAGAGATAAATATATGAAACAAAAAAGATACATAAAAAGAAATATGTAAAATAAAAGTATAATAAAAAATAAAAAAAAATCGTCACGCATGAGCTGCATAACTAAGCACTTTCCTCAGAATTTGGGTAGTGTAGACTGCTTTCCAGAACAATTTGCTTAAAATATCCTACATAAATAAAATAAAAACATGAATAGTTCTCTTTTAAATTTGAAATGAGTAACTGATCAATTATTAATTTGCTTCCAGAGTTATGTTTAACATGGCACCTACTAAAATAAATACAAAAAACCTCATATTATCGTATTTTGATCTAACGCAGGAACAGGATACAGTCCCTCTAGATACAAAGCGCTCCTTGGGGCGGCTTTGTGAACCTACGTCTGGCGGGCTTTTCTATTGAAATATATTACAAAGTAAACCCCCGCTTTACGATTGACCGATTCAGCTCATTTTTACAAACACTTCTTTCTCATGAGTTACCCACGACGTATACCGCGTTTCGTTTCAATACAGCAGAAATTACGACCGGTATGAGTATATTAGGAATTTGGGTCCGGAGTAAACCCCCCCTTCTAATGAACCGATTTAGTTTATTTTTACAACACATATTTACCTGTGGATTACCACTACGAATACCGAGTTTCGTCGAAATATACCAAAAATCACGGCTGGTAGTGGCGAATTGGTATTGTGGGTCCGGAGTACACCCCCCCCTACTAATGAACCGATTTAGTTCATTTTTATATCTCACTTTTCTCTTTATATTACCTCTACGAATACCAAGTTTCGTTGAAATATAACAAATATTACGGCTGACATGGTCAAATTAGTGTTTTGGGTTCGGGGTAAACCCCCCCTTCCGGTGGACCGACTTTGGTGGTTAACGAACTCGTTCAATCGTTTGCTAATTGAATGCTATATACCAAGTTTCGTGACGAAAAAACAAAAACTCTGGCCGCTATCGTGTTAACAGACACACACACATATATATATATATATATATATATATATATATATATATATATATATATATATATATAATATATATATAATATATATATATATATATATAACTCAGACAATTACAACCCACAACGACACTTAATGACCCTAAACCAAACTTGAGTGGCATACTAAACTCAGACAATTACAACCAACACCAATACTTAATGACCCTAAACCAAACTTGAGTGGCATACTAAACTCAGACAATTACAACCAACACCAATACTTAATGACCCTAAACCAAACTTGAGTGGCATACTGAACTCAGACAATTACAACCAACAACGACACTTAATGACCCTAAACCAAACTTGATTGGCATATTGAACTCAGACAATTACAACCAACACCAACGCTTAATGACCCTAAACCAAACTTGATTGGCATACTAAACTCAGGCAATATAACCAACACCAACGCTTAATGACCCTAAACCAAACTTGATTGGCATATTGAACTCAGACAATTACAACCAACACCAACGCTTAATGACCCTAAACCAAACTTGATTGGCATACTAAACTCAGGCAATATAACCAACACCAACGCTTAATGACCCTAAACCAAACTTGATTGGCATATTGAACTCAGACAATTACAACCAACACCAACACTTAATGACCCTAAACCAAACTTGATTGGCATACTAAACTCAGACAATTATAACACAGATGTTGTTCGCAATAAAAACCTATACCAACCAACCACAGAAAACGGCATGACCAAAATGCTCATATCTGCATATAAAATATAGTTTTTTGTAAGATTTTTGTAGTCCAAACGTAGCCAAAGTTTTTATATTGTATTATGAATATAAAATTCAGATGTGTACACATTTAAATGGAGTGCTCAACATTTTGGTTTGGTATGGAAGTTTATCCAAAAATTATCAAACTAGACTTGTATTTTTCTAACGGCTGTAATTTTTGTTTTAACTCGCTTCGTAATATTTAGACATATTTTTTTGGATGCATATATGGACTTTTTGATTTCAAGGATTACATGACAGTACTCAGACCACTATGTACTTATGGCATAGAACTCTGGGGATCCACAAAGCCATCCAACTCCTACAAAATCCAATCTATGCAGTCTAAAATCCTCCGCAAAATAGCCGACGCTCCATTCTTTGTATCCAATTTGACTCTCCTTAACGACCTACATATTCCATTTATCCAACCATTATCTAAAAAATTATATCAAAAATTTCATTCAAAATTACACGGTCATCCTAATTCTTTAATAAACTCTTTATCCTCACATCTAATCCCAAATAACCCCGTTCGCTGACTGAAGCGTAACTGGCCTAGAGACTGTTGGCATAGTGTTGAGTGATATTGCTCAGAAGGAGCCAACAAAAAAAAATAAATAAAATTTAACAAAACACTAACTATTTTTTTTTGGTATAAAATTATTATTATTATTTTTAGGAACAAAATGTTAAAAATTAATATGAACAAAGGAAAGGAATAATTGTCTTTGTCTTCTGAGGTGTAATGCACCTTAACACAATAGCCTCTTAAGCAGAAAGTTAGCTGCTAAGGAAGGTTAGGGAATTTCAGCAGTCCAATGTTCAAAATAAAAATTGGCACTCACAAGACTATGATTTTATACAACACCAGTTGCTTGAGATAGACACTTCAATAAAACACTTTTTTAAAACATGTTTGTCAAGTATCTCATAACACACACCAATTGTTTTTTTTTTTCACTGTCTTTTTTTTGGTGAACATATGTTAATTAACATATGTGTTAATAGTAACATATGTTCTGCTACACTACTCCCCCCCTAGTGACGGAGTCGCAAAAGCGTGTGTTTAGCCGTTCCTGACGACCAGATCTTGTCCTGTAGGGCGGTGGAGTTGATCTTGCTGCGTCAGAAGTTCTGTTCATGTTTGCAGTATGGTTCGTGGTGTCGCTCTTTGGTGTTACCTCAGTAGATGTTCTGGGAATGTTCTCAGTGTCCATGAGACGGTAGGCAGGTTTGAGACGATCGAGAGACACTGTCACTTCCCTGTCTCCTAGCTGGATTGTAAAATGTTTCTCAGCGCGCTTGAGGATAGGGTAAGGTCCTGAATAAGGAGGGACTAAAGGACTCCTTACAGCGTCTTCTCTCAGAAAAACATGCGAACATTTTTGCAGATCTTCATGCTGGAATACCTTTCGAGTGGTTGATCTTGGTTCAGCGGGTTTAAGCTTAGCAAGATCTTCCTTTAAAAGTCGAAGAGCAGCTGCTGGTTCCTGCTGAATGGGCGACTCATGGAAAAATTCTCCTGGTAGTCTAAGAGGTTGACCATATAGTGCTTCAGCGACGGATGCACCCATGTCTTCTCTGAATGCTGAACGTAATCCAAGGAGTACGGTTGGTAATAGTTCTGACCACCTATCTGTATCGAGGTGTGCAGTGAGAGCGGCTTTCAGTGTTCTGTGCCAGCGCTCAATGCAACCGTTGGATTGTGGGTGATAGGCGGTTGTCCGTTTTTTCTCTATTCCCATGAGAACAGCAAGGCGTTGGAATATCTCAGCCTCGAATTGCCGGCCTTGGTCCGTTGTGATTCTGCTGGGCGTGCCAAAGCGAGCTATCCAATGAGTGTAAAATGCTTCACTGACTGTGGCTGCTGTTATGTCTGGGAGTGGTATAGCCTCTGGCCATCGTGTTCCACGGTCCATCATTGTGAGGCAATATCGATTTCCATTGGATGTGGGCAGTGGTCCAATCAGATCCAGGTGGACATGCTCAAACCGTTGCGCTCTTGGAAATGTTCCCAATGGTGTCTGGGTGTGCCGCTGTACTTTTGACCATTGGCAAGGTATACATGACTTGGTCCATGTTCCGATGTCACGGTTCATTTCTGGCCAGAAGAATCTCTGTGATATAAGTTTTCTGGTTGCTCGAACTCCTGGATGACTAAGGCCATGCAGTCGGTTGAAGAGAGCTTTTCTAAGACCTTCTGGAATGTATGGACGTGCCTTGACAGTGGACATTTCGCAGAGAAGTGGTCCATGGAATCCAGGGATGTCGATGAGTTTGAAGTTCAGACTGGGGTTCTTCTTGAGGTCAGCGATTGATGGATCCTTCTTCTGGGCTTCCGCGAGAGCATCTAGATCATCTGGTAGTTGTACTTCTTCCAGGCGGGACAAGGTGTCGGCAACCATATTTTCTTTACCAGGCTGATACTTTATGTCCGTTGAGAACTGACTAATAAAGTTCAGCTGGCGGATACGTCGGGGACATGCACTGGTGGGCTTCTGTTCGAAGGCGTGAACTAGTGGTTTATGGTCGGTGACTATAGTAAAGTTCAATCCTTCAAGAAGTGGCCTGAAGTGTTTAACAGCTTCATAGACTGCGAGCAATTCTCTATCATAAGCAGAGTAATTTTTCTGCGTCTGTGATAGAGCTCTTGAAAAGAAACTCAAAGGTCTCCATATCCCATTCTTCCGCTGCTGGAGAACTGCACCAATGCCGATATCTGAGGCATCGCAGGCAAGAGATAACTCCTCGTGAGTGGATTGATGTGCTAGCTGTGCGGCTGCTGCGAGACTCTCCTTGGTTTTCTGGAATGCTTCCAAACTTTCTTCAGTCCAGGGTACAGGTCGCTTGTCGTTTTTCTTGGTATTGTGCAACAAGCGATTCAGAGGGGTCTGAACAGTAGCTGCGTCAGGTATACATCTTCTGTAAAAGTTTACCATACCGAGGAAACGGCGAAGCTGGCAGATAGTTGTGGGTTGTGGAAATTCGGCGATGGTCTGGACTTTGGTTGGCAGGGGTGTAATGCCACACGAATTTACTCTGTAACCAAGGAAGTCTATTTCAGATTTCCCAAAGACACACTTGGCTACATTGAGTGTCAGTCCATTATCGTCCATCCGCTTGAAAACTTCCCTAATATGCCGCTCGTGTTCATCTTCATCAGCTGAAGCAATAAAATAATCGTCCAGATATGGAAATATGAATGGAAGGTCACGAAATAGGGTGTCTGAGAACCGCTGGAAAGTCTGGGCAGCATTTCTTAAGCCAAAACTCATTCTAGTGAATTCCATCAAACCGAATGGTGTAATTACAGCTGTCTTTTCAATGTCTTCTTCAGCTACTGGAATGTGGTAGAAGGCTCTGACTACATCCAGTGTCGAGAAAATCTTCTTTCCCTCTAGCTGTGTGGTGAAGTCTAGAAGATTAGGTACAGGATATCTGTCTGGTACTGTCTGCTTGTTCAGCATCCTGTAGTCTCCGCAGGGACGCAAGGTTCCATTCTTCTTTGTGACTACGTGCAGTGGGCTAGACCACGGACTCTTAGAAGGTCTGCAGATGCCTTCGTTCATTAGTTGCTGGAAGTGTTCCTTAACGGCCTTATATTTGTCCGGAGGAAGTCTTCTGGATTTGCTTGTTACTGGATTTCCTTTTGTCTCAATGTGATGCTGGACGACAGTGGGTGAAGGTCCTCTGATTGGTGATGGTCGGGTTAGATTGGGGAACTCTCGTAGGATATGTGAGTATTTGCAGTCTTCAGGAATGGTTGATATGGTAGATACAGAAACCATGGAAACCGTTCCACATGCAGTAAGACCTGTAGTGCCGTCGCGTAGCTGCTTATTCCTTATATTGACTACTAGACCATGACGGAAAAGGAAATCAGCACCGATGATAGGCTTCCCTACATCCGCAATAACAAAGGTCCAAGGAAAAGATCGTCGTAGTCCTAGGTCCAGGATCATGGTTGACTCTCCATAAGTTGGGATTCGGGTGTTGTTAGCAGCGATGAGACTATAATCTTTCGGTGATCGGTGTTTCTGAGGGTTACGAGGAATGGTGGATATAGAAGCACCTGTATCGATAAGAAAAATCTTCCCTGACCGCTTATCTCTAACGAAAAGGCGGCGTTGTGGTTGGGCTGAGGCGATAGCCGCTTCATTCGCCAGCCCTAGGGGTTTAAATTCACTTTATAGTTGCAGGGTTTTGTACATTTTTTGGCTTTGTCCTTAAATCTGTAGTGATAAAAACACAGTCCTCCACGGGAACTTGAACGACTTGGGGGTCGGCTACGAGTATCTCTCCATGGATTTCGGTCATTGCTCCGTGACCGATGAGCCTGGCGCAATTCTGCTACTTCAGTGCGAAGAGATCGAAGTTCCATGACAAGCTGGTCAATCGAAGGTGATGCTATTGACAAAGATGGTGATTGCTGGGGCCGGGCTTCCTCTTGTGAAAGTGAAAATGTCTCAACTGGGGTTTCTATCTCAGCAATCTTGTCTGCCGTCGCTGCTAGCTTTTCAAGATCATCTTGACCAGTCGCTGTTAGAATTGCTTGCATCCTACTTGGAAGGTTTCTAAGCCACAAAGTTCTTACCATCTCCCGTGAGACAATAGTGCCTGCTTGCTGAAGCATGATGCGTAAAAGTTGGGATGGTCGTTGGTTACCGAGCTGAGTATCCTGCAATAGTCTCTGGATTCTTCGAGTCTCGGATTCTCCATAGACTTGGATCAGGCGAGCTTTGAGGTCATCATAAGGTGTGTTGGTATCGGCCCTGTCGATGAGATCTGCAACCTGTTCCAGAACTTCCATTCCGAGATTTGCCATCGTTGCTTGGTACTTCATCACTTGGGATGTGACTTTAGAGGTGAAGAAAACGGCCTCTGCATGAGCAAACCAGAGTGAGGGGTTTGCTTTATGAAATGGTGGCAAGCGATTGTGAGCACCAGAGAATGCTGAGACTTCAGATTCCTCTTCAGTAATTTTCTGAGGTAAGGGCATTTTTGAACCACAGGGTAAGATATCGGATGGTTGTTGTCTTTTTGCCTTTTCATCGTCGGGGTCACCACTTGTTGGCATAGTGTTGAGTGATATTGCTCAGAAGGAGCCAACAAAAAAAAAATAAATAAAATTTAACAAAACACTAACTATTTTTTTTTGGTATAAAATTATTATTATTATTTTTAGGAACAAAATGTTAAAAATTAATATGAACAAAGGAAAGGAATAATTGTCTTTGTCTTCTGAGGTGTAATGCACCTTAACACAATAGCCTCTTAAGCAGAAAGTTAGCTGCTAAGGAAGGTTAGGGAATTTCAGCAGTCCAATGTTCAAAATAAAAATTGGCACTCACAAGACTATGATTTTATACAACACCAGTTGCTTGAGATAGACACTTCAATAAAACACTTTTTTAAAACATGTTTGTCAAGTATCTCATAACACACACCAATTGTTTTTTTTTTTTACTGTCTTTTTTTTGGTGAACATATGTTAATTAACATATGTGTTAATAGTAACATATGTTCTGCTACAAGACCAACTACAGGAATAGTTCTTCCTGATTTTAATCTTTCTGCCATGTGGGTACTGCAACTGTGCGGCTTCCCTCCTCACGAGCTTCAGGACATATTCACTAGTATCATTTTACTAGAAATGTATTTTTACATTGTTGTAAATTCTAAATAAATAAATTAAGGATTACAAGGCCGAATTTGATTACAAGGAGAGGGGGTTTACGATGTGAGAAAATAATTAATTTTCTGTACATTTTTAATTTAAAATTCCTTATACATCGGGCCCGAATGATGGCTTAAAACATTGTTTGTTTTATTAATTAAGTAAAGCAAACCACAATGTTCTCCCTTATGAAATATTTAATACATTATCCTGGTTTAAAAAAAAAAATAGGGCTAAAAAATGCCTAAAAATAATTACGCCCACTTAAGGCGGACACCTTTATAATGGCCGCGACCTCGGTAAGAAAATAAATTGAAGAATGAACCATTATAAGGGCTAGGGGAGCCTTATAAGGGCCTAGGAGCCTTATAAATCTCCCCCCCCCTCGCCAACCTGGTTTCATACACGTGAGGGCTTAAAACCATACTTTTTTTTCCCCTTCAGCTCTCTTAAAAATATATACCTTCACGCAATCATTTCTCCCGGATACTATTGTACTTAGGAGCGGCACGGCTAAAAATTCAAATCCTTACTAGAATTACTCTTAGCGCGGTTCCTCCCTCCCTCCATAGGGAGAAAAAATCTGGCTAGACAAAGTTGTTTCAAATTTTATTAGCTTTCATTAAAAAAAAACATTGAAATCGGTTAAGATTTGGAGGCTGTAGCCTTTTTTGAATCACGAAATGTCGTTTGGCCCCACTGTGCGACGTCCTAGGTGTGGTTGTTTCCTATTAAGGGAGGCATTGATTTTTTTAAAAATCAATATCCCATAGAAATAATAAGAAATCAAACACATAAGGCTTATAAAAACATAAGATTTTCAAAGAAAACAGTAAACGATAAATAAAAGGTGGAATATGATCCACATATATTTCCATTTCACAATGATTTATGGTGGGAGAAATGGTATGAAGGTAATAATATAATAAATAAAAGGAAACGGGATGACACAATAACGGACAATACGGATAAGAAACAAAAACGGAACGTGACAGAAATGGACAGCAATAAAAAGGACAATAAAAGTAAACGAACAGAGGAGGACAGAGAACAAAATAAGACTAACAACAAAAAATTCAATTTAACCATGATGGATAAATTCATTATTCCAGGACCGAAACAACTAACGGACGTAGGTAACAGTAAAATACATATTTGGGAACAACAGACAACTAAGGACAAAAACAAATCTATAGACAAAGACAACAATAGTGCAAAATGGTACAGTTTCACATACAATCCGGCAAGGGAACATAGACTAAAATCAATTTGTAATAAAGCTGGGAATGTAACATGGAGATATAAAAATAAAATAGAAAATAAGGTAAATCTGAAGGAGAGTGTCCTCAGCACCGATTTTCTTCAAAGTTTGCACTATAACGTATTTTGATGCACTAAACACGAATCCGTTGAAAAAAAAAAAAAAAGTTGCTCGTAACTAGGAAAGAAGTAATTAAGCACTAAAGTTCACTGTTATGAAGGTTACAAACGATCGCATAAACAACGTACTTGTAAACTCGCGCATGCGCAATAGTCCTTAATGAAGAAGTGTAATTGAAATTAACTATCAATTATTAAAATTTACCAACACTTATTTATTCAGAAACATTTTTTTAAATAATGAAACATTCTTCAAATTTCTTGTTTCGCTCCTGAAAAGTATTATATAACAGAAATCCCTTAATAATTAGCTAATGCCTTTATGATTTGTTCCTTCTAAGCTTCTCTAATTCCCTCTAAGCTGTAATTAGGGTTTTATTGTTATCGTTATTACAGTTTTTTGTAGAAAGTGTTGAAAAAAAATAAAGTTGCACGACTTCATAATTCTTATCCACAATCAAGAAGAATTACTCAAATTTTTAATACAAAACAAAGTTTTGAGTAATTCTCTCGATTGCGCAAAATGTGGGCAACAGTTGAACTTAAAGGAAACTACTTTAGAATTTAGATGCCGAAAGCATTATTACGAAAAGAATATGTACAAAAAATTAGTTCCAAAACAGTGTGATTTTCGTGCTAGCGCGAAAAACAATACGTGGTTTCACAACTCAATCCGAATTTCTGTTTAAACGTGCCTATAAATATGAAGAGCGCATAAATGTTTTTTTCGGTGCAATCCACCGAACATCGCGTCTGAAGATGTCTAGGAGGATTAGAAGAATGCCTTGGACGACTTTTGGGCATAGAATTCTTTTAATTTCTGCGAGTTGGATTGACTAGGGGTTTTGATATCTTCTTGAGCGAGCGGAAACGCATAGCACGTATACCCAAAAGCGACAGTTTACGACCAAGTCAGCTACCACAGGTGAGTCTAAATTTCAATTACACTTCGTCATTAAGGACTATTGCGCATGCGCGTGTTTACATATAAGCTGCTTACCCCGTCTTTCATAAACTCCATAACAGTGAACTTTAGTGCTTAATAACTTCTTTCCTAGTTGCGAGCAACTTTTTTTTTCAACGGACTTGTGTTTAGTGCATCAAAATACGCTATAGTGCAAACTTTGAAGAAAATCGGTGCTGAGGACAACCTCCTTCAGTATTACCGAAAATAATTTTAGTAATATCAAAATCAAAAGGGACAAACTCTTCACTAAATATAAGGTCTATTTGCTAGAATGTGGGTACTGTAGCGCAAATTAATAGGAGAATCCGAACAAATTCTCAAAAAACGTATCATTCAGCATGCAAAAAGTGTAGAGGATTATTCACAATGTCAAACGACTCTTTCAGGACATGCCACAGAAAATTCCCACTCATTCAATTTTCAGGAAGCAAAAAGTGTAGAGGATTATTCACAATGTCAAACGGCTCTTTCAGAACACGCCACAGAAAATTCCCACTCATTCAATTTTCAGGAAGCAAAAAGTGTAGAGGATTATTCACAATGTCAAACGGCTCTTTCAGAACACGCCACAGAAAATTCCCACTCAATCAATTTTCAGGAAGCAAAAAGTGTAGAGGATTATTCACAATGTCAAACGGCTCTTTCAGAACACGCCACAGAAAATTCCCACTCATTCAATTTTCGGGAAGCAAAAGTTTTAGATAAAGAACCAAACAGCCTCAAAAGAAAGATTAAAGAAAACCTTTACATTGTAGAAAGACAGGAACAGGTGGTAAATAAAAAAGTCCGTCACGCAGGAGCTGCATAACTAAGCACTTTCCTCAGAATTTTTGTAGTGTAGACTACATGATTGAATAATTTGCTGTAAATAACCTATATAAATAAAATAAAAACGTGAATAGTTCTGCTCATTTGCATTTCTTATGAGAACTGTTCAATTATTAATTTTTTAAATAATTTGCTTCCAGAGTTATGTTAATACATGATACTATACTACTTAATAAATACACAAAAACTTCATTTTCCGTCTTTTGATCTGACGCAGAAACAGGATACAGTCCCCCTAGAAACAGGATACAGTCCCCAGTCCCTAGTGGGTGATAGCGCTCCACGCGGCGGCTTTGGGGATCTACGTCTGGCGGGCTAATTCTAATGAAACAGAGTTTAAAGTAAACCCTCCTTTCCAATAGACCGATTTACTTCGTTTTTACAACACTTCTTTCTCATGAGATACCCACGACGTATACCGCGTTTCGTTACAATACAGCAGAAATCACGGCCGGTATGAGTATATTAGTACTTTAGGTCCGGAGTAAACCCCCCCCCCCTCCAAATAATCCGATTTAGTTTATTTTTACAACCCATTTTTCTCTGTTGATTACCACCACGAATACCGAGTTTCGTTGAAATGTAACAAAAATTACCGCTGGTAGTGGCAAATTGGTAATGTGGGTCCGGAGTAAACCCCCCCCCCTCCTAATGAACCGATTTAGTTTATTTTTACAGCGCATTTATCTCTTTAGATGAACATAACGAATGCCGAGTTTCGTTGAAATATAACAAAAACTACGGCTGACATGGTCAAATTAGTGTTTTGAGTCCGGGGTAACCCCCCCCTCCCGGTGGACCGATTTTGCTGGTTAACGAACTCGTTCAATCGTTTGCTAATTGAACGCTATATACCACGTTTCGTGAAGAAAAAACAAACCCCCCCCCTTCTAATCAACCGATTTAGTTTATTTTTACAAAAAAATTTTCTCCTCAGTTGTCCACAACAAATACCGAGTTTCGTTGAAATATAACAACAATTACGACTGGTATTGGCAAATAACTACTTTGGCTCCGGAGTAAACCCCCCCTCCGGATGGACTGATTTTGTTGGTTAACGAACTCGTTCAATCGTACATACATACCAAGTTTCGTGGCTGTATCGTGTTAACGGACACATATATAACTATATATGCATATATATATATATATATATATATATATATATATATATATATATATATATATATAAATTTTAACGGGGCTCATTTTTGGTGTCTACTAGGTAGGATCGATAAAGATTTGAAGAAATTTTTCAAAAATTCCCTCATGAGTGCAACCTCAATAGCTACTTCCCTTCGGAGGAAAGTGCTAAAAAAGGACATGAAATACTTAAATAAAATCTTTCAGAACCTTGTATTGCAGAATAGAAATGACGGGGACCGTAGACAGGTTTACGGGGAGAAAGGTTAGGATACTAGTGTTTCATAACCCTGAGACGCATATTTAAAATGACTTTATAATGTTTGTACTTGATGGGATAAGACCATCGAATGTAAGTATACACATAATGATGTAAATATGTACTTGCTTCAATCGAATTATACATATGTAATGTACAAATAATTCTAGAAAATAATAAAAAAACATGAAGTGAAAGGAGTGTTTTTTTATGACACATTGGCTACAAAAAAACAAGAATATTGGAAGTTGGAGGTCAACAATGGAATAAAAAGTATATATATATATATATATATATATATATATATATATATATATGTATATATATATATATATATATATGTGTGTGTGTGTGTGTGTGGGTGTGTGTGTATGTAAATCAGGTGTCTGTTTGTCCGTTTGTTTGTTTGTTCCTTATACAAATCCACACCGTTTGACCGATTTTGAACAATCTTGGAATACTGGTAGGTCTTGATACGCGAAGTCTCGTAGGCTAAGTCATAAACGTCTACCACCTGTCTGTCTGTATGTTTATGCCTTATACAAATCCACACCCTTCATCCGATTTCGACCAAACTTGGCACACAGGTAGGTCGTGATAAGGGGAGTGTCATTGGCTACGTTATAAAGTCTACCAGCTATTTGTATGTTTGTTCCTTATACATAGTCACACTGTTTGACCGAATTTGATCAAACGTGTCACGCAGGTAGTAAAATCGTCTATGACTCGTTCGGAGATCACAAATTCGAAACATTGTACCCAAATAGTTACAGATTTGAGTTATTAGATTTTAATATTAATTATTTGGTTTCTAATTTATTTTTATTTTTGCTTTTATAGATGAAGAAAGTAGGTGTAGCATAGCACGCTGGGTAACAGCTAGTAACTTATGATAACCACAGTATATTTTTTAAGTTCAAAAACATTTAAGTTATTTATATAACAGCTCGTGTTATTTTCTTGTCCAGAGCTTGCAGATTCCTGGTGTAAGCATTGAATCATCGGACTAGATCCAAAGAAGATATCTACATTTCTGGAGCAGCAAGTTGATGTCTTAATAAAATTAATTATAATGAGGGGGCCCAGTGGCCGTGAGTGATAAGGCGTGAACACTTAACACTCCGTGCCAATGGTCGTGGGTTCGATCCCCATAAAGGGTGGTGGCTTTTCTTTGGAAAAAATAAAGGGCATCAGCCCTATCCTGGCTAGAAAAGGGCAGTAACTTATAGATAACCCGTCCTAAAATTATTTGTTAATAATAAATGGACGTTAAAATTTTAATAATAAATTGTAATGATTTAATATTTGATCCTTAGTTAAATAAGGTGAAATAAAATGAAATCTCTTATAAAAAATAAGTTCCTTAATAATAGAGCCTTCTCGGTTCTACGGGAAACCTGTTGGCCTCTCTACCAAGTGTCAGCTGAAGGTTTTTTAATAAAGGAGGCGGTGGAATATAGAGATGGCCGTGGAAACAATAAAATAATTCAAGACTACGGGTCAGGACTCGGAAGGGGGGGGGGGTTAATAAATTGAAAAAGAGCTGCTGGTAAGGCCATTATATTCCCCCTCGTCCCCCCTTATATATCTCCTGGACCCTGGGGCACTTCTCAGCTCAGGGGGTTTAACACAAAATTAGTTTGAACTTGGGCCCGCCCCGTCCGGCCTCGATACTAAAGAAGAATTAGTGGATTATCGATTCCTTAGGTCGATTATGTGCCTCAGGACATTAGTAATTACTTGTTAAGTGAAAAATTTAGTTATGAATTTACATTGTAACTAGACAAATATTTGTTTTAGTAATTTAGTACAAGATAAGTGAAACATTTTATTTTAACAGCAAGTTACCCTGCCCAAATTAAGATGTTGCTGGCAATCTAGACTGAGTTGTTGGCTACTATAAATACAGATTAATTTTGAACCGTCTGAACATTTACACATAACGTATTATCACACGTGTAATGAATGAATTTTTGAAAAAAAAAAAAAATAAAATAAAATAAAATCATCACCTACTAGATCCAGAAAATGATCTTCTATTTAATATTGGGTTGGTGCACAAATACAGGGTTTGAATTTTAATGGTAGGCAATGAATTAGTTTACATTTGAAAAAATTGTATATAAAAAAAAACTATGACATATTTTTAAAATTGTTTATTTAGGGCCCTCATATTGTTACATATATCATATTACCAGAAGTATTCATAAACAGGATGTAAAAACCAATAAAGAAATTAAAGTAACACTTTTCTTGTAAATATGATAAAAAAAAAAATAAAATAGTTTTTAATTTTTGGCACTTTCCTCCGAAGGAAAGTAGCTATTGAGGTTGCACTCATGAGGGAATTTTTGAAAAATTTCTTCGAATCTTTATCGATCCTACCTAGCAGACACCGAAAATGACCCCCGTTAAAATTTATATATATACATATATATATATATATATATATATATATATATATATATATATATATATATTTATATATATGTGTATCTGTTACACGATAGCGGCCAGATTTTTTGTTTTTTCTTAACAAAACGTGGTATATAGCGTTCAAATAGCAAACTATTGAACGAGTTCGTTAACCACCAAAATCGGTCCACCGGGAGGGGGGGTTTACCCCGGACCCAAAACCCTAATTTGAGCATACCCTAATTTGTTATATTTCAACGAAACTCGGTATACGTTATTTTGATCTAAAGAGAGAAATACGTTGTAAAAATAAACTAAATTGGTTTATTAGAAGGGGGGGATACTCCGGACCCACAATACCAATTTGCCACTGCTACCCGTAGTTTTTGTTATATTTCAACGAAACTCGGTATTCGTTATTTCGATCTAAAGAGAGAAATACGTTGTAAAAATAAACTAAATCGGTTTATTAGAAGGGGGGATTTACTCCAGACCCACAATACCAATTAGCCACTGCTACCCGTAGTTTTTGTTATACTTCAACGAAACTCGGTATTCGTTATTTTGATCTAAAGAGAAAAATACGTTGTAAAAATAAACTAAATCGGTTCATTAGAAGGGGGGGTTTACTCCGGACCCACAATACCAATTTGTCACTGCCAGCCGTAATTTTTGTTACATTTCAACGAAACTTGATATTCATGGTGGAAATCAACAGAGAAAAATGGGTTGTAAAAATAAACTAAATCGGGTTATTTGGAGAGGGGGGGGGGGGTGACTCCGGACCTAAAGTACTAATGTACTCATACCGGTCGTAATTTCTGCTGCATTGTAACGAAACGACGTATACGTCGTGGGTATCTCGTGAGAAAGAAGTGTTGTAAAAATGAAGTAAATCGGTCTATTGGAAAGGAGGGTTTACTTTAAACTCTGTTTCATTACAATTAGCCAGCCAGACGTAGGTTCCCAAAGCCGCCACGAGGAGCGCTATTTTCCACTGTATCCTGTTCCTGCGACAGTACGGAAAATTAAGTTTATGTCTATTTATTAATTACTACAGTATCATGTATAAACATAACTCTGGAAGCAAATTATTTACAAAATTAATAATTGAACAGGCCTCATAAGAAATGTAAATGAGCAGAACTATTCACGTTTTTATTTTATTTATATAGGTTATTTACAGCAAATTATTCAGTAATGTAGTCTACACTACAAAAATTCTTAGTGCTTAGTTATGCAGCTCCTGCGTGACGGACTTTTGATTGTATCCGGACTTCCGTTGAAAAATCGAATTTTTAGCACGTATTAAAACTGTGTAAACTGTTCCGCCACATTAACACTCCTGGATATCAATTTTGATTAATAAAGGGACCATTTCAGTCCTTAAAAAATAAAATGATAAATTTTTTTTTTCATAAATCTCTGATTTCTCCCATAATTAAACGCTCTTTTGCGTAAAAACGATGTACGAAACATCCTTTTTATTTTACTACAGAATAACGTTTTGCGTAAATAGCTTGCTTTCAAGTTATAAGCTAAAAACAATATGTTTAGTGATTTTTTAATGATTTCTCATATTTGCTCACCGGATGTTTGGTGGAAAACTTTAGATTTGTGTTCAGCTCCCCCAAAAAACAAAGAATAAGCCAATTAAAACAATTAAACTAAAACTTTCCACTTGGAACCCCCGTTTGACTGGGATATTTCTTGTGAACATTTTGGGCCCAGCCATATTCCCACCTATCCCTCTCTTTTATTGTACATCATTCTAAAAAATCTATGCAATTCATAAGAATGACAATCTGACAGAAAATACCGCATTTTCGGTTTAACGCGCATTAACAATACAAGCCAACGGTACTTCGAAAACCAGTTTTGCTAAAGAAATAATGAATATCCGTACTCCCTCACAAATACAGCCTTTATCTCTGGCTACATCAGCTAGCGAAGCTGAAAAGGATGTTTACTGCCAAAGATGAAAGCGGAAAAACTCCCAGTTATACCGATACCCCTGAAAAATTATAAATAGAAGGAAAAAAATCGAAAAAACCAAAATCATTACAATTGGACTGATAAAAATCAGAAACCAAAATCATTAATGTTAACCGATAAACCAAAAAAAAAAATGTACAATAGTTAGGAAAATAGTTCTATTTTTTTTGTGTAACTATGGTTGTGAAAATAATAATAAACGCGAAAAAATCTATCTATCTATCTATCTATATATATATATATATATATATATATATATATATATATATATATATATATATATATATATTTATATAAAAATCAGGTGTCTGTCTCTTTGTCAGATTGTTCCTTATACAAATCCACACCGTTTGACCGATTTTGACCAAACTTAGAATACTGGTAGGTCTTGATACGGAAAGTCTCGTAGGCTAAGTCAAAAACGTCTACCAGCTGTCTGTCCGTATGTTTAAGCCTTATACAAATCCACACCCTTCGTCCGATTTTGACCAAACTTGGCACACAGGTAGATCGTGATAAGAGGAGTGTCATTGGCTAGGTTAAAAACGTTTACCAGCTGTCTGTTTGTATGTTTATGCCTTATACAAATCCACACAGTTTGACCGATTTTGACCAAACGTGGCACACAGGTAGGTCTTGACACGGGTAGAGTCATAGGCTAGGTTAAAATCCTGTGTCTATGACTCACAGTTCGGAGATCACAAATTCGAAACATTGAACCCAAATTATTACAGATTTGCGTTATTAGATTTTAATTATTGTATATATTTAAAATCTAATAACGCAAACCTGTAACAATTTGGGTTTATCACGCTTATTGGACAAACGCTCAAAACTATCATTGACTAACAAACGACTTATATACAATACCATACTCCGACCAATATGGACTTATGGACTAGAACTTTGGGGTTCCACTAAACCTTCCAATTCCTACAGAATACAAACAATACAATCCAAAATCCTTCGAAAAATATCCAATGCTCCTTACTATGTCTCGAACCTAACTCTCCATAATGACTTCAATATCCCCTTTATCCAATCCCTGGCCAAATCAGTCTATCAGAAGTTCCATTCCAATCTCCCAGGCCATCCAAATCCTTTGATAAATTCTCTATCCTCGTTCCAAAATCCACAAAATCCTCATAGAAGGCTGAAGCGGAGGTGGCCTAGAGACAATTTGCTTTAACATCTGCAGTGCACAAAGTGTCTTATATTTTCATTTAAAATTCTTTACAGTTGTTTCATTATTATTTTATATCGTCTTTTTATTTATTTATTTATTTTTTCTTTAATGCATTACTATTGTGGGTTTTGTAATTGTTCATATTCCCACATCAAGCCTCACAATGTCATTATAACTGAACCAGCAATATTACTAGAAATATGTTAACTCATATTGTTGTAATAATCAATAATAATAAAAAAAAAAAAAAAAAAAAAAAAAAAAAAAAAAAAAAAAAGATTTTAATATTGATTATTTCGTAATATCTTCAAAATGTAAATTTATTTTTCATTATACTGCATCAAAAAACATGTGTTTTCAATAGTCGGTTTGAGTCCGTAAAATAGTACTTTTCGGGGCCGAAAAATCTTTTTGGTGTGCTAACCTTACCTGCTACTAATAAACATGTGTTTGAAGGAGGTTACTTTTAGATACTGTGATTCATTCTAATATTTTTTTACTTATAATAAGTAGTGTGTTTAAAGTGCAATACAATTTCTAATTTATATTTTCTGTATAGATGGAGAAAGTAGGTGTAGCTTAGCAATATCGCGTGGTGTAGCGTATGGTTGTGAAAATAATCATTATAATAATATATTATAGACTTTTTTTGCATTAAAAATGTGCAATATTGTATTAAATATTATTTATTCAAAGATTTTGTTTGAGATTCTAATATGATTGGTTAGATTGTCCCTGAATAGTGGTTAAATCGTCCTCTAGATGGGGGGGTAAACTAAACCAGTCGACGGGGTGACACATACATTTAATTTTTGGTAATCCCTGTTATTTATTAACTAAATTATTTATAGGAATTTATAATATATACGTATTATTTATTTATTTATTTTTTTAAATGTATTTATTTATTTTTGTTGATTGATTGATCTTTATTGATAATTTACAATCTTTACAGTTATGTACAATAAGTAAATATGGGGGTCTCCCGTGGTCTAATGGCTAGCGCCTTGGATTCATAAGCGGGAGATGGTGGGTTCGATTCCCAACCTCCGGCAGGAATTTTATCATCCCACGGCTCGCTGGTAAAATTCCTCGCTACACCCTGGATGTCGGCGCTAATGACCTACATGTAGATGCGCCGTAAAAAAAAAAAAAAAAAATAAGTAAATATGGACACACATAATATTACATACAACACATACAATACAGTGAATAAGATGAGGGGAGAAGGCAGACATTGCTGCTACTCCCAATGAAAGTTTCTTATTTTAACCCTTAGCTTACTAGGGGTAGTGCTGGCTGACCGACCCTGTAGTACAGCCATCTCTCTACCTGGCCGGGCCCTAGTTACAAAGCTATTCTCGCCATCATCTCGACGTGTGTAAACCCCTTCATATAATTTCCTCCCTTAACATTTCTAATCGTACGAAAACTGCATTTTATTACTCATTTACGTTTACTTTTAGCTCTAAATATTTAGGTTGAATTATATAATTAGATGCTCCAATAAATATTTTTTATAGTCTATACTTTTTAATACGAAAAACATTATTTTTTTATGATATAGGTATTAATCAAAGAAGCTAAATAAATAAATAGCCTCTTTTTTATTAAAAACAAAATAAATAGATCATCCTTTTCACAACACTGGCGATGTTAGTTTTTAAGATCCCGACCCATGTATCCATAATCCGTAGCTCTCTCTCGACACAAATAGTTAATTTTTCCGGCGACCAGTGGTAAAATAAATAGATAAAGCTTCTCTAAATCCTTGCTTAACAGCCCCAAGGTCAAACTCCTGGAAAAGTTAGCCGTAGGGCGCTGGTAAGCGAGAGAGAAGGGTCGGACTGCTGTACAAGTCCTTCGTTCCAGGGGCACGGCAGCTCTCGACTGTTGTACAAGTCCTTCGTTCTAGGGGCACGGCAGCTCTCGACTGCTGTACAAGTCCTTCGTTCCAGGGGCACGGCAGCTCTCGACTGCTGTACAAGTCCTTCGTTGTAGGGGCACGGCAGCTCTCGACTGCTGTACAAGTCCTTCGTTCCAGGGGCACGGAAACTTCGACTTCTACAGAAGTCCTTAGTAAGGAAAGGGTTAATTAAAACTTGGTCTCTTTGTTAAACTATATACATTATTTACATTATTTTATAAGGCAGGCTACTATATACATATAACCGCCGTTTATATAATAGTTACATATAACTGCCGTTTCTTAAAAAAATAAATATTCTTTTACAAATATTATATTCTTCTGGCATTGACCGTGTCACAAACTCCTTTCCCAACGTTTCATTCATTTTGATTTGACAAGAAAAAAACTGTTAACAATTTTTTTGGCTCAATTGACTCTGTTCCCTCGACTGCAGCTGCTAATACTGCTTTTCTCACATAAAGAGTTTTATTGAGAGTTAAATAGTCGGCCGTCCATATAATTAAATCTGAGAGCGTGCAGCACATTTTCCTCTTTTATTCGGCCATTTTCGGCTCCTACCCGAGGAAGAAATAAAAGGACCCCTTTTAGTATGAAGGGACTACTTTTTCCTGCGGTTAAGGAGGGAGGGAGTTTCTGAAAAGGCGAAGGGAGGAGGTATTTAGTTTGGCGAGTTTGAAGGGCCATTGAGGGTTTATGGATTGGAAATATGGGATTCCATCGAATCTTCTACCACATATCCCAATCAGAGATCCTTTACATTCTCCTTTATGTCTAGCTTAAACCATGTTTTCATCCCAACGGCCCTTTTCACCGCCATCAAATCCGCTTAGGTTTTTCCCCCCTTTGGAAAAAAAATCTGCCTCCATTAGGATTCTCGTTGATAAACAATTTTTTCAATGGCGATAATTTTCCTTTCATCCTTTCTGTTGACATGGAATATTATTCAACGGTACGAAATCGTATTTTTCTCATATTCCGAAAACAGCTGTGATGAAAGAGTTTTCGAAAGTTTCTTAGTATCATCAAACATTCTATTTACTACCACGAAAAAATAACAAAGTATATAAAAATAGGCACATATATTTATTCCTGCCTACTCACAAGATAAGACGATGGCACAATGTTTGTTCCTGATTTACGAAACTTCATAATGAGTATTTTTTTTTTTAGTTTGCTTAAATCATAAATTGAAGGGTTCGGGGCAAAATAGTGCCAAGCAACATTTTTAACAAAACATAACTGTAGAGGCTACTCGTTGGATACTATGTGGGATTATCTGTTGAAATGGTCAGAGGCAACTTCTAGTACCATTTGCATCATAGACTGATAGTCCCACATAATATCCCCCATCACTAGATTACACAATAAATAGGGGTTGTACCACCTCTTAGTAAGACGCTAGATGCTGTAAGGGCAAGGTCTGTTTTCATATGGAAGTCAATTATTCGATTTATTTTTCTGAAGTAACGCCGTCGGCAAGACAAACTCTACTATATATTTGTCAAATACCACTCACTCACTCACTCATCTATCATCGCCCAGCCCAAGCCACTAGACAGAAAAATTTGAAATTTTCCATGGACACTCCCTATAGCATATAGACACTCGCTAAGAAAGGATTTTTTAAAATTCACATTTTTAAGTATTTTTAGAGGGGTTTAAATTTTGAGTTGGTTAGAGCAGGCAAGCCTAGGCAGCATGCGTTGCTAGGACGATAAAGAACAGCTGTTACCGTATTGTATCTATTTCATAGTATTATTTTTAATTGAGGTGAATTTCAACTATAATAGTAGACCTTGAATTACTAGAAATAAACTGTGATTTTGTCACTGATAGAGTTTCCGCCCTGGTGATGGCCCATCCGAGGTAATAATATCCCGAACCACTTTACACAAAAATTTGAAATTTTGCACGGACAATCAGTTTAGAATGTAAACACTCGCTAAGAAAGGGTTTTTTTTTATATTCAAATGTTTAAGTACTTTTAGGGGGGTTTGAATTATTAAGAAGTTCCTCATCGGCTCAAAAATGGTTCGATTTTGATAACATTTGGTACAAAAATCTTTCTTCTCATTTAAGAGGTCAGTTGAATCCGTTTACTGGAACATGGTTTTAGGAGCGAAATTTGTGCGAAAGATTCTTTAACTTAGGAAAACGAATGAAACCATTTTTTAAGCGAGTTCTGTAGCCATTTGCCAGAAAAATTGATAGAAATACTTTTCAAAACTAATTTTCTGTTTGGGTATCCAGAAACGAAGTATATGGAAAAAAATTGTATGAATGGTGATACAAAGTTTTCGGATCTCAGTATATTTTCTAAAATATCTCGAAAACGGTTGGGAACTCGAAGTAAGTGGAATGCGGCTATTCGAACGGTTACTAAATTCTCTACAATAAGATTCTGTTGTAATGTTCGGTGGGGCGATGCCAATCGAAGAGATAAGTGTTTAAAACTTCAAATTTGTTACTTTTATGCTTTTCAACGTATATTTGTCTCTGTTTATCTAAATTTTTAAGCGTTTTTTTTTTTTTTTTTTTTTTTTTTTTTTTTTTTTTTTTTATTGTCAAACAAGGAAACAAGCACGGTTATCTCCACATAGTGCTTCCTGGGTAACTTTAAAGTCCGTGCAATAATAATCTGTACACAATTATGTAGTAGCGTTAATTTTGAGCATATCTTATTTAACTCAATATAAAAAAACTTATCGGCCGTGGTGAAGCACGGGTATTCAGCTAGTTATACATATTTTCCGTTACGTTGGAAACCAAGTGCTACCATTAGAAGCCTATTTAATGTTCGTAAAAATGTCGAAAACTACCACTTTAATAACAATTATCTGTCTTGAAGGCTAATTTTACCTGTTGGAGCAATACTTTAAGCCATGCATTTTCATTTCATTTATTTTTAATTCTTTGAAACCAAAGAAAATAAAACAGTGTTACTAGTTTCTAGTATACATCAAAACGCTTCATTAACGGACCAAACCCAAAAATCAGACATGTTACTGTATATAACAGTACTAAAGGTGGAGTTAATGTTTTTGGCAGAATGTGCTCCGATATTAACTGCCCCCGTAAGAATCATCGCTGGTCATTATGTTTTCTTTTAGCACTTTCCTCCGAAGGAAAGTAGCTATTGAGGTTGGACTCATGACGGAATTTTTGAAAAATGTCTTCGAATCTTTATCGATCCTACCTAGTAGACACCGAAAATGACCCCCGTTAAAATTTATATATATATATATATATATATATATATATATATATATATATATATATATGTCTGTTAACACGATAGCGGCCAGAGTTTTTGTTTTTTCGTCACGAAACTTGGTATATAGCATTCAATTAGCAAACGATTGAAAGAGTTCGTTAACCACCAAAGTCGGTCCACCGGAAGGGGGGGGGGGGTTTACCCCGAACCCAAAACACTAATTTGACTATGTCAGCCGTAATATTTGTTATATTTCAACGAAACTTGGTATTCCTAGTGGTAATATAGAGAGAAAAGTGAGATATAAAAATGAACTAAATCGGTTCATTAGAAAGGGGGGTTTACTCCGGACCCACAATACCAATTCGCCACTACCAGCCGTGATTTTTGGTATATTTTGACGAAACTCGGTATTCGTAGTGGTAATCTACAGTTAAATATGTGTTGTAAAAATAAACTAAATCGGTTCATTAGAAGGGGGGGGGGTTTACTCCGGACCCAAATTCCTAATATACTCATACCGGTCGTAATTTCTGCTGTATTGTAACGAAACGCGGTATACGTCGTGGGTAACTCATGAGAAAGAAGTGTTGTAAAAATGAGCTGATTCGGTCAATCGTAAAGCGGGGGTTTAATTTGTAATATATTTCAATAGAAAAGCCCGCCAAACGTAGGTTCACAAAGCCGCCGCAAGGAGCGCTTTCTACCACTAGAGTGACTGTATCCTGTTCCTGCGTTAGATCAAAATACGATAATATGAGTTTTTTTGTATTTATTACGTAGTGTAGTAGGTACCATGTGTAAACATAACTCTGGAAGCAAATTAATAATTGATCAGTTACTCATTAAAAATTTAAAAGAGAACTATTCATGTTTTTATTTTATTTATGTAGGATATTTTAAGCAAATATTTCTGGAAAGCAGTCTACACTACCCAAATTCTGAGGAAAGTGCTTAGTTATGCAGCTCCTGCGTGACGGACTTTTTTACAACATATTGAATATCGCGGGAATAGAAAGTTTTGTGATTTACAGTCATGACTAGTACAAACTAAAAAACTCGAATCCTCTTAGTAGACAGGGATAACTTATAGTTCTTCATGGCCAACTGGCAAAACAAAATTGGAATTTATTAGTTTTAAGAATGAAATAAGCGTAAAAAGTGAAATATTATGTCCAACTTATTGTTGAGAAGATTATAATATTACAATATTAAATTTACAAAATGATATGGTTCCATTTTTTTTTTTTTTTTTTTTTTTTTTTTTTTATTTATTTATGAGCGACCGTAACTAAGGCGACTCGCTCAGAACAAAAATTACATATATAATATACATACGAAAATTACATCTAATTAAATACAATCTTATTTTACACATTTTTGCCCAAATATACAAATTGAAATTTATATACACATCTATTTATAAGAGAATACAATATTACAATATACTTGAATATATGAAAAATCAATATTATAATAATGCATAAAGTTTATACAAATAATCAATTAAGTTGGTTGAAGGAGGTTTCACACTCCTGTTAGTTTTATATTGTCAAATGTAAGATTTTAGTATAGTACGGCTGTATAGTTTTAACATTTTAAGACAAATAAAATACATACACATATATGTGTGTATGTCCTGTTATAATTTGTTCATGTTTAATTATAATTATAATTTGTTTAGGAGGTTGGTCTTGTTGAGCTAGTTCAATATCTCATCTATATATTTGCTTCCATCTCCGAGTAATTCAGTCGTATTGTAAGGTAAGTCATAGTTTTGTCGCTGTAAACATTCAGTAAGTATGTGCTTTATAGTCAGTGGTGTGTTACACTGTGTACATGTCGGTCTGTCCTGTCTTGTCATGAGATAAGAGTGTGTCAGTCGGGAATGGCCAATTCTTAAGCGGCATAATATCACTTCGTCTCTTCTATTATCCCTTTTGCTTGAAGGCCATTCACCTACCGTCTGTTTTATTTCGCGAAGTTTGTTTTCTGTCGTCATGTGCCAAGATTTCTGCCACTTTTCTGTAATAAACCTTCTTACTTCGATTTGCAGGTCTTGTAATGTAACTTACTGGTTCCATTTAAAGTGAAATTAAGGACCTTCGTCTCAGTGACAAAGCGCTACCTTAATCGACCCTAGGATAAGCGCTACCTTTCCCGGGTTAAAAATGTTGCTTGGCACTATTTTGCCCGGACCCCTTCAGTTTAAAAGATTTTAACCTTTTATATTTATTCATCCGTTAGTTAGTTCAGCAATGTGGCTTCAACTAATCCATTTAATGAGGAAGGTTTTTAGTTCTGCAGCTCCTTGAAAGACTTTTCTCTCGTATAGTTAACTCAGAGATATTTACCATGTCTTTCATAGTCATAACTATGACGGTATGAATAAAACCGATTATTGAGTTGTGTCACTTTGGAAATACTGATGCGAAATAACAGCTACAGTTAAGTTTTGTTAAAAAGTTTGGCACTATTTTGCCCCGACTCCTTCAATTATCCTTTACACGGCTATAAAAACAAATGAATAATATGAACAGTTAGAATAGAATAGAATAAAATTTATTTGTTAAAGATTTACAATCTTGTACAAATTATGCATATATAAATATAAATAACTTTTTCGCCCACATGAGTCCAGTTTATCATAACTCTACAACGACTTGTGATAAAAACAACAACTAAATAATAATACTTTATTACGTTTCAAATGATTTATCTTTACGTTTTCAATAAAACCACAAGAAAAAGGAAAAATATAAAAAAAAAAAAAAAAAAAAAACTAAACAAAAAAACAAAACAATCTTGATGAATAGTAGAAGAAGAAAAAAAAAAAGCAATTAATTGAACTGGCCATAAATATCTTTAGTCATAGAACTTTATTGGTGATTGGATCATCATTGATTAAGGAATCCAGTGATTATGGACAATTATCATAGTGAAAAAAAAAATACGAGTGAACCTGTGTCTTGTTGTTATATGTTTAACATGTAAACGTTTAATGTTACCTAACTATGAAATGTCGTCGTTTGTCGACAAAAAAGTCCTCTTACCTGTGCAATTGTGTCTACCTAGGAATGCTTGGTATAAAAAAAGTTAATATTTTGATTTCTCCGACCACGATCGCTCTAACAAAAAAATCCGATTTGCTGGAACAGTGTCCAAAATATTTTTAGTCATTTAACCCATTTTCTCGACAAACGATTAAATATATGACCATAAAATCGGTATAATTATTTGTCTTTATTTTTAAATTACATAATCTTTGCTTTGCTTTATGCATATATATGTATATATGTGTGTATATGTATGTATGTGTGTATGTGTATATATATATTTGGATGTATACCATTTGTTTTTAGATGTATATATGCAATAACTGTTTGGAGCGAAACGCCTTAGATGCGCATGGATGATCATAAATAAATAAAAAAAAAAAAAAAAAAAAAAAAAAAATACATATCTAAATGTAGCAAGGAGTAATTAAACAATCAGTCGAAGAATGGCCATCAAGCATAAGGCAAACTAGAAGAGAAGAAGTTGCCTTATGCCGCTTAAGAATAGGTCACACTTACACCTCATGACGAGACAGGACAGACCGTCATGTGAAATATGTAACACTCCTAAACACATATTGACAGAATGTCTACTGAGGCAGAACAATGACTTACCGGACAACATGACGAACCTACTCTCCCATGGGAGCCAATATATTGACAACATTAACTAACTACACAAAACGCACTCATGAACACATGACTAAGTATCTATATATTAATTATTATAAATTGTGTTCACTTATAGAATAGATTGTTTTTTCTCACTATATAAAAAATGTTCGTTTTTTTTTGTACTGATTAGTTTCTTGTACTGTTTACTTACTACTTTCTACATGCTGTTTACTTTCTAACTATGGTATTTTCATTGTTTAAAAATAAGATATGTTAAAATTTATTGTCTTGATGTATATACTACGCTCATTTCTGCCTGTTTTAGCGCGGTTCCTCCCTCCCCCATAGGGAGGAACCCCGCTTATAGGGTTGATACAATGAAACAATCCGGAAGTGCCGACTAGAAAATTTCGCGTTTCAGAACCCCTAGAGACTGAAAATAACGGTGGTTCAAATTTGTATATATATATATATATATATATATATATATATATATGTATGTATATATTTATATATATATATATATATATATATATATATATATATATATATATATATTTGTCTGTTCGCTCTCTAGATAGAAGACGAATGGTCCGATTTTGTTGGAATTTGGTACAAAAATCCTTCGTCCAATTTGAAAGGTCAAGTTCGTTAACCAGCAAAATCCGCCTACTGGAAGATGGCGTTTGGGGCGAAATTCACGCAAAAAAAAAATCGTAACGCTTACGTTTTTGATTTCATAAGCTTCTAAGTACTCGGTTTATATGATTCCTGGGCTAGGAAAACGAATGAAACCATTTTCAAGGCGATAGCTTTAACCGTTTTCGAGAAAATTGGAAAAATATTTTTTGAATACCGTTTTTGGTTTGGGTACTTAGAATAATGGGATTCAGTTGAAACATTTTCTGGATGTTCTACTTTCATCAAAACTAATATGTTGAAATTTTGGGTACGTTTGGAGTTAAGGAAGGGTTAGAATAAAATATTTTATTAACAGACATAAAAAGTTTTAGTAACTTTGTTTACTTTCCTTAATATCTCGAAAAAGGTTGAAAATCTTGGTAAACGGAAGAATACCATTAGAAAGCTTATTAAATGCTCTAAAAAAAGGTTCTAATGAAAGTTTTGATTACGCGATGTCAATCGGAGAAATAAGAGCTTAAAACTTTAAAGTAATTGATGTCGCTTATTCGAACTGTTCTTTTTGTCTGTTTTTTATTCCTTGTTATTTTTTAATTGCTTATTGTTGGATAATGTATTTGAAAATAAAACAGGTTAAGAAAAATAAGAAAAACAATTTAATGTTAGATATATGGATTTCCAAGATAAATAGCTTTTCAACTGCCTAGCGTCCTTCCTAGGGAGGGTTCTTTGTCTTTGATTTTGGTACTTAGAATTATGGGATACAGTTGAAACATTTTCTGCATGTTCGAGTTTCATCAGCACTAATATGTTGAAATTTTTGTTACGTTTAGAGTAAAGGAAGGGTTAGAATAAAATATTTTATTAACAGACAAAAAAAGTTTTGGTAACTTTGTATAATTTCGTTAGTATCTCGAAAACCGTTGACAATCTTGTAAAGCGGAAGATTACCATTCGGAAGCTTACTAAATGCTCTACAAAAAAGGTTCTGAAGAAAGTTTTAATTAGGCGATGCTAATCGGAGAAAAAAGTGCTTAAAGCTTTAAATTAATTGATTTCGTTTATTCCAATGTTTCTTTCTGTCTGTTTTATTTCTTGTTATTTTTTAATTGCTTATAGTTGGATAATGTATTTGACAATAAAACTTGTTAAGTAAAATAACAAAAACAATTTATTGTTAGAAATATAGATTTCCAAGATTCCAAGACCTTGTCACTAGCGGGTCTGTTTCTAGTGTAGCGGACCCTTCCAGGTAAGATTGTAAATCATGACCTTTCAAGACTTTACTACGCACAGGAATGGCGTTAGTGACCTTAAGGGTTGACACGCCATTATAATAATTAATTTAAAAAAAAAGACTGGTGGAACCAAAATAATAACTGCTTCTATTTTAATCTTTCCAAATTAGACTAGGGATATGAACGGAACCGCGCTAAGATGATGCAGTCCTGCGAGACGGACTTTTGTTACTTACAAGTTGTATATTTATTTTTTTACTTATAAGTTGTATATATTTTTTAGCTGAAGAAGGCTGCCAATGTGCAGCCGAAACGTCAAAATACAGATTTTTTCCTGAAAGTTTGACGTTTTTCTCCTAGCCGAATCCCAACTATGCCTTGTCTTCGTATCTCTGCAACGGCCAACTATCTCCATCTTCATTATAAGAGTAATTCATAACATAAACAGTACGTATAGATACTCTAGACAATATTTAAATTTATTCTGATTATTTATTTTTGTTGTCATTATTTTCTTAAAAATAATGATTTAACTGTTAAATAAATAAAATAAAAAAAAGGGCAAATCGCATATTAGCGGGCTTACAAAATAACAAAATAAGCAACGTGTCATTCAATTTCGGTGGTGATATTCATTTAAAAGTGATTTTAGGTCGGACTAATTTAATTTTTGCTGATTAGTTCTGCGGCCTCTAATAAGTCTTGCTATTTGTCTGGGGTCATCGGCAAATATTTCATGAATAGTGTCTGATAGCTGATATTGTTCTTTTAAATTTCCATAGGCCATTTATTATTGAATTTATTTATTGCATGAGCTGCACATTGGAGGAGGACCTTTTCATATTCTTTCCAGCAGCAAAAAATCATTTCCACAATTGAAGGTTACAGGAAAAAAACAAAAAAAAAACAAGGATCTTCGGCCTCTAGGAGTAATATCATGATTGTAACTTGTAGTAGTGTACCTCGGGGAGTACTGGTGGTTTTAAAAAAAAAATTTCAGGAAATGAAAAATATGATAATTTCGAATTTCTGCAGTTTATTAAACTTAAAAATCAGATCCTCTCACAATGAAGAAACTGTGACTACCCTTATTTCTTCCCTTTACCCTTTAATTGTCATTCCTAAAAGATAAGGCCCTTTTTGGGTTTTTATATCGTTCCTAATTAATACAAAGACATATTCAGTAAATTAAACTAAAAATATCTGTAGCTTTGAGTTAAGCTGAGACTAAGACTACTAAAAAGACCTATTTTTTGATTTATTTTTTTATTTATTTATTTAGAGTTCACAACAAAGGCTATTTACTCTTAAATTCAATGTGCGAACAAAGCTAAATGTTGAAATACAAAGCTAAATGAAAAAGACAATTACAAAAAGATAGTATAGTAGCTGAAAAGATTTATCATTGTTTAAGAAAACAAAATAAAATAATAATTATAATTATAAATTATAAAAAAAAAAAATATATATATAAATAAATACAAAATAAATTATTTATAGGGAGGATTTCTAAAAACGTTGGATCTTATTTTTATTTTTTAAATATTTTAGAATATTATCAATGTGTGTACTGTCCTGTTTAAGCAATTCGTGTAAGTCTGTAGGTAAGTCAATGTCTTGTCTTTCCCTGCAGTCTGTAAGTATGTGTTTGATTGTTAAAGGAAAGTTGCAAAGTGTACAAATCGGTTTGTCCTGTCTTGTCATCAAATACGAATGTGTCAAGTGTGAATGTCCAATTCTTAGTCTAGTAAGCACAACTTCTTCACGCCTCGAGTTCCGAATACTGGAACTCCAGGCTCCTATTGTCGGCTTAATCTCTCGTAACTTGTTGTCTTGTGTGTATGTCCAGTCAGTTTGCCACTTGTTCATTATGTGTATTTTTATTAAATTGTTTATGTCATGTCTAGTCATCTGATTAATGTCTTCAGTTGTTCGTCTTGTAGCTAATTTTGCTTCATTGTCTACGTCCGTACTTCTTGGTATGTCGTCATGTCCAGGTATCCATACAAAAGTTACATGAATGTTTCTGTCCTGTAGATCGTAAAGTTGTGATAGTATTTGTGTAATCAATGGATTTGTACTGTACATGTCAGATAGGGAATGAAGTGAGCTGAGAGAATCTGTAAAAATAATGCAGTGTCTGTTAGTATGTCGAATATTTGAAAGGGCCAAAATAATTCCGTTAAGTTCTGCTGTGAATGTGCTAGTGTCATTTGGTAATTTTGAGTGGTATGTTGAGTGGTATGTAGTATATTGTACTCGCTTCGGCGGTACATATACTATTTTTTGAACCTATTTAAAACATTTTTATCACCTAAAAAAACCTAAAATGGATTTTTAAATAAAAATCTAAAAATATCTATTTTTGAACCTATTCAATACATTTTTATCACCTAAAAAAACCTAAAATGGATTTTTAAATAAAAACCTAAAAAGACCTATGATGCCTGTTGCAAAAACCTAATTGGATGCTTATTTTATCCTAAAAATCCGGTCCCTAGTAATAACCTGCAAGAGACAAGGATATTCTGACTTCCAGGCAGCATTGAGGGCAGATTGTCGGAGGAGAAATCGAGTCATTTCTTACTTATTAATTGGTTGGTGTTCAACTTACTTGGCGATGTACACCTTACATTTTATATAGTTTATATAGGAATTGAGCCAAATGCCTGCATTCAATTATTGCAAACTTTATCAATTCAAAGTTATTCAAACTTATTGAACTTTAGTATTTGGTTTCTTTAAACAATTCCCAATGACAATTTATTTTCATCGAAAATAATATGGACCGATGACCTCTACAAGAAGAGGAATCGTTAACCAAAGAAATTATCTCGTATGTGCTCATGTATATATATATATATTATTTATTCTTGTAGATGACCCAAAATATCTAAATTCTTTTTTATCTTAGGAGGCATGGGGTCGTTAAAGCAGTCTTCCTGTCTTCATACTATTTTATTTAATCTGGAGTCTGGCTTAATAGTTATTAAGTATTGAGCCAGACTCCAGAGGGAGTACATGATAATGAGAGGACTTCCTAGCAAGAAGTGCCCCTGAAGAGGTGCGAAGAAAAGATGCACGAAACATGTCGGGTCTATTAAATAAAGTAGTATAATAAAGGAAGACTGCTTTAACGACCCCATGCCTCCTAGTATAAAAAAGAATATATATATATATATATATATATATATATATATATATATATATATGGGGGTGAGGTTAGCTCAGTGGTAGAGAACTGGACTAATAAGTTGAAAAACCTGAGTTCAAATCCCGAGCATGCACTAAAGATTTTTTCTTCTAGTGTCATGGGTTGGATTCGGCCTCCCTGACCGTCCCTAGGCCAACCCAGCCTTTAATTAATTTAATAATGGGTACCTTGGGTGCTAATGACTCTAGCAGTCGAAGTACCCAAGGGGAAAATCAGGCGGCCGGAGCATAGTACTGACGACGCTATCTCCCTTGTGTGCAGTATGGTCATGAATCAGATACCTCTATAGTATTTGCCTCTCAGAGGCCTCATGGCCTCTAACGGGACTGATATATATATATATATATATATATATATATATATATATATATATCTTTGGCTTGGTGCTGAAAGGGCCAATGTCACAAATTCTAGTTTCGAGAAAAAGGCAATGAAAGATATTTGAGATTTTTGTGAATGCTATAACATTCATATACTAAAATTCACAGTTTTTTTTTTTTTTTTGTATTTGTTTATTGTTAGTGTCAAGGAACTTTATTTTATCATATAAAATTTTTTAACCTGTTACTATTTTATGTAAAAATTATGACATTGGCCCTTTTTGGATTTAAAGCTACTGCATCTCTTAATGATATTGGTCCACTTACTGAGGACCCAGAAGGTAGTAAGAATAAAAAAAAAGTCTGATTTCAACAGTTTTATTAATATAATTATTATAATTTTTTTTTTTTTTTTTTTTTTTTTTTTTTTTTTTTTTTTTTTTTTTTTTTTTTTAATTTTCTTATTCATCTTCATCATAATCCGAAAATGGATCGACAACATCTGATGAACTAGTCAATTTATCTATTAATGCATTATAAAATATGCGACTATTCGGCTGAATGTACTGCATTAAATCTTTCAAGTCCTTAAGTTTTTCATTATTCAAAGGTAATGGTTTGTTTGAAATGTGTCTTAAGTTGAAGTAACCGGTGTTGGTACAATGTCTCGTATTTTTTTCAAATAATTTATTGTTTGGAATGGCTCTTCATTTCTTAAGGAAGTTTTATACTGGATTTCATTTAGTCCCAACGAAACTGCATCCATTTGATTTTTGTCCACTTAACCGGCTCGTCAGCAGTATTAACTTTGTTGTGAACGAATGCTGTTCCCAGAAGATCATTAAAGTTTAAGAATTTATGTTGTTGCATCTCGTGTACGATGATTGGCGGTTTTCTGGGGACCATTCTGATTAACTTTGTCGACATTGGTCCTTTTACCAATGAATTAGAAAACACTAGGAATGACATTGGCTAACATTAGAATGGAAATACAACCTATTCGAGTTTGTTATTAGACATTAGCTTTTGTGGGATTAAAGATTTACTAAATTGGAAACTTTTGGTATAAATAACTCAAAACTTGAAAAAATTGACATTGGCAATTATTGACATTGCCTTTTAGCACGAAGCCACAGATATATATATATATATATATATATATATATATATATATATATATATTTTTTTTTTTTTTTTTTTTTTGATGTTTTCCGGTAGTGGGGTTGCTTAATTCTAGAGGGTGAAACAAAATTCAGTCTTCCCACAAATTTTCTTTATTTTGCACTAGGCCTTTCAACACAAATGAGCCATCATCAGGTGCTAACAACAAATAAAAACATGCATTAATATTGTTTGACTCCTTAATAACAATTAATATTGTTTGACTGTTGTTGGACAGTAATTAGTCTAATTAGACTAATGTGTGTGTATATGTGGATATATATGCACATATATGGTATTATAGCTATAGTAATAATACAATATAAAGTTACATTATTTTAAAAACTTCATTTAGACACCTTAGTTTATGAATTTGTAATTATTTACTAAAAAACTGTAATCTATAACATTATGTTCCAATTTTTACTATTACCGTTTGCTTCATATATTCTAACTATTAATTATAACATTATGTTCTAATCTATACTTTCACCGTTTGCTTTATAAATTCTAACTATTAATTAGACTAATTACTGTCCAACAACAGTCAAACAATATTAATTGTTATTAAGGAGTCAAACAATATTAATGCATGTTTTTATTTGTTATTAGCACCTGATGATGGCACATTTGTGTTGAAAGGCCTAGTGCAAAATAAAGAAAATTTGTGGGAAGACTAAATTTTGTTTCATATATATATATATATATATATATATATATATATATACATATACATATGTGCATATGCAATCCTTTTAGTAAAGGCCTCATGGGTAAGAAAACAATTGTTTTATTTTCTTTCAATAACGTACTTTATCATCTTGACGTATTTCTAGCACTTCTTCTCAAAAGACTATTTTTGAAATTGATATAATTTAATTAAATATACCTTAATTGGTTTTAACACATCATGTCTGTACCTTAAATAGAAGTGGTCAATTTACGATGTAACATACATATACATTAAATTTTCTTGGAAATCTCTTTGCTCCTCTATACTATTAGAGCGTTCAGGGAAATGATGTATCTGTGTATGAATCCGAATATCATTGGTAATGTCTCTGTGGATATTAATCAGAGATATTATATGAAGCAATTAACTGCTCGGAATTCCAAATAGCAATGATACTGAATTCCTTGAAAACGGAATTGAAGAGCTGAAAGGGAATCCTGGAAGGTGGTTGCTACTATTCCTATTCGAATTCCGAATAGAGGTTTAATATTCTAATAACCTAATAGAGGTTTAATATTCTAATAACCTAATAGAGGTTTAATATTCTAATAACCTAATAGAGGTTTAATATTCTAATAACCTAATAGAGGTTTAATATTCTAATAACCTAATAGAGGTTTAATATTCTAATAACCTAATAGAGGTTTAATATTCTAATAACCTAATAGAGGTTTAATATTCTAATAACCTAATAGAGGTTTAATATTCTAATAACCGTAAATTAATATTTAATCAATAAATAAATAAAGAAATCAGTCAAGA
>OX328130.1:14112433-14116263 GCA_946811695.1 Gonocerus acuteangulatus
TTTATACGATGGTAACATTACTCAAAAACAAGTTGTCTATGGTAAAATGTAAATTGTCTGTGGTAAAATGTTACTTGAAATGTAAACATCTCTTTGCTGTGTATCTATAATATTACTAAATATACAATCCACACATTTCAATAAAATTACAAAAGTGTTCTGTGTTTGTGACTACTAGGCAGAAGAACCCGAAATGCAAAGTATCAAATTGATTATCAATCTAATCGTACTGTCCAGGAACGTGAAGATCGCAATGAATGCGAAAGAATTCGGTCAAGCGCGAAATTCGACTAATAATGGTGCATGTTTGAATCGAGCTGCTTTCTGTTACGATATGTCAATTGATTACTCTGCCTTCAACTGGTGGACGCGGTGTCCCTAATATCAGAATAAGTATTTTAAAAAAAAATGGCCTGTTAGGTGGTACGAATATCGCCGGGTCAGCGTCTCATTAAAAAAAAAAACACCTTTGTTCCAAAGACCATATTTTTTTGTATTCCTATAATGCACATAAAATAAGTGTATAAATAGCACCTACATACCCCTAATTGTTGTATCCATACTATCAAAATAAACTAAATGAAAAACTGATTGATAGCACTGCACAAATATACTCGGTAACTTTGTCGAAATTAGACTGAGCAGTTTCTCGCATATTTTCCCCAACTTCAAGGGCCCCTAACCTTCCAGTAACCGAATACAATTAGATAATACTGCGAGTTCACCTTATCTAAAGTATCTCTTGTAATGTAATCTACTTAGTTTTATGATCTGTTTACTCGAGTTTTGTCCTTCTAGTTATGGGAGTCGGTCCACTGTGTATCTGCGCAAATTGGGGGTCATTTCAAGGACAAATATTTTTATTTTGCAAAATATGAATTTTTGACTGCAGATTCTGAAAGAATGGAAAATGTTACGTCCAGATATGTGTTTTATTTATTTTTTTCTGTTATAGCCCTAAAGGTAATTTCAAGGTCAATTTATGCTATAATACAAAATGCAAAAATGCGATTATGTGGCTTCATCGAACTGGACCACTACAGTTTACACTGAATAACGAGGATTAAATGAAAAGAAATCATACCACCTTTTAGCACTTTCCTCCGAAGGAAAGTAGCTATTGAGGTTGCACTCAAGACGGAATTTTTGAAAAATGTCTTCGAATCTTCATCGATCCTACCTAGAATACACCGAAAATGACTCCCGTTCAAATTTATATATATATATATATATATATATATATATATATATATATATATATATATATGCATATATAGTTATATATGTGTCCGTTAACACGATACAGGCCAGAGTTTTTTTTTTTTCGACGCGAAACTTGGTATATAGTATTCTCCCATCAAACGATTGAACGAGTTCGTTAACCAACAAAATTGGTCCACCTGGAGAGGGGGTTTACTTCGGAGCCAAAGTAGTTATTTGTCAATACCAGCCATAATTTGTGTTGTATTTCAACGAAACTCGGTATTCGTTGTGGTCAACTGAAGACAAAAATTTCTTATAAAATAAACTAGATCGGTTGACTAGAAGGGAGGGGGGTTATACCGGTCGTAATTTCTATTCTATTGTAACGAAACTATTTATACGTCCTGGCTGTTTAATAAGTATGAAGCGTTGTAAAAATTAACTAAATCGGTCTATTGGAAGAGGGGGGGGGAGGTGTTACTTTGTACTATGTTTGAATTGAATTCTTCCGCCAAACGTAGGTTCATGAAACTCATCAAGATCAATAGATCAAAATGTAAAGCTTTGTGTACTTATTACTTAGTGTAGTATCATGCATACACAAAACTCTAGAAGGAATTACAAAATTAATAATTGAAACAGGTGCTCATAAAAAATGTTTATCTATTTAGTTATTTTAAGCAAATTATTCAGGAATGCACTCGACCCTACCCAATTCTGAGGAAAGTACTTAGTTATGCAGCTCCTGCGTGTCGGACTTTTTTTTAACATATTATATTTTGATGCATTTTAATTGTAAATATCTAATAACGTAATGAATAATTATTTCGGTATAATACAAACTGACAAGAACTGCTTGTTGGCAGACTGCTTACACATTGTTTTAATCTTGTAAATGTCTGTTTACACGTTTATGGATGAGCGAAGGGAAAGTTCATTAGGTTCATGATTAAGCCAGGCTCTCACTCCATGTTTTTTTTTTTCTTTCATGTTAATTAACTCAAAAATCCTAATTAACATCAAGGATATTTAATTTGTAACAAATATTGACAAAACTTTCGATCTGGCGTATAAACGGGGAAAGTTCATGAGTTTTAGCGGAATTAAAGGAAAACATAACATACACTAATGAAATTACAACCTCTCTCCCACCCCCCAAAAAAATTAAAAGAATTACAAAAGTCTGATTTTCATGACTACGTAATATGGGTAAGAAAATGTCCAAATGAAATTATGAAATTTATAATACCAAACAGGTGAAGAATAACCCTTCAAAAATTTTTCAAACTTTACATTTATTCCTCCATCACAACGTTTCGGACACACAGGTCCATCCTCAGGCAATCTACAATAGTATATTAATTTCAGACATTACATCCTCAAAACCATGTACTAAATTTTATTGTCATAATTTTAAACTCACCATGTCCTGTTCATTACTATAGTTACACTAAAACAGTCATGCAATAAATAAACATGATTCCTGTAAGGAACCAAGTCAAATTACACCTACAACAATTAAACACTCATTATCACAGCCATATTAGACTTTATCAAGCTGCCTAGGCCTATTATATTTGGTATAACTAAAATTAAATTAAAACATTAAAATTCAATTAGTCAAAATATATAATAAATTATTTATGACATATCACAGACAAATTGTGTAATCTCTACTTAACATTTGTTTTATTACCATATTTAATATACAATACACTGAGGTATGTAACCCAGATATTTAAACTGTGAAAGTAATCTGTTACACTGTCATCAAAAATTAATTTTATTTAATATGTCAACATAATGTTGTCCTATACCTTTAACATCTGTTTTGAAATTAATGGTTCTATTGATATTTTTGGTGATATGTCATAAATAATTTATTATATATTTTGACTAATTGAATTTTAATGTTTTAATTTAATTTTAGTTATACCAAATATAATAGCCCTAGGCAGCTTGATAAAGTCTAATATGGCTGTGATAATGAGTGTTTAATTGATGTAGGTGTAATTTGACTTGGTTCCTTACAGGAATCATGTTTATTTATTGCATGACTGTTTTAGTATAACTATAGTAATGAACAGGACATGGTGAGTTTAAAATTATGACAATAAAATTTAGTACATGGTTTTGGAGGATGTAATGTCTGAAATTAATATACTATTGTAGATTGCCTGAGGATGGACCTGTGTGTCCGAAACGTTGTGATGGAGGAATAAATGTAAAGTTTGAAAAATTTTTGAAGGGTTATTCTTCACCTGTTTGGTATTATTAATTAATACCCTTCATTTAGTAATCGTAATATGAAATTTATTAGGATAACCGCGATTTGATTTTTACATTTCAACAAAAACAGATAATTAGGAATTCAAGAAATATTTTGAGAACGCTTGAGTAAGATTGCATCAGTGGTAGAGCATATTCTAAAAGACTCGAGTGCACTAAAGATTTTTACCTTCTAGTCCCTTCGTTTGTGGGTTAGAATAGTCCCTGACCGTCCCTAGGCCCACCCAGAATCAAGGAATTCTTTAGGACACATAACGTCACTTCGCCCTTTAATGTCGTTGTTTTTGTTATTGGATAAAGTAGTCAAAAAGCATATTGCGATCGATCATGTCACAAGA